>OZ029925.1:16914302-16959302 GCA_964023275.1 Norana najaformis
GGCGAATGCCTGACGGGCGTGTTTCAGCTGGCCGTAGTGGAGACGATCTAGGATACCGAACGCCACAAGGACGCTGTCGACGAGTGTTGGGGTCCAGCAGATGGCGAACAGGATCACTATGGCGACGAGCATCTTTACCACCTGTTTTCAAGACAAGTAAATGTAAATGTACACGATTTTCTATAGCGACCGTATGGCCTCGACCCTGCTCGGGTGAGATTCTTCACCACCGCTACCCGTTTGAATGGGTGCCACGCCATTTAAGGCCCCCGCGCATGGACCGTAGAGTTAGGTTTCCCTGATCTAGAGGATTTCGACCGGGCTTCTCCAACCGACCGCAATTTTGACTGCGGCTTCACTTGCCTGATGCCTTAAACATTATGATAACGGCGCTATAAAAGCCATTATGTTAGATTAGATTCTATCCACCGTTTCACTTGAAGCGACCATCGAATGATACCATGTGCTTTATAATAATGGCGCTATCGAAGTCATTAGACAAGATTAGGTTAGATTCGGTAGCTGTTGATGGATTTGTCTCCTTTCGCCTCTTCGCCCGGGGTTCCAAACTCTGGACAACAATTGAAATTGGCAATAATGTTGGAGGCCGTATAAGAAAATTCGTGTAGCGCCTTTCAGAACTGTTGATAGAGAATCTTGTAGCAAATAATTGACTGCCCCACTTTAGCTTGATCGCTTGTTTTGATACAACACATGTAGGTGTAAGTGCATAGGCTGACAGAAATGAAAACAAGTCGTTAGGTTATAAATTCGGGTCAGAGTCTATTTCAGGACATACCCAAAAGGTCATTGACACGTGGCTTGTTGACTCCATTTCGCTGACCTTTAACCCCGTCCACAAATAGCACAACTAACGAGGAACGACTAAGTCTACCACGTACCCTACCCCGAGAATCAGCGGATACCATAGGAATCAACAGCACCCTCATAAATAATGCATGAAAACAACAGACACTAATGTGGCCATAGACACCATTTATCCGGTAATGAACCACAGACCTGTGCCCATAGCAAGACAGTAATTACTGTGACCTTTCTTATAATAATACACAATTAATTGGCTGTAGAAGTTTATGGATGTGCTTTGATGCCAGACATTTTATGTCTATGAGCATTCAAAAGCCCCTGATGTCCGCTGTTAAGAGACACTACACTACAACTGTCAACAAACTGAAGACACTTGCTATAGATATAGTACTGGCCTAGTTAGCTACATCGGTAGTCGCGTACGCCAAGGAGCCACTGTGCGTGATGATCCCCGGTTCGCAACCCGAAGATGGCTTAGAGATTTGAATCTTGGGCTAGTACGGTCAGTACACAGGGACCTTAAATGGCGTGGCGCCCACTGAAACGGGCAGCCGTGGTGATGGATCTCACCCGATTAATTCATTGAAAAATGAGCAGGGTCGAGGAGGTCATAAGGTCGCTATAGAAAGCCGTGTGCATTATATTTACTAGCAGTACACAGTTTTTAACGACACCTGTCAGAACCGGTGACGTCATATAGCACCACCTGAGTATGATAGTGACGAAGCTTTAGTGAAAGAACGAAAATGACGAGTAGGCCTATACGGTCTAATTGTAAAACTGAATTCATACTTATTGGCGTATACGCGACAAGCTAAAAAATTCCTGACCCCTCTATCTCCCTCAGCCTGGACTCTGCCTCCACCCACACCTTTAAAAACTAACTCTTCTGTCCGTAATTTAGGTGCAATATTCGACCAAAACCTCACTTTTTCTGATCAGAGCACCCATCTTTCCCGCTCTTGCTTTATGCATATCCGCGACCTTCGCAGAATCCACCCTATGCTTGACTTCAAAACTGCATCTACCATTGTCACATCCATAGTCCATGCAAAACTAGACTACTTCAATTCACTTTTCCTCAATATAGATACCACTTAAATAAACAGCCTTCAAGAAACCCAGAATGCTCTTGCTCGTGCTGTCGCCAAAACCCCCAAACACCATCACATCACCCCTGTTCTCAAATCACTTCACTGGCTAAAAATACTTAAACGAACAGAGTACGAAGTCTTATTCCTTACCTATAACACACTTCAATCCTTTCAACCCTCCTGTCTTCGTCAATTATTTACTATCCAACCACTCCGTTCAACCCTCTCCTCATATGTCCTAACACTTATTCGCCCTCCCGTCACCTCATCCTTAAAATTTGGAAATCGCTCCATAGCCATAGCTGCCCAACTCCTCTGGAATAAACTCCCGCCAGAATTACGACAATTATTTGAACTCACCAACACTTCACCTCTTTCAGTTTCTGCGCTGGTCTTTCACTCAAACTGAAAACATCACTTTTCCAAAATCTTATCCTGATTCTTCCTCTTCCTCTCATCTCTCTCCTCGCTTCAATTTCAAACACCATCCACTGTAGCCGTCCGACTGTCTGACTGCCTGACTCCTGGATCCTGACCTGGAACCAAACCTTTTTCTTTATCGATTTTGTCTTGACTGAGCGCCTGTGAATAAGCTGGTTCCCGCGACCTGGCTTTCGTTGGGCGCTGTAGGAATCTCGAGATTACGATTGCTATTACAATTATACATCGTCGGAAGAAGCTGTTTGAAGGTGTCTAAGCTGAGTTTAACATTATTACTTGTATCTACCGTTTAAGAACATCTATCGCTACAGTACTAGGACCATTGACGTCGACCTTGCTTTACCCCACATTAAAGCCAGCATTTAAATAGCAGACGACTACTGTCTACGTATTAGTTTCCAACTGTCTGACGATATCTTACAGCAGTTAACGGTCGATATTAGCGTACCTTAAATGCAGTTTTGAATTTACAACTTTAACATGCGTGATAGCGTTGACTAATGTCACCCACCTCCTCCTTCTCCTTTATCCAGGCTTGGGACTGGTACAACCAAAGTACAAGATGCTGTTAGCGGAGTTATTTAACACGTATTACATACGTTTCCTTCTATTAATAAACCCAATCTGTTTACTATTGTTTCCTTCTATTAATAAACCCAATCTGTTCTAATGTTTCCTTCTATTAATGAACCCAATCTGTTTTAATAAGATGTATAAATTTAGAATTTTGGCAAAAATTACTTTCGACGATAGTAATTTCTGCTAATGTTCTAAAGGCAGACAATAGGAGTAACTGTGCTACATTGTGCTACCTAAAGCGCGCCACAGTTACTCCCATAGCTACCCAAAGCTATGGGTAGCCGAGAGAATAACTGTGACGCGCTTTGGGTAGTAATGGAAGAATCCGTGACGTGTTGTTGATGTCAATGTGTTGTTAATGTTGTTGCTGGTGGTGTTGCTGTTGCTATTATTGCTGCTGCTGCTGTCGTTGTCGTCGTCATCGTCGCTGTTGTTTTCGTTGTTATTGTTTTACCCAAGGTAGGCCTATATATGACCCTCAGGATTTGCAAAGTTAGGAGGAACGTGTACGTATGGGATGGCTAGTCTTCCATTATGGTTTTTCGGTGGAAAATATGCTACAAAGCGATTGCACTGAAGCTCTGAGTGGCAGAGACAAGCGCTAATGGAGGATAGTAGTACCTGTTATCTCCCAATACCTGTGCAAGGCGATAGCCAAGACGGCTGATGAAATCAGCATAATAATAATAATAATAATAGTAGTAGTAGTAATCGTAGTAGTAGTAGTTGTTGTAGTTGTTGTTGTTACATGTGACTGGTTGTAAATCATAATATTAAAGGTAAGTTCGCTGACAGCCACAAGATGGCGTTAAATCTCTGGATATTGCTACTGGTTTGTAAAACAAGGTATACTATTATTAATGTTAGATTCTGTTTAGGCACCGTTAAATCGCTTTCTTCGACGCAAGACATCGGTCACTGCGCCGGTCATTGCGTTCAGCTATTAGTGCTAACTCCGCCACTGCCGTGTTCAGGTGGTGCCAGCCCCAATGTTGGATAGAGGGGGAGGGCTACGATAAACACCTTTTATACGACACAGCGTCGTTAAACACCACAACACACATTGCTAGTTCTGCTTTGTAACTTGTTAATAGCATTTTAAAGCTTGGAGTGGTAAGGTAAGGTTCGATATCAACCGTCCTTACAACCATAAGACGTCGAAAATTTAAGATACTACTAATAATGTTAGGTTCTGTTAAGACACTTTTAAACTGCTTCCTTCGGCTCCATATATACTGGTTGCTTGCATTCGTACGAGAGGTTGAAAGCTTCCGTATCAGGAAAGTCTAAAGACGACGTCAACGGCCAAACAGCCGTGGATAAGATATCGTTAAACGCCGGATACCACACCCTGCGGTGGGCGAAATGCTATAAGGCCGTACACTATGTATACGTATTTGTTGTATTAAAACACCAGAACGGTTCATAAAAGGCGCTATGGAAATGTAGGCCTACACTTTAGTATATATGCGCTAGTGTGATTCAAAGATATTTTTGTTTGAAGTTCCAGATTGGAACTTGCCATTACAGCCCATCTATTAAAACATAGCTTTGTGAAAAGTTTAGACAAACTGAACCATATTTAGGGATTGCACAAGTTGATAAAGATTTCTGGGTATTGGCTATTATACTGCCTTATGGCAAACACGCAGTAATCAGCAGACAAACACGACAAAGCATTATTGTAACATAACTTAAACTATCAATATTAGATTAGGCTACTGTAATAAAAATATAGTCAGTCAACAATCTGTAAATACATTGACAGAGTTGCCTGTGGTGAATTAAGACATATCATTATCCTTGCCAGTTTTCAGTGCAGTGGCGTCAAAGGCGCCGATGCTCACACGAGTTTTGGCTCTGTGACGCCGAGGCATGAGCATGCTCATACAACTTGTTTGGGCAACGGAGATATCCACCTATACTTACAGATAAAATGTATATTTTTATCCACCTTAGGTCTGTATTTGGCTGAAGTTGGCTCACACAACTTTTAAACACTTCCCGGCTCACTGTTATTTTGTGTTTCATTCCAGTTCGGCCAGCAATTTACCCTCTTCTTGGAATCAGGAAATTTATGGCAATGTTTTTGCAAAACTTGCATTAAATAATGTCTTTGCTGTTCATTGTTTCTGAGAAGTGGTTTTAATCCTGAATCATCTTCACTTATCTCTGGTTGCGTCATTGCGTCAAGCAATAACTCGCTTCTTGAACTTGGTAATCCGCTGCCAATGACTTAAGATTTTCCAGTGCTGCAGTTAATTTAGGGACACAAAGTAATTGCTCTACTCAAAGGCCGGAAAAACAGCATAGAGTCTATCCATCTTTTCAGCAGCCAGCGATATAAGGCAACAGCTCACAGTTCCAAAGAACAATTAATGCATCTTCTGGTGAAAATTGAAGTTTCAAGGTGCTGGAAAAATCTTCTCAATATCACCTCTTTGCTTGGCGAATAACACTTCAACTCAGTGACGAATATTACACTTCATGACCTACAGACTGTTAAAAGCTTGAACAGTAGCAACCAGCAGATGTGGTGCTTCCATGACAGTGACTTCAGTTCGATCTTATGCAGCAGTCACCCGCTTAGCGAAAAGGCATCCTTGCTGATGCTTTTACTTTTAACTTCTCATTCTCTTTGATATATTAGCATACTTTAAGTCACTGGGTTCATCAGCGGTTTAATCGCTAACCCTTAGCTTCAATTCTGCAGTGATGGATAGAACTTCCATCGCTTTTTTATCTCTCAAGTTGTGCCCCTCGGACTTAATGGCTTTCATTTTCCGTGTTACAATGATTGAAAAATTAATTCAGCATATTTAATTCAATAGAAAATAAACATTTATTAGCAAGGGAGTCGTACCTTACCTAAGCTAGACTTTCCTGTCACCCAGCAGATGGCCACAGGAAGCAAAACGACATACTAGGCCAAAATGCCAAAAGCTGTGCAACCTTTAAATATTCTCCAATTTGCATCAAATTGCACCTTACTTATTATTGATACACTAGATTTGTTTGGCACCTTCCAGTCTTCAAAAACTGAAACCTTATTTTTTACCATACATATTTGGACCACTATAATGTGCATATACCTTATATAATTATTTAAAATTAATTATGCATCATATTATTATTTTTAATCTCATCAGAGCGCATCTATTGAGTTACTCTTTAAGTGGTACAACATAAATTTAAGGTTTCAATTACAGTCACAGTTACTAATTATAATGCTGGATTTATTTATACATATTTAGTTATTTATCTGTTTGTTTGTTTAATGTCTTGCATTATTGTATACATCTCCCTATTGCAATGTCATCAACTCTGAATCTAAGGCATATATATATGTGACATGTCTGGCTGTCCCTCTGTCAACGAAGCAACATTTTAGCTTCGCCGTAGTGAGCTCAGGCCGTCATGCAATCTGCGATATGAACTTTGCCCTTTCTCTGCCTCCATTTCGCCAGCGATTAAAGACCATTTTATTTGATTGTGGTTCTGTGTTTCAGCTTAGTAACAACATTGAGGAGATTTCCTGAGGAGGCGCAATATAAATGTGCAATTTCGACTACGATGTGTCCAATGCGCATGCGTGCTGAACCGACCTGCTTTCTAGTTTTGTTGTCGTCGACGTGTGGGAGGTTCGTCGATTGGCGGAACTGATTGGCGCCGGTGCTGGTTCCAGTTGACTGGTCAGCGTCCACCGGGTGCACTGGAGGTCTCTGGAAATGACTACAGACACAAGCTCTGGTAAGCTAAGGCAAGGTAAGACAAAGAAAACCAGAGTAAGGTAAGGTAAGGTAAGTAAGATAGGATAAGATTGTATAAGATAATGTAAGGTAGTGAAAGGACAGGTAAGGTAGCGTAACGTAAGGTAAGAAAAGGTAGGGTAGGAAAAGATAAGGTAAGGCAAGACAACATAAGGTAAAGGTAAGGTAGGGTAACATAAAGTAAAGTAATACAGGAAAGGCATATAATAATGCAAGGCAAGCTAAGAAAAAGTAAGGTAAGGCATTAAAGGGTAGGTTGAGGTAAGTCAAGGACAGGTCACGTAAAGTAAAGCAAGGAAGGTAAGATATGGTAAAGTACGGTAAGAAGGTAAGATAGCTTTTGTATGTAGACATGCAGAGCCTATAGATAACTATGTATACCCATAAACAGATTAGAGTAGAGTAGTGTTCCCTAACCCGCTGCAAAGTCTAAAAGGCGCTATTTAAATGTTCAGACACATATATACAAACATTTATACTTCTGTATATAAATGTGCTGTGTATAGGCTAAATTTTTGCTCATAAAATTGCTGATAGAATTACTTATAGAGCACAGTCAAGAATATTCTACTATGGAAAATTGAAAGGTGTACGCCGAAAGCGGGCTTAGTGAAAAATGAGGATATAGTGATAGTGCTCCTTCAAAATTTGCACAAATTAATGTACTCAAATTTACCAAACGATTTTCAGTGGAATTTTGTTCACAAAAAATAATTCTGGTATTCTACTGTGACTGAGAGAAACAATGAGGCTGGAATTGAAGTATTCAAATTGTAAAATATAAATGTACATGTTTTTCTACAGTGACCGTATGGTCTCGACCGTGCTCATATTTCAATGAATTAATCGGGTGAGATCCTTCACCACCGCTGCCCGTTTCAATGGGCGTACGCCATTTAAGGTCCTCGTGTACGTGCTAAGGGTCTGTAGCTAAACCGAAAATGTCAGATCAAGTCGGTTGCTATTAAATTAGGCTAATCTAGAATCAAAGCGTGCACAAGAAGATTAATTAGCATTTAATTAACCCACATGTTTATTGACTTGATTACGACTTGGTTTTGGTGAGCCATAGGCTGATTGTCTCGCGCGTTAGACTCAGGCCATGGAAGTTGCTAATGAATTAATAATAACACTTAAAAGTCCTGGATCGATAAAGCATGATAGTCAGCTTATTTATATCTTTTTCTACATTTATTAGGCGCCACTATGTAATGATTTAGCATCAATCTATGGCGCCGAGCAATTGTGAGTGAAGGACTAGCTCTATCCAATATACTACCGTGTCCCTTTGCAGGTATACAAATGAGGAAATGTAGTGTGATTCGATTCCTTAGACCTTCTATATGTAAAGACAAGTAGCTTAGGAAATAAAACGTTTTAACCTAAAGCTGATATATTATTCCATATCCCCAGACCACCTGTAATAATATGCATATATACACATATGCATGTATATACACATGGATACACAATATACGTATGCACAAGGGTTGGCATTTTTGGATCATTACTTGCTCATTAGTGGAAGATAGAATAGAACACCTGATGCCTTCCTTTTAATTTAATTTTTTAGTTCTTCTCTTCAACTTCTTCTTCTTCTTCTTGTCGCCGTCGTTATCATCATCGTAATCATAATCCCCACCTAATTTCTCATTCATCTAAACTCAGCCTCATCAGTTCTCCTCGCAAGATGAACAGCATCTTGACTGGCGCAATAACAAATCTCTTCAAAAAATACATCACTAAATGCACAATAACAATAATAATGAAAATTTCTGTGTGGACAAGCTCATATGAATACATAGAGAAAATTGTCTACACGTCTGGACAGTATATACCATACCCTACTCTAACCAAACCTACCTCTAAATCACAACATACCATACCACATCATAACCTACCACATCATACCATGCTATACCATTTCCACGACATACCATACCATATTATTACCGCCTCCTAATGTCTCTGTTTTATATATAACATATTTATATATAACATATATTTTTGTGTATACGATTATATATAATTATATCGAATTGTTCGGCTAGCTTAAATCTGTAGAGTCAGGAGCTTTTTATAAGCAAGAATGTTTGTTTATTGTTGAGCTGTTTGTCGCTGAGCAGACGCCTGGAGTCTTGCATTAGATTTTCCAATCGCTAGAGAGGATTGCCAGTCAGATACCGTGCAGGCTGGTAGGCGAGTGCTTCTGCGAATACGGTACTGAACTGCGGTCGTATTTCCGTCTCTGATTTTTATGCTTCTGATAAGTCGCGACGTCGTTCGGTCCAAACAGCGGGCGAAAATAAGGGAAGATGAGTAACAGTGGGGTTAAAGTTCAGAACTCGGGCAGATAGCGGGATTAATTAATTACTTTGCTGGTTGCAAAACAAACACGAGGAATCAGATGCCATTGAACCCATCTTATTCCAACCTACTCACCTACTCTACTCTCCCAAATCCTTCCTACCCTATAACCTCCTTCCCTATCCTTCTCTTAGCTATCCTACCTTACCGTGCCTTGCCCTTCATTACCCTGACCCGACGTACCCTGCCCTGAGCTACCGTACCAAATCGTACTGTTTCCTAGCGTGCTATACCCTACCATACTCGAACATAGTCGTCAGTCCCTAGTCTATGAGACTAACATCAGTGTTCTAAAATCTACCGATAATCTTTTGCACGAGGTCTATCTTTACATGTAACAGAAACCCCGTTTTTTCTCCTTGTATTCAAATCTTCCTATTTCAAAGAACAAACGTTATCATCAACATATTATGTACAGTTTCTGTCTTAACCAGTCAGTAGTCAACCCCTCAAAGACCTAACTACAACTGACTAAACTTAAGATCTGTATAAACACACACACACACACGTGTACGTACATAAACCCGTAGCTCTCTCTACCTGCCTACCAACGTCTAAACTCCTGAGGCGCACACACGCTAACGCCTCACCCGCGCCATTCACTATATCTCAGCCACCATGTAAACGCTGACACTAGTTATATAAATTCACCGGTAAAACATTTTTGGGTAAAAAATCCGGATTTTAACCGATAAAAATGGTAAAATTTGATTTAAAAAGGTATACTACTCCCCTACCCTGCACTACCCAACCCTACGTAGAACAGGCCACATTAAAACGCGGACGAGGGGAATGAAGAGGTTGTACCTGCGAGCGCGGATACTGTGTCGAGAGGAGAGGACCGTCCAGAGTTCGAGACAAATGCTGACGTAGGCAAATGTCATGGCCGCCAATGGAAAGATTAGAATGAGGAGGAGCATTCCAACTTCGTAGATCCTCTCGTGCACAGCATCGTCCCACTCCTTGATGCACCAGTAGCCCACTCGCACGACGCCCACCTTCTTCAGAACCTATATTCAGGGAAAATAATAATTTGACAGTAACAATAATAATTATAATACTAAAACTGAAACTAACGCTAATACTAACAATAATACACTGCACACTAACACCACACTAATGCCGCCGTCACCAACACTACTACTACTTATAATAATAATAATAATAATAATAATAATAATAATAATAATAATAATAATAATAATAATAATAATAATAATAATTTCTATTGTTATTGTTGCAATAATAATACAAATAACATTAATAAAAACAATTATTATTGTTGTTGCTGCTACGGCTGTTGCTGTTGTTTTTGTTGTTGTTGTTGTTGCTGTTGTGGTGATAAAAACATTGCGATTTCTTTCAAAGACTGTTGGTGAAATGAGATTTACAGTTCTGTTACATTTGCTACACTTGAATAACACCACAGGATTCCAACAATTCCGCCCAAATAACAAAAACTACACCAAGTTCCAACAATGTACTGTATTGTTTACATTCGCGTGATTTACACCCGAAGTGCTGGTGCAATGGATGCAATTCAAGTGATATACACCTACACTACAATTCTGGTGCAATATTTGTAAATTGTAATTCTGTCGTATTATGTGTAACTAGCTTATCTCGCGCAAGACATATCTGTTCGTTGAATGTCCCTTCTGACGTAAACCAGTTGTTCAAGAAGACCTTCGCAAATATATCTCTCAGATTGTCAGTCGTGGATTTAGCCACAGGCGTGGGGGATGGCAGTTCTCCCCCCGAACCTCTCTTGGTTATATGCAGGCGTCCCTCAGACCAGATCCGTGCAGGGTGGGCCGCCAGAGCGAACGCCCCTCTGGAAATCCTCTTCCTCCACACACACGCAATCCTGTATTTGCAACTGCAGCTTGTATATAATTATTTTTATATATTATATCTTAGATATATTATATATAAACTTATATATGCATATTTGTCTGACCTGGCCATAAATTGTTGGTGATGCAAAGATGAAGGAGGCAATCCAGAGGAATAGAACCAGTTTCTTGGCTCGGCTGGAAGTGCATATATACCTGGCCTGCATCGGTTCAAGTATGGCATAGTATCTGTGAAGTATCGAATACTCGTTCATATACATATACATATAAAAATCATATGTCCATACGTAAACACACACACACATACTGTACAGATACAAATAAATATACATACATATATTCACCCACAAAATCACGTACAAATGCACATAAACAGACACAGGCACATAACCATACACACCTACACATACACATACGCACAAATACATATATCTGGCGATGAGATATGAGACGTGTAAATTCGTCACTTGCGCTCGAGTGCCTCTGACAGCCGTTCAATCGCCGCTCGAGGATAAACCGTCGTAAATTCTCGACGCAGAAGTTCGGCTGTCAGCTGATGAGTTGCTAAATTGTTGCGGTTTGAGAGGGGATTGCATCACTTGGTGTAAATTTTTATTATTATTATTATTATTATTATTATTATTATTATTATTATTAACAATAATAATAATATTATTATTATTATTGTTGTTGTTGTTGTTATTATTATTTTTTTATTATTATTATTATATATTATTATTATAATTTATTATTATTATTATTATTAGTATTAGTATTATTATTGTTATCATTATTATCATTATTATCATTATTATTATATATTATTATTATTATTAGTAGTAGTAGTATTATTAGTATTATTATTATTATTATTAAATTATTATTATTATTATTATTATGGTCGCAGGCCATGGCCCAGTCGCCATAGTAACCAATTATTATTATTATTATCATTATTATTATTACTATTACTACTACTACTACTACCACTACAACATCTACTACTACTACTACTATAATTATTATTATTATTACTATATTATTATTTTTATTATTTTTTTTACCCGAGGTAAAAATGATCCCTCATGAACTATTATTATTATTAATATTATTATTATTATTATTATTCTCATTATTCTCATTATTATCATTATTATCATTATTATCATTATTATCATTATTATTATTATTATTATTATTATTATTATTATTATTATTATGCATTTATTACTTGCGCAAGGTCGGTAAACCTGAGGCACTAAGTACTTGTGAGCGAAGGACTTGCTCAAGGTCCCTACACAGTAACCGTCTAAGGGGAGGCTCGAACCTGTACTCTCCACGTTACAAGCCGAGCGCTCTAACCAATCGGCTACCGTGCCCCACGGATGAAGGTTGGTGCATTAGGGTTTAGAAGGAAGTTGGGTCACGTGGCATTTGGCTTTACTTGCCTTCATCTGGCGATAAAAAGGACTCTCTGTTCAGCGGGTTCTTGGTGAGAGGTCAATGCCGAGGAAAATGAAATGAATAAATGATGGAAGAATTAGGAATTTTGGCGCGTCTCGTAAAATTGGTCTGCTGCGCTGTAAAAAGCAGACATCTGAGACGATTTAGGGTTTAAAAAACATGTTGATAGATGGTTTCCAGAGAGAAAGAAGGAAGGAAGGAACGGGAAGAGAGAAAACATTGAGATAAGGAAGGAAATATAAGAGTGTGGAGAAGAATTAGAATAAAAAAGGAAGAAGGGAATAAAAGAAGGAAATATAGAAGGAAGGAAGGAATTAAGGAAGGAAGAAAAGCTCACTAGTATTTCCTGTGTAATATTTGTAGACTGGCCTAGCCAACACAGAAAGGGAGGAGAAGGAACGAATGAAAGAAAGGAAAAAGAAAAAATGGTGAGAATGGAGAATGAATGAAAGGAAGGGAAAAGAAAGAAAGAGTTGAGAGAAAAGGATTAGGAAAGAAGGAAGAAAAGAAGGAGTGAAAATAAAGGCGAATAAAAAGAGAGGCAGAAATATAGGAAGGCAGCCACACAGGACTCAACGCTCGGTGTCTTTCTGAATTGGTCTTGATTCGGCGAATACAATCCGTCTTAGCTGATCGTCGCTTTCCGAAAGGCTTCTCAGCTGGAGGGAAATTACTGGCCTGCCCAGAAGGCCTCCATTAGATTCTGCGGGCTTTAAGCTGCTTTTAACTCCCGACGCTACAGCACTTATATGTGGGTACAAGCAGCCAATGAAAACGGTCGCGATGGTTGAATACCCGGTTTAGAATGACCGTTTCATCGTAAATACCGCGTTGCAAGCGTCGGATAATATTCGTCTCGTCTTGTAGGCTCTTAATGGAAGTCCTTTAGTCGTTTGAAACGGACCGATGGATGGAATGTACTGCCTTAAGGATGGTGTATGCTCTCTGCAATGAGGCGGTCGTCATACCAATATGCAGTACATATGTATACACATACAAACACGAGAACCTACATAGATAGTACAAACATACTTACATGCATATACAAACATATATACATATACACTGTATGTACGTAAATACATGCATTATTACAGTGGCATGTGTTAAGGGTGGTGCTACTTGTGTCGGGTGGTGCATGTGTGCATGGGACCCACGCAACTATCTGTCATTAGAAGTAGTGATAGAAGTAGTGTTAGAAGTAGCGTTAGAATAATTTTAGAAGTAGCGTTAGAAGGAGGGTTAAAAGGAGTGTTAGAAGGAATGTTAAAAGGAGTGTTACAAGGAGTGTTAGGAGTGTTATAAGCAGCGTTAAAAGTAGAGTCAGAAGTAGCGTTAGAAGGATGGTTAAAAGGAGTGTTAGAAGGAATGTTAGAAAGAGTGTTAGGAGGAGTGTTAGGAGTGTTAGAAGGAGTGTTAGGAGTAGCGTGAGACGTAGTGTTATAAGGAGTGTTAGAAGTAGTGTTATAAGGAGTGTTAGAAGTAGTGTTAGAAGGAGTATTAGAAGGGATGCCAGAAGGAGTGTTAGAAGGTGTCATTGAAACGTGACCTGTCCTTGCGATAATCGAATATAAAAGCTTTAAGTTTAAGAGAAGTCTAGTCTAGTCAAGTCCAGCCTGTGTTGAAGATGTTAGGCGTTTGGTGTTGAAAATAAAACGAAGATAGTTACGAGAACAGTCTTCTTGGAGCTGAACTTAGATTGCAACAACATACATTTACATACATATGCATACATATACATATATACATACATTCATACATGCATACATATATAAATACATACATACATACATACATTCATACAACATACTTACATATATACATACATACATTCATACAACATACAACATACATACATACATACATATACATACATATAAATACATACATACATACATTGCACAATTATGTCCGAGTTCTCAATGATACCCAAATACAGGTTTCAATGCAAGCAGTGGTGTTTACTCCAACCATCAGAGTTATTTGGGCCAAAATTGTCGTCGATCCCCAGGCGGCGTTAGACACGAGAACGTCGGAGTAAGCAAGGCAACTAGATATAATGACTTCTCGCTTTCCCACAGTCCCACTTTCTTTCCCTCCTTCCACCTGCTGGTCTCCTGCCTTTCCAATTAGTCGGTGAACGAATGAAGATCATCTGGGTCTTGGAGCATCTTTAAGTAGACAGAACCACTCTAAGCATCAACAACCTCAGCAGTCATCGTCAACAAGTCCTCGTATATCCCCCTCCTCCTCCTCTTCTTTCTCCTCCTCATTATCATCGTCATCGTCATCATCATCAACAGCAGCAGCAACAACAACATCATCAGCAGCAGCATCGGAATCAGCACATTATAATAATCATTACTATAATTATCATCATCATCATCATCATCATCATCATCTTCGTCATCATAATTATCATCATCAACTCTTTTAATCATCGTCGCCGTTTCATAACCATCATCAGCATCAGCATCATCATCTTCATCATCATATTCATCTTCGTCAGCATCATCATCTTCATCATCATATTCGTCTTCGTCATCATCATCATCATCAACTCTTTTAATCATCGTCGCCGTTTCATAACCATCATCATAATCATACTCGTCATCATATTCATCATGCTTATAATCATCATCAGCATCAGCATCATCATCTTCATCATCATATTCATCTTCGTCATCATCATCATCATCAACTCTTTTAATCATCGTCGCCGTTTCATAACCGTCATCATAATCGACATCATATTCATCATATTCATAATCATCATCATCGTAGCAGCAGCAACAGCAGTAGCATCATCGCCATCACCTTTCGAGACTCATCGTCGTCAGGGTGAGGACGGAGCAGATGACGGATGCATCCTGGAGGTAGTGCACGGATTTGCACATGAACTCTCCGAATCTCCACGTAAACGTAAACCACTTGGCAAACTGTCACAGAAACAGACAACATTCCACGACGTCAGTTTAAGTCACGTGACTACCAAGGTCACATCGAGCAGACGCACCGGAATTCGAAACCCGGACGCAGATGCGAAAGACAAACGCATTAGCAATCGGACCCCGATCCAGCGATACAACACAGTTCTCTGACTAGTTTTTAGTTTTTCTCTGACAACAGCGACGATTCAGTTGTCGAATTTACATAGCGCCATGTATAGAGAGCGAGAGTGAAAGAGAAAGAGAACTCCACAAGGACACTGGAGAACTACTCATACGGCATACACGATGCACCCAGCATCCCAAGGGACGAACGGCGTTCTGTATGGAAACTTCTTTGGCACCTTCTGTAAAGGAGCTGCATAAATGTATATATAGAAATATCAGACCACAGACAACGTGAAACCCCATTTGGCCCAACGAGGCATTGAGCATCGGACGACGGCTTCGGCGGCAGATATGACACTAATTGCCTAGCATCAGTAGTGCTGCTGATACTGATGCTGCCGGGATAGATGACTTCGTCTCGGCGGGTACTTGCCTTCTCCTTGGCTGCCTCCCTATTTCCCTACGTCCCTTTCGCCCTCCCTGCCTCCCTGCCTCCCTCTGGCGTCGCAGTCTAACGCAACTCAGCAGCAACTCGGCGCTGAGTGCCGGAAAGCAAGCATTGACCAAGACGACCTTCAGTGGCTTGTTGATATTTCGCTCAAGCGACCTCGTTAATAAGTGCTTCATATTTAGATCATATCCACGTGCATGGCATGCACATATATGCAATTGCAAATATATATATTTCATATATATGGAATATATATATGTATATATATATATTTGTATATGCATAGCATATGCAAGATACAAGATACACTAATAACATTAGTGACGAATGATGCATTACGTAGTCAGCCGGTCACCCAATTCAAGCAAGTGCGTCCTAATCTTTTAAACAAATATACATCTCATATATATGATGAATGGAAGTGCAAATATATATATATATATATATATATATGTAAATTCCTAATCGTAAGTGCATATATATAACACCCCTTCAAGAAAACTGAGAGGTGTTTCCGACCTGACAACCCAAGGCCACGCTAGAATAAAATGGTCTTCAACCGCTGGCGCATTAGAGGCAGAGAAATATGATCTAAATATGACGTGGATATGATATAAATATGACAAGGAGCCCATGTCGCAGGTGGCATGGCAGCCTGTTCCAGAACGAAGGACGGACCACGACGAGGCTACCATGTTGCATTGCGGAAATACGGGGCGGTAGGACCTCCAGCTCAGCGCAGAGAAAAGAGTTTAACATCCAGGGACAAATGAACCTAAAATTCATAGCTTCCAGTGCGGCACGGTGGTCCATCGGTAACGCGTTTGGTCAATGATCATGCAGTTGCGGGTTCGACTCCGTGCAATGACCCTGGGCCAGTTGTTTGCGCCCAGTGTGCCTCTGTCACCAAACAGTATAATTTGGTATCGGCGTAAGCTGGGAAGTAGACGGCAAGTCCTGTGATGCACTGGCCCTGTGTCCAGGACCTTGGAATTCGTCCACTGCCAGCTCAAGGCCTAATAAAAAAAAGGAAATGAACGCCTCCCCTAGGTCTCACTTGTGAGATACTTTACTTTACTGTTTTAAGATGGAGCATAACCGGTCAACCAGTCACGCATCAGCAAAAGGATCTAAAGCTCAATGCGTCGTTGCCTAGGAAAACAATACATCTAGTAAGATATGTGACCAGACTTTTGGATCCCATCATGCATTGCATGCTAACGTGTTGACTCAAAGTAACGGATTATTCAAAAGATTTTAAGAGTCTAAAATTAGAAGACTCTCGTGATCATTACAATGCAATTATGTGAATTTATAATAATATTTTAAAGCACTATACAAGTGCCATCGTATATGCTAATATATATATTATTTGCAAAGATACATACATAATCACACACACGTATAGTCTTAATCAGTAGGCCTACATAGACACGTTTTCGTAATCGTAATCGTAATTGCACATTTATATAGCACCTCTTCAAGAAAACTACTCAGAATTACTCCCTACCTGATAACCCAAGAACACACACAATCCAATAGAATGGTTTTCAATATGGAGGCAGAGAAAGATCAAGAAGCTCATGTCGCAGGTCGCTTGGCAGACTGTTCCTGAGGGAAGAACCAACCAACCACGGCGAAGCTACCATGTTGCATTGTGGGAGTGTGGGACGTAGGGAGGACTACCAGGAAACCTTGGCTGCGGAGCCAAGAGATCTCCGGCCAGTAACGGATAACACACAGCTCTCTAAGATAAGATGGAGCACAACCAGCCAGGATTTACGCATCAGCAAGAGGATCTTAAACCCATTGCACCTTCGCATGAGCAATCGATGCCGTTCATCCCGTATTTAGGTAGAAATATGATCGAACTTTGGAATCATACCGATTAGCCGAGCCGCAGCGCTTAAAACAGATCAAAGTTGCCTAATACTAAAAAGAAAGACCTTCATAGATGGCGTTTCCGCGGTTGACCCTTCTACATATAAATGCGTGCATCAGAATAGAAACAGCCTTATAGGAGAGAGTGAATGGCTATAGTGCGGTTCTGGCGCATATGATAAAAGCATGTTCTTTATACAGATATACATACGCAGGCCTACATATTATATATATATATACACACATATTTATATGTATAAATCAGTATTTACACCGCCATTATATATGTATATAGATATGAATGCGTATGCGTATATGTCGGGAAGTGAATAGCTTGGGGTTTCCAAAGTCAGTAATTAAACCCCAGAGAAACATTCAAGAAAGAACCATCTGTTTGCAACATAGATGAATGTACCTTGAAATTTATTTGGTGCCTTTCATGAATCTCCCTAAAGCGCAGCGAGAGCTAAGTCCTAAGTAAAGAACAGAACTGAGAAAGCATGTATGAATGAATGAATCTAATTATTTATATAGCGCCTTTAAGAACCAAACAAGGGCGTTAAAGATGGTTATCTAACATAAATAAAATTGCGATTTAGGACAGTCAGAAGTTGTATGTATGTATGCATGTATGTGTGCATGAGAGGAAGACCGAGAGAGAGAGAGAGAGAGAGAGAGAGAGAGAGAGAGAGCGAGAGAGAGAGTAGGAGCAAGAGAGAAAGCGAGTTATAGACAGAGAGTCATAAACAAAGAGAAAGTAATAGAAAGAGAGACATAGACATAAAGAGATAGATAGATAGATAGATAGATAGAGACAGAGAGACAGAGAGACAGAGAGCGAGAGCGACAGGTATATATAGAAAGAGAGGAAGGGAGGGAGGAAGGGAGGGAGGAAGAGAGAGAGAAACAGAGAGAGAAAAGGAGGGAGAGACAGAGACACCCATACATACCCAAGCAGACATACTACTGCACACCGAAGCATACAGTTGTACATATTTCCATCTCCGTTGTACACAGTCAATTGAGCCGCACATCAGTTGCTTAGTAATCAGAGCGCAACAATATATATTCCTGACAATGCGATGCCGGACTCGTGTTCTGGGGTCGAGACCAAACGAGCCCTCATTAGGTCTTGGCCAACTGTGTTACACCCGTTGATGGGGTTTCTTATGGGCTTGATTCGGACGTTCTTTGAAGGGACGCGGACTAGATGAATGAGTTGACTGATTTCAGGGACAAATCGCACTGACAAGGAAACGATGGAAGAAAGAGAGAGAGAGAGAGAGAGAGAGAGAGAGAGAGAGAGAGAGAGAGGGAGAGAGAGAGACCAGACGACAGAGACAGAGTGGCAGAGAGACAGACAGGCAAGCAAATAGAAAGGCGGACACATACAGTGAAGTAATAAAGATGGAGTAAATGAGATGACAAAATGAACGAAAATCTACGACAGAGAAACACGTAGTCTAATCTAATATAATCCAACTGAATCCAATTCAATTTACTAATCCAATCCAATCCAATCCAATCTGATCCAATCCAGTATGCTCATCTAATCCAACGCAATTCGATCTACAAATCCAATGCAATAAAAAAATCTCTTGGTCTATTGATCTATTGAACTTCTTTAATTCAAATCAATATACTAATCAATATACTAACCAATTCAATCCAAGCCAATCTGCTATTCTAATCCAATCCTATCCAATGCAATCAGATGCTTCTTACAACACCGCAGAATCGACCCACCTTGATCGGGATACAGATGCAGACGAGCAGCAGATCGGCGGATGCCAGACTGACGAGGAAGATGTTCGTGACGTTGTGCATTCGGCGGAACCTGGCGATGCAAACGATGACGAGGCAGTTCCCGACTGCGCCAAGGACAAGGGTAAGTCCATAGACAAGGGACACTGACACGAGCTCCACCAGCGGCAGGTCAGCCGTTGACTCGTAGTCGTACTCGTAGATCTCGTCTTCCTCCGTCGAGAACGTGGTCAAGGACATCGAGGATGATGAGGAACTCGTAGAGTTGGAGGGTCCGCTTCCGGTGAATCCTCCTCCTCTTTCTCCGTGTTCCTCATCTTCCGCTTGGCCCAAAAGGAAGTCGACCATGACTTGTGTGTTGTTTGAAGTCTTCGGTGCCATCAAATCTAATCTAATCTCGAATTGTCTAATCTTTTCAAAAGTAATAAGATCGCAAATGACCGGAGTAGAATATATCTGTATATCTGGGCGTTTAGTTTCGTGGATTTCAGGATTTGAAACCAAGTCTAATCGCGCATCGTTTTAATATAACAAAACGTCAAATCGCCAATAATTATTACGATTTCAGAATTCGTAATTGCAACTCGTCTAATCGCAGAAATAATTACGATTTTCAAAGTTCTTAACTGAATCTAATCCAGTCTCTTCTGATCTAGAAATACCGCATCTAACAATATCTCATCGAACAGCATCTCATTTGACAAAATCTCATTTGACATATTAACCGTCTCGGCATCAACGCTTCTAGACGTATTGCCTGCAATTTCTCAGTACAAGATGCTTGCACCATTTATGCCCACGCCTCCACGGCAGATTGGATGCAATAGGGCTAAATAAATCAAGTGCAACATTTGCGCGATAGCAGTTCACTAATTATCCCGATCCGTCGAAGTCTCTCGTCTAAGATGCAAGACATGTTCTCTGAGACTCGAGTAACCTTCCTTTAGATTCCAGAACCGAGAACACTATTTTGAGAGTTTAGGATTCCTTCTGAATTGCCTTCGACGATTTTAAAAGCTTCGCATAAACTGTAAGTCGCATTTACTGTCCACAGAACTCCAGCTTCTCTAAAACGCATTACCGTAAATTTCAATTACAGCAAATTGCAATTACAGCAAATCGCACTTATTGTAAATAGCAGTTACTGCAAACTGCATTTACTTGATCAGGATACAGATGAAGACAAGCAGCAGATTTGCTACTGTCAACCGCAGCTGATGTAAATTGCAGCCGGTGTAAATTGCAGCCGGTGTGAATCGCAGTTACTGTCCACATAACACCTGAGCAGATTTCTAATTTTCCTGACCAGCCAAGTACTCCGTCCCAAAAAATGCGGAGTGTGTAAATTCAGGTGAAAGAAACAAAATTTACCGTTGCAAAAGTCGTAAGCGATCGCAGTCCAATGTTTAGTAATGACTTAGTTCGATTTTAAACCACAATTGCGCTCCGTCGGTCCGTCCGTCTGTCTGTCACAGTATTTCGAAACTGATTGCGGGCACAAGAGAGATCGTGGAACCACGGTTGTGCATTGGCATTGCATGCAGCAGCAGCAGCAGCAGCAGCAGCAGCAGCAGCGGTGGCAGTTTTAGTAGCAGACCCATCGAGCTGTCGATGATTCTTGGGGTGCGCTTGACTGTTGTTTTGGGCGTGGTCGGGTTTTGCTCGATGTAGATTCCGTTAAGACGTGGAAAGGTGCACTAAGTGGGTGAAGTAAATTTGCGAGAAACGCGCTCAGAAGGCAAGTAGTCATAAAATGGATAAAAAATTAGTTCTTTGCGTCGTAGGGTTTTTACTACTTGTGGTTGAGACATGCAGTTTCACCTATTTATTAAGTAGATCCTGCCCAATCCAGCGCTACGCCAACTTAGCCCTCCATCCTTTTGGATTGCTATGGTCGTGTTTGCACCTCAGCCGAATGACCCCATGACCATGCTCTTGAAGACTTTCTAAAGAAACTTGTAACAAATGTGCAACCTGTGCATTTAACTTTAACCGATGCGTTCCACGACTTTACTCTGCTTACTCTAGTTCCACGTCGATTCGGAACACACTACGAATTTATTCCGAGCACGCTTGGAGCAGCGGTGGACGATACCCCTAGAGTCGCCAACGGTCAAGGATAGTAGGTTTCGTGTCGTTTAAAATTTATTTCACCCCTGTATCCAGTAGGGGCTATACATCTAGCGGGGGTGGCCGTGGAGGCAGCCCGCCGTTTGTCATTTGCAACCTCGGTCCGTAATTAGGAGAAGCTCGGCTTGCCATACTAGCGCACCATGACAAAATGCGAGCCACTGCATAAGTCCGACTTATTATCAACGCTTCTAAATAGCATCATGCAAAAATAATCACGGTCGAAACTGACACCAGATACATTTATATATACGCATTTCTATATATACAGTAGACTTATATATATACATGTACATATTATAAGCATATGCACTTACATATATTCATATGCATATACGCATACACTTACATCTGTATCTTCTATATATAAGGTAAGGTATTAAATATATTAGCATATATGTGCATGTATATATGCTAGTAAATGTGAATGATTTGTGTGTTATTTTCAATATTATGTGACCGGCTGGGTGAAAAGGCGCCAAAGGTGTACATTCTGTACAAAATGTGCCATGAGGTTTGTTGGCGTCATTGCTGACGTTACATTGACGTAACATATGCCAAATTTTATCTCAGTAGATGCCAAAAAAGCCTATCAAAGGAAAATATCAAAGTTGGCCATCTATAAACTGCGTTTCGGAGAAAATCAACATTGAAAATCACAGGGTTTTAAAACAACACAGCTAAAAAAAAGTTGTACACAGTTACGGCTAAGACTTTGCACATGAGACATACAGTAAAAAATGTCATTGCATGGTTCACGAAGTTTCATTCGTAATGTAATAAGTTCCAACTTTTCGCGCAGCGAGCTACCAAATTGTCACATACAGGCATTGAAAATATCGAGAACAAGAAATCACAGCTTCCCTTTGAGTAGTTGTTATACTAGAGGTCCCAAAACTATTGAGTAATGGTTTCTTTAATCTACCTGCGGTATAGACCAGTTTCGTATTTTTTGTTTCACACCGGCAAAAATTACACTTATTTTTCTGTGTAATTCCTAGATTATCTGTTGATCTTAATGAAATGTTGTCAACTATATCTGTAATCGGTATATGGATTATCGCTCATAGGAACATCGCTCATAAGGCCTTTCACTCATAGGAATATCGCTCATAGGACCGTCGTTCATACGTCTAAATTTTAACAAGCTTCAAAGTAGCAATTACCTAGCAATTGCAAAAGTAATCCTTCCAATTACCAACTCTTCCAGTTAAGTACATAAAAGTGGGACAAACAATTGACTTTAAATGAATTTTCAATAACTATGCAGCTATTACAACTAAAATACTCAAATTCTGCACTTTAAAGAAAAAGGTGCAAATATTTATTATGAATATATGTACATCAAAGCATTGATCATTTAATTTAACGGAAACGTTTCCTCCGTTTGGTGTAGAAGGGCCTGAAATGATAGCCAGTCAAAACATTTATCCAGATCAGTAAAATACACCGAATGCGTAACTGCAGGCTGCTTATCAGCGATATTCATATGAATTAAAGACCCTATGAGCGAAAGTCCATTGCGTGAAAGTCCTGTAAGTGATGGTCCTATGAGCGAGTCCTAGATTCCTGTAATCAATGATGTAAACAGGGTGACATTCGTAACGGAACATTTTGTTCTCTTTCCGTCAGCCCATTGACATCGTGTATATGCTCGACTGTAATTGTATCAAGTATTATGGTGATTAATAAAAAAAGCCTGAAACTGAATCTGAAATCTAGGCCCTAAACTAATGCAAGGCACACTCTAAACCTGTCCAAACCTGCATCTAAATCTGTCCAAATCAGTCTGAGGTTAATTAAATTCGCTGCTTGCAGGACCGTTTTTTCCACTTCGGGCAATGTGATGCCAAGTTTCCATATCCAACTTTATCACAGTTGCAGCGCCCTGGTGGCTTTGTTTTATGAGTGCTAGCGTGGCCACTCTCTCAAGTGAACATGTAAACAAACACGCTACCAACAGCAGACACTACTTTAGCTACATCTATAAAAGCGTATACGTCAAGTCGCCTCTGTGCATGAGGCTGCGGGTTTGCAACCCGATTGTGGCTTATTTCATAGATTTGAATCTCGGGCTAACACAGCCCATACAGAGGAACCTTAAATGGCGTTGTGCCCTTTCAAACAGGCAGCGATGGTGAAAGATCTCACCTGATAACTTCAATAAAAAAATGAGCAGCGTCGAGGCCATACGATCGCTATAGAAAACATTTACTTCACTGGAGAAGGTGCTGTACCTTAATTTGCTGACGGTTCTATAACTTAGGCACCAACTAAAATAAGTTGCTAAACGTGACACAAAACTAAGGTAAAATACGACAGTAATGTACCTATAACTCATATAGCATATCCTTTAGTTCGTTAACATTGACGACTTTAACTATGCTTTGCTCATGGGTATACAAGCAAGACTTTATAACAAAATAACAAATTAGGTTTACTCCAAAAGAGGTAAATATACACAACCTCCTCTCCCCCTTCTTTCTCTGGTCTTCTAACTTGGTTCTTAACATGGTATCTTTGCACAACCCGACTGACTTGACGCAGCGCTCGTGAATAAGTGAATAAGCTGGTGCCCTGCGCTTAGCTTTTAAGTAGCGCTTTAGAAATTAATTTCGAGTTTATGATTATGATTATCTGTTGAATATAGGCTATCAACTCAGCAAAGCTTGTTTTGTGCTTGTAAAAGTGACACACTATGCAGCAGAAAGTAAGTAAAATAATAATGAAGAAAACAAACTTAACCTCATTTAAGGACCAATTATTAGTTATCATTTTTTTCACGCAAGTAAGCTTCACTTACTCAATAAAATGACATTTTGATATCCTGGCATTATTTAGGTTCAGTAGCAGCCCAAACAAGCGAAACACGATTTGCGGGAAAATGACCCCTTTATACATTCAAACTTGATTTTCTCTGTAAATAAACGCCTCAATTTTGGTACCTTTCTCTCCCAGGGGTCACATATTTATAGCCCTGTCATTGTGCTCTTCGGGATAAGTGCTCAGTTTCAAATGAATGTGGCCAGACGATTCACGCCACAGTGTTATGGCTCATTCAACTGCGTGTGCGTCCGAAGAATGCTAATCAACTGACCTTTGCTCTTTAGTTTTCCTCTTGTTTTTTTATTTTTATTTCCTTTCACAGTAAATCTGTCGCCGTCCCTAAGGCAGCCATAATCCAATTCGGCTTGGGTTGACAGTTCAGTGGCAGGCCCCCTCTAAATCAAACAGGTTATGACTGGAGTAGCTCCCTTCTGGATCCGCCTTTGTAAGACGTAAAGAAAGGCTTCCCGGTTATTGAATTGCTGTCGTTCTGTTTGCGCTTCAGTCGAAAGACCCTTCAACAGCTCGAGAGGGAGGAAGGTAGTTTACCGGATGTATATGCTGATTAGGGCTGGCGCTAACCGAGTGATTGGTTACTCAAGTACTCGGCGAGTAGCTTAACGAGTACTCGAATACTAGCCAATGACGCCACTTATGACGAAATATATAGAAAATGTGTTTATAGATAATTAATAGATTCTATTTTGATTGGTCAAAATGCGACTAAAGAAAGAAACGATCGGCTGAGATGAGTACTGATTAAACTTTAAAAACTGGCCACAGACTACACTAATTTTAAGTTTGCAATTAAAAATTAGGCACAATGTCACTTCTTTATTTTATAACGAGTACTCGAATACAAGAACATTACGCGACTTCAAATCGAGTACTCGGCCCAATCATAATGTTGATTTTTAATTTCTTGTCGCAGATTTACATAAATTTTGTTGTTTTGAACAGTTAGATTATCGATTTCGGTCTTAAAATATTTATTTTAGCTAGTTTACTAGTTTGTTCGTTTTCTACTTCTGAGTTGAAATCAGTTATTTCTTCCTGGTGTTCACTTGCTTGCCGTTCTTGCGCGTGCCATTGACTAATCTGCCCTTTATGTGTTTCTTAACTGGGATAGCACAGCAAGTCCCCTCTACATTCTCTTATTTTACGGTTTTTAGCAGGGGTTGGCAAGTTTTTGCCGGCCGATGGAAAAACCGGTTTTACCATGGAAAATAGTTTTAATTTGGCGAAAGTACTTTGAAGACACGTGGCGTCCCACAGAGATCTATGCTTGGTCCTCTTTTGTTTACATTATACACCACAACCCTAAAGACATTGTATGACAGTTGTTCCCTAGGATGTCATTTCTAGGCTGATGATACTCAAATTTACATTTCAACTGGCTTATAGTTTGTAAAACATTGAACTGTGGCCAAATCCTCATTCCCATACTTATCGTTATTTTTCCAGGTTACGTGACTGCCTTATTCTGGAGATATCTATTACTAGAACTGTTCTTGATGATGGGTTTTCTCTGTTGCTGGACCTATAGTTTACAATTCTCTTCTGTATATCTTCGTTCTGCGTCATTTCGATATTACCTTAAGGACTACCTCTTTCAAATTGGTTATCCACCATAAGCTGCCTCTCCCGCTTAGTGGACTGATCTTCTGGAGAGTGACCGACTAGCAGCTTGATTTGCTGCGCCATCAGTCAATGCCTTGTAAGTTACACACCGGTGCTATAGAAGCTATTAATCAATTAATATAAACAATAATAATATAAGAGGACTTGTTACCTTAGTATCAGAGCTGTATTTTATGAACTGACGCAGAAATTCTGAGCCGATCCAACCCTACAGGATGATTAGATTGTTACCCCGTCTCGTACTTCCAAAATGCAACACGAAACCTTCGACAGTCGCCATGGTTGGCCCCTTATTCGGGAACAGGCTACCACGTAATGTGCAATTTCAGTTTCTTGTTTTGTTCGCTGTCTCTGTTTTGCCAGTAGTTGAATACCATTCTTTTAATCGTGATCTTATGCTGTCTTGATCTTATGTTATCCGTGATCTTATGCTATTCGTGATCTTATGTTGTCGTGATCTTATGTTGTCCGGTGAGGAGACCTTTTGAAATCATATCTCTTTACCCTGCAGCTAAAGGTAATCTGTTTGTCCCTCTTTCTCTTACTTCCACAAGGCAACATGATAGCTGAGCCGTAGTCGGCCCATCATTCTGGAACAAGCTGCAACGCAAGCTGCGACATGAACTTCTTTTTCTTTATATGCTTCAATTGTGTCAGCGATTCAAAACCATTCTATTCTTTTGTGGGCTTGGGTTGTCAGGTAGGGAGCACTCTGAGGGTTGTTAAAAAGCGCCATTTAAGTAATGTAATGTAATGTAACAAGCACTTATATAGCGCTCTTCAAGTACCTCTCAAAAGCGCTGATGACACGGCTATCCTACCGATCAAAACAAGTGCGTTTTCAAGTTAACAGAGAATGAACACTGAGTTAAACTAAGTGGAAAAGTACGAATGTTTAAAGGGAGACTGTTCCAGAACGATGGACCAAAGCAGGAGAAGGCACTTACGATCACGAGTCAGCCTTTTAAAAGAGGTTAGCACTAAAAAATGAAGCTTATGCTAATTTACATTAAATCGAACGATAATGCAAACTGGTTTTCAAAAGCTAAATAAAAAACAAGGACCTCGATAACTGTTTTATTTTATTAAAGCAAATAATAAACCGTATGCCGCCTTTTTGCAAGTGAAAAACCATTTCTTCAAATATCTGATCACAAAATTGCCTTCATTTTTCATTCTGCAAACTTTTTGACACGACACGACCCACCAAATTGAATAAAATTCTGACCCATCCCAAACTGACTTTGACTCCATGCGACCCATGGTAGCTGGTTAGTCTATATTTACTTTTTCTTAGGCAAGGTAAGATAAGTTACGGTAAGGTACGATAGGTAAGGCTAGGTAAGGTAATGGAAGATACGGTAAGGTAAGGTAAAATAAGTTCAGTAAAGTGAAGTAATGTAATACAATGTAAGGTAAGTTAAGGTAAGGTAAGGTAAGGTGAGGTGAGGTAAGGTAAGAGATAAGGTAAGGTAAGGTAATGTAATGTAAGGTAATGTAAGGTAAGGTAAGGTAAAATAAGTTCAGTAGAGTGAAGTAATGTAAGGTAAGGTAATGGAAGATACGGTAAGGTAAGGTAAAATAAGTTCAGTAGAGTGAAGTAATGGTAAGGTAAGGTAAGGTTGGGTTTTCTGCTAAGCAAAGAAGAGATCAAGTGAGATACGAAGACATTCCTCTAAGGCTGAGCCACATCCCCGTGAGAATTCTAGTCAAAGCACAGAAGTGTCTAAAATTAGTAGACATCCGATGTGAAAGTGTATTTATGTCGTGAGCTATTACGAATCGTATCGGTTAACAGGCCAGCGATTTGCTGCTGCTGATGATGCTGCTGCTAATGGTGCTTCAGAGGCTGGGAGTTTTATTGGCAGTCGTTTGCATTTTCCGCAGCCGATTATTCTTCTGCGGGTGCTTAACTCAGTGATGCTGTGAAAACATCCATCAACGTCCGTCATTAAAATCGTCATAATCATCGTCATCGTTGTCGTCGTAGTCGTCGGTGCCGAACTCGTAGTTATCATCTTTGTCGTTGCCATCACCATAATCGATTTCTGCAATGATGATGATGATGATGATGATGATGATGATGATGATGATGATGATGATGGGGATGATGATACCCATGCTGCTGCTACAACTACTGCTGCCGATGATGGTGACGACGATAAAGGTTATGATGGCGTGGCTACAACATCGTTCAAGGACATCACGATTCGTCGTTGTTTGGACCGATTATCATTTTTGTTGATAATTTTTCTGTCAGTTGTATCAAGCCCTTTGGAGGAGAGGAGAATGGGTCTGTATTTGCCCAGCCATCATCTTCTAGCCCATCCATTCTTCCTCGCCCACCAACCCTGTCTCCTTCTTTGCCTCTCTCTCTCTCTCTCTCTCTGTCTCTCTGTGTCTCTCTCTGTCTATATCTATCTGTCTATATCTATCTGTCTGTATATCTATCTAACTATCTATCTGTCTATCTATCTATCTGTCTGTCTGTCTATCTATCTATCTATCTATCTGTCTGTCCGTCTGTCTATCTATCTCTCTGTCTCTCTCACTCTAGATATATATATCTGCAGCTCTGTCTCTCTGTCTTTCTCTCTCTCTCTCTGTCTTTCTCTCTCTGTCTGACTCTGTCTCTGTCTCTCTTCTTGTATGCCTCCCTGCCTCTCTCTTTCGTTCCCGAGTAATTACCTCCATCCTTGCCTTCTGCCTCAATGACTGCCTCCTTCTCTCATCGTATGCCTCTCTATCTTCGTGCCTCTCTGCCTGTCTCCCTCCTTCCCTGCCTTCCTCCGTCCCTGCCTCCCTTTCGACATCCCTCCCTTACTCTCTCTCTCTCGCTCTCTCTCTTGCTCTCTCTCCCTCCTTCCGTCAGTCCTTCCATTTTTACCTTCAGGCCTGCATCTCTGTATTCTTTCCTCTTTGCCTCGAGCATCTCTACCTCTCACATCCGCTCTCTCCATCTCTCCTTCCTTACATCCTTCCGTCCGTCCGTCGCTCCCTCGATTCCTCCCTCTATCCATCCCGCCTTCCATATATCCCATGATTCTCTTTTACTGCGACCCGTTCGACGCTCGTTACGCAGTGCGCAGTCTACACATCGTAATCGTAATTCCAAGATTTCTACAGCGCACAATGAAAGCCACGTCGCGGGGACCAGCTTATTCGCAGGCGCTCAGTCAAAAAATCGATAGGTAAAAGGGTTCGGTTCCAGGTCAAGATCAAAAAGCCAGACGGAGAGACAGCGTGGCAGCAATGGGGTGGTGTTTGGGATTGGAGAGAGAGAGACAGAGAGAGAGTGAGAGAGAGAGAGAGCGAGAGAGAGCGAGAGAGAGAGAGAGAGAGAGAAAAGAGGTTAAAGGGGTGTTAGGATATGATCTGTGAAAGAGTTGTGTTGCGACCGCCAGACGATTAGTTCGCGGTCGCAACTTAGGCCGTGCTTTCGTAGCCAGCGAGATTTGCTCAAGTGCCCCCTCTTTATCCTCGCGGTAAACGAAAGTCCCGCTGTACCAAGCTTCATTTAGGGTCCTCGTCAGCAATGCATTGCAAAGACTGGATGCAAACAGATGTGACAATGAAATGTATTTTGATATAAAGAGATAATTTCTTTTATTACTGCACATTCGCATTGCCTTGCCTGGCTGAACTTTACCTTACCATAGCTTAGCTTACGCGCAAAATAAGGTAAAATATATTACGATACACCTAAGATTAGATAAGGTACATGCCTTACTTGGTCTCAGCATACGTGTATCGTAGCTTATCTTGCTCTTACCTTACCATGCCTTGCTTTACCTTCCATTCCTTTACCTTACATTGCCTTACCTGACAGATATAATTCATCGAAAGAAGACCTGATGGCACAAAATTCCGTATTGCGAATAATCTCCGAAGCGAGAAGAGGGATAAGGGGAAGAGGAAGAATCAGGATAGGATTTCTAGGAAAGTAATGTTTTCAGTTAGGAGTGAAAGACCAGCGCAGAAATTGCAAGAGGTGAAGTGCTACGAATAATGCGAATTATCTCCATAACGCGAATAATCTCCGATCATTGCCATTAAAAATTAAGATCAGACAACATTTATACAAGAGAAACCTTTAGTCGCAATGCCCACACTTTCCGAGTTGATATTCTCAGGAACTTCGTTCTGTTGGAGCACTTAATTTCATACATACGCTGAGAACAGAAAAAACGTCCCCGTTCATTATTATATTTAAAATCAACTATCTAAATAGTTAAAAATTTAGATGAAACTACACTCGGTTTGATCTTGACAATAATAGCAACTGAATTTAAAACTTTAAACAGTCCCCGTTAAAATATAACGTCATAGTGATGTCACTTGCAAAAAATATTGCTAAATAGCGATCGAATGATGCTGCCATATAAGTAAGTAGCGGGCACATCATGAGGCACCTGTTGAGGCCAAATGATGACATTTCCGACAAAAATTATCGTAAAGCTATAATTAAAATAAATCGGCAATCCTTCGACTAAATTTCTTCTATAGTCTGAAATAATTTCCATTAGTTATCAGAAAGTTTCTTGGTAATCTTTTTCCCGTTCATATTGTATCTCACTTATGTATATAGAATGCACAATATATATGTTTAATATTTGTTTAGGCCAAAGGAGGATATTTCGAACATAAATTATAGTAAAACTATAGTTAAATTAAATCGGCAATCCTTGGACTAAAATTCTTCTAGTTTGGAATAATAATTTCAATTAGTTATTAGAGAGTTTCTTGGTAATCTTTTTTCCCGTTCACAGTGTATCTCATATATATATATATATATATATATATATATATATATATATATATATATATATATATATATATATATATATATATATATATATATATATATATATATATATATATATATATATATATATATATATATATATATATATATATATATATATATATATATACATACATAGAATACACCTAATATATGTATAATATTTAAATATATAGACTATGTATATAATTCACAGATAATACACTAAATATAGTAGACATTGTTCATAAATGGACTCATGTACATGTTTCCATCAAATATCTATTCAAGCTTGCATTGATTAGGCAGACATTGTGTTGAAACCCGGAGCGTGGCCTATAGAAACAACTATGGACGTTTTTATAGCGCTATCTTTCGACTTCCGGTTGCAAATATGATTTTACTTAGCCGCCTATGCTTTGATACACATTCGGACAGTGCGACCAGTCAGTATATATAGAACTTTATTAGGGGACATATGCACATGTACGCATGCGCATATGGGTATGTAAACACAACATTTATAAAGCGCTTTTTATTTGACCGTTCAAATGCGCTGGAATATAGATATACATATATATAATATTAATGTATAAATGTATATAATACTGTATTATTGTACGAATTTTATATATATAAGTATATATAAGCGCCTTGAAGCAACCATTGAACGATGTATATTTAAGGATGTATGTGTATGGCTGGTGGTCAAATTGAGCCTTGATAGTGCACAAGTTTAATCTTCGGACAATTATTAATGTATAAATGTAAGTAGTATTATTATACAAATTTTATATATAGAATTATTATACAAATTATATATATGTATATATATGGTAGCGCCTTGAAACAGTCATTGAATTAAGACGCTTTGAACATGTCCACATAGCTCTATGCGTACGTATGTGTATACATCCGTATGTATACTGTATATTGTCCACTCTTAATCGTGCATATGTATGCATGAATATTTTTATATACACATATTATATATACATATGTACATATAATGTATGGGTTAGTTTTTGGTGGTCTAACTGAGCCTTGATAGTGCGCCAGTTTAATCCCCGGGCAATTACTTATAATTATGGAAACGTAAAATGTATAAAACCTTGCGACAGAGGACAATGCTTTTATCTCTTGACGATTCGAATGATACAAATCCTCCTTAGTTGCTGCAGCTGATACAATTATCCTCTCCATCCTTTTTATATTTTTTCTCTTACTCCTGTTTATCCCCACTTCATCAATTAGGTGCTGTTCCTCTATCTGCATGTTCCCCATTCTCTTTTTCCTCCTCCTTTTCGTTCTTCCACCTCCTTCTCTTCTTCTTCCTCCTCCTCTTTCTCTTTTACCTCTTCATCCTCCTTTTTATCCCCTTCTCTTCCTTTTCCTCCTCTTTCCTGCTCTTCATCCTCGTCTACCTCCTCCTGCTCCTCCCTTACTCCCTCCAATTCCTCCTCCTCTTCCTCCTGCTATTTTCCTCCTCTTTCTCCCCATCTTCTTTATTCTCCTCTTCCTTTTCGTCATCCTCCTCCTGCTGCTACTTTATGTCCTCTTACCTTATCCTGTCACTCTTTGTCCTTCTTTACCTTACCTTACCTTAAATTATAATACCTTATCCTTTTACCTTGCTTTACCTTACCCTTACCTTACCCTTACTTTAACTTACCTTACCTTCTCTTTATCTGCATACCACGCTGCACTTCGTTCTCTTATGTCAACAGTCAAATGTCGTTGTCCGTCTGCTGAGATTTTTGCATTTTGAGTACTAAAGAGAACTTTTTAAAAGCCCTTTCTGTTCTTGCTTATGATGTTTTCACTCTCTAGACACATCTTCTGTTGTCATCAGTCAAGGGTTCCACTTTTAGCTCAGCAGCTATATTATATGCACACTAATATATATATATATATATATATATGTATATATATATATTCTATTATTTATATATTCTGCATATATACATAGGCTTATGCTTAAGGTTAGTCTTCATTTTAGTAACCGGCAATTCAATTGATATCTAGTAGAACGAATAATTATATATATATATATCATGATATCTAAGTATATATGTATTTGTTCTGCATGTATAGTTGCTCTGAATCAGATAATATAAATTCAGACTATATATACATGATCCATATACATATATGAATATATGGAGACATGGAGGGCTTAGTTGTTTACCAAGCTGGACCTCTGTCTAAACCCATCCACTGCTTCTTCCCTGGCGCCATCTACTTGAGACCACCTGCCATTAGAGAGGAGACCATACAGACACTGCAAGTGGCAACACGAGACCTGAATAATTCAACGTCTTCAATCGCTCCTCACGTACAATCGTTCATTAGGAACGTCCCCTGTATGTATAGAAGCGCGCTTAAAATAAGAGATAACAAGGTAAGGTAAGGCAAGGTAAGGTAAGGTAAGGCAAGGCAAGGCAAGGCAAGGCAAGGCAAGGCAAGGCAAGGCAAGGCAAGGCAAGGCAAGGTAAGGCAAGGTAAGGTAAGGTAAGGTAAGGTAAGGTAAGGTAAGGTAAGGTAATGTAAGGTAAGGCAAGGTAAGGTAAGGTAAGGTAGAAATATGGGTAATGTTAGGTAAATTAGGGTAGTATGATATGTGGTATTGCTTGTTGCGGTATGGTGTGGTGTAGTATGTTGCGATATGGTATGCTATGCTGGGGTTTGGTACGGTGTGTATGATGGTGTGGTATTGTACGGTGTGTATTGAATGGACATGTATAGTATGGTATGGGATGATATGGAATGAATACGAATACTATGGTACGGTATGGTATGGTTAGATACGATATGGTACGATGTGGTATGGTAGGGTAAGGTTAGTACGGTAATGGTCATTTATTAACGCAGCACAATACAATACGAAACGATACGAATGCAGGTTCGTCAATAGCTCTGACAGTAGTTCACCCGTTCACTTTGACTCCCAACCAAGTAGGTCTTCATTTGCCGCAGTAAACAATTTCCACATCTACGTTTGTATATGCTCTGTATATGCAAGATGGAACATCAGGCATACATTCAGGACATGCGCATACATTCAGGACATGCGCATACATTCAGGACATGCGCATACATTCAGGACATGCGCATACATTCAGGACATGCGCATACATTCAGGACATGCGCATACATTCAGGACATGCGCATACATTCAGGACATGCGCATACATTCAGGACATGCGCATACATTCAGGACATGCGCATACATTCAGGACATGCGCATACATTCAGGACATGCGCATACATTCAGGACATGCGCATACATTCAGGACATGCGCATACATTCAAGACATGCGCATACATTCAGGACATGCGCATACATTCAGGACATGCGCATACATTCAGGACATGCGCATACATTCAGGACATGCGCATACATTCAGGACATGCGCATACATTCAGGACATGCGCATACATTCAAGACATGCGCATACATTCAGGACATGCGCATACATTCAGGACATGCGCATACATTCAGGACATGCGCATACATTCAAGACATGCGCATACATTCAGGACATGCGCATACATTCAGGACATGCGCATACATTCAGGACATGCGCATACATTCAGGACATGCGCATACATTCAGGACATGCGCATACATTCAGGACATGCGCATACATTCAGGACATGCGCATACATTCAGGACATGCGCATACATTCAGGACATGCGCATACATTCAGGACATGCGCATACATTCAGGACATGCGCATACATTCAGGACATGCGCATACATTCAGGACATGCGCATACATTCAGGACATGCGCATACATTCAGGACATGCGCATACATTCAAGACATGCGCATACATTCAACCTGCTTACGGTCCTTAATGTTTCATGTTGCTGGGCTAAAATGTGTACCCCTGAATTTTGTTTGGGTCGTTATCAGATTCCAGTGAAATCATATTTTATTGAATTTCATTGTATTGTATTGTATTATATTGTACTGTATCTTATTAATTTGTATTGTATTGTTTTGTATTATATTGTCTACAGCATGGCACTTGATAAGAACCTGTCTCCATGCACGGCGCTCCTCGCTAGCCTAAAGATGATGCTACAGTTTATTAAGAGCAACAATTTCATCTGTAAGCAAACGTCACCATGCACGCAATATACACGCCGTTCAAAAAAGGAATCCTAAGATAAATTGTTATAACTGAAGTCTACTTAAAAATTGTTAATTGTAGAGAAGATTTTAGGCTTAAGTGCAGTTATAGTTCATTTATGCAATGTGCCGGACAAATGTACAAAGGGGGAGTACGGCACTTCCCATCTACGCTGTCAATGAAAGCCATTATGGACCAGAGTTAGCGATTAAAAATTACGCAATAATAGTGTACCATTTTATAAAAATAATGGAGCGCTCGTGAACTAGCGCAATTATTAATAGGACCTAGATAGTTTATAAGCAAGGAAATAAACTTTTTTCTTCTTTTTTCTTCTGGCTGGAATTAATCCCTCCTAGGGAGGGGTCAGCCACATGAATCCTTCTTTACCATTTGTTTCTATCTCCAGTATCTTCTTTCTTCAGCCTGAGAAGTTTTAGATCTTGCTGAATCATGTCTCCCCATCTCTTCTTTTGTCGTCTCCAACTGCGGCTTCCGTAAACCTCTGCTGTCATAATTCTTTTAATGCAGTTTTCCTCTCCTCTCCTCATCACATGACCGTACCATCTCAGCCTGGCTTCTCGTACCTTGTCAGATATACATGCCACAACCAATTTCTATCTGATATACTCATTCCTTTTCTTGTCTTTCAGTGAGATTCCAAGTATCCATCGCAGTATTCTTATTTCTGTTCTCTCCAGCATCTCTCTTTCGTCAGTGTCCAGGCTTCTGCTTCATATATCATCACGGGTCTTATCATTGTTTTGTACACCTTTCCTTTGAGTTGAACTGGCATTTTTGACATCGTATAATACACTCGATAGGTCTTACCATTTTCCCCAAAAACCTTTAGTTCAGTTTAAATTTAATACATTCAATCTGCTTATACGGTCCTTAATGATATTCGATATTACCAAAGCCTTCCTTTTTCTGGACACAGCGTAGATGCGATAGATTTTGTTGTTTTTCTACGGCTCGCAGACGAAGCAATAAAACGCCGCCGATTGTTTATGCTTGCTGGAGTTAATTGATGTACGATCTTGATTGCAATAAAAGTTGACGTGGTATATCTACCGAAAAACATCGATCATAAGATATCAGCAATGATTCGCTTGATCCGAAAGGATACGTTTCTTCTGCTGCCATAGTTCATCTTCACTTTGAACTGTATTGTATTTGGCACGGTCAGACAGGCTCTAATTATTGTGCATTCACGACCAATTTATTATTTTAGTATATATAAGCCTTAGTACGAATATAGAGGACCTGCTTATATAGGGCACAAGTCCAATCTTGAATATACAAGGTTGGACGCAAATCCTATATATCTTGTGTTTGTATAAGATTGGACAGGCCATGTACATATCAATATATATAATGAATAAATATATATTTATTTATGTAATATATAATGAATATAAATATATAATGAATATATATATATAATGAATATATATATAATGAATATATATATAATGAATATATATATAATGAATATATATAATGAATATATATATATAGGGCTTGTGTCAATCTTATATAAAACCTGTGTAATAATTATTTATTTTATAGACAAGCAAGCGCAAATTTTACGTCAACAAGGGCAACATCATACATTTCCTCTCACACATGTTGCTCTTGCACGTGGGCCATTTTCCCACTGGGGGTTCAGACTACCTCCCAATGAAGCTATATACACTTTCCCAATATACATTCCTCTTCTTGAGTTTACTCTCCATTACTTCCAATCGCAAATAACACTCTGTGTATACGTATATATGCATGTACGATTGTTTATATGTGTATGTATGTATGTATGTATGTATGTGTGTATGTATGTATGTATGATTGTTTATATGTGTATGTATGTATGTATGTATGTGTGTATGTATGTATATATGATTGTTTGTATTTGTGTAAGTATGTATGTATGTGTGTATGTATGCGTGTATGTATGTATGCATGTATGTATGTATGTGTGTATGTATGTATGCATATATATATATGTATGTGTATGCATATATGTATGTATATATGTATGTATGAATGTGTGTATGTATGTGTGTATGTATGTATGTGTGTATGTATGTATGTATATGTGTATGTATGTATGTACGTATGTATCAAGATACTAAATTTAGCACCCTTTAAGTACCTCATAAAGGCGCTATATATAATATATGTATATAATATAAAGAAGTTCTGTTTCAACTTGCTTGTTCACCGAAGTCTGACTCCTGTTTCCGTGACCCATCGGATTCTGACCGGACTTATCCGACGGATTACGATTTCTGACCGGTTTCACTTAAAGCGAACGGCGATTGATCCCTCATGCGTTTTAACAACGGCGCCATAGAAGTCATCAGATTGAAATGTATATATATACTATCTATCTCATGAAGCACAACAAAATACGTACGTCTAAATTATATATATATATATATATATATATATATATATATATATATATATATATATATATATATATATATATATATATATATATATATATATATATATATATATATATATATATATATATATATATATATATATATATATATCCGTATCCGGCGCGATGTAAATATATATATATATACATACATATATATATATATATTGGACGTACATATATTCTGTTTAGAACTCTATAGTTTTGAAGGTCTTTAATTTAAGAGACTATAGCCTGGTATCAGACTCCTTTGTCGTTTGTTTTGAGTTTTTTGCTGACGTTTGACCAGTTATACTCCGAGGTTCCTGGAAAGGACTTGTTTCCATATCGCATTTCTAGGAAATACCTTCCGCTTGACACACTTTTATATAGCGCAAGTATGCGTGTCCAAAACGACGTGTCAACTGAATCGGAATAGTAGTTCAGGGTTATAAGACGCGCGCATGCGTGGCTGTTTGTGCCGATAAAATTCAGACGATTTGGGTGCATCCGACGTCAATCCCGATTACACTCTGAGGATTCTCGGAATGTACTGTCAGTCGCTTAGCTATATACGCTCAGCCGTGTTCGCTATTTTTGTTGCTATGGATATACCCTGAACGGACGTGAATTGCACCCTTCGAAGAATGGCAACTGGAATAAGAGCAATATGAGTGGGCAGGGTATACATTCGTTTCATGGGGATGTTGGCGTGATTTTGGCGATAGCATGTTTTACGGGATGGGTAGCTGGCTGTTAGGGTGTATCATGCTTTTGTCGGAGGGAGGGTAGCGTGCGTTTATGGAGAGGGCAGCCTGATTTAAGAGATTGGGGTAACGTGCTTTTAGGGATAGCGTGTTTTGGGGTGTAGCGAGGGAGAGTGAAGGTGATCTACAGCAATAAAACGACAAGGAGGAAGAGATTCGCTTCATTTATCTGTTCGTTCGTTCATTCATTCATTCGATTCTTCATTTAACTTGCGCAGTTTAAGCGCATCTCAAGAGCGCTGCACACACGGCTGTATATCCAATCCTCTTCCGCGTATCCTATCCTTTTTCCTCTTCTTCCCCTTATCTATCCTGCAGATCCAATTCCAAACACCACCCACCGTAGCCGTCTGACTGTCTTCTTGCCTGTCCTTTAGATTTCGACCTGGAACCGAAGCCTTTATACCTATCGTTTTTCTTTTTAATGAGCGCCTGTGAATAAGCTGGTTCCCACGACTTAGCTTTCCATGAGCGCTGTAGTTAACGATTACGATACAATACGTTACGGTTATCTAATCTAGAAGATGCGATTTTACATAGGAAGAACGTATTATGAGGGGTTGAAATAGGCCTATGCCTTAACAGAGTCGAAGGAAACAGTTCGTCTAAGCAGCAGAAGACTCTTCCAAGAGGACGGTCCAATGCAGAAGAGAGAGAACACGATGGCTATAGTTAATATGCGGAAGCGCGGTATCTACATCTCCCCAAGGGCAGAAACGCTGCACCTGCGCCTCATATCCCGAACGTCATTTTAGCAATAAAATCTCAGGGCTGGTAATCAATGTTGACGTACAGACTAATCCTCTGTTTGTGAATCTAATCTTGGTTCGATTTTCAAAGCAGCTCGACAGAAGAGTAACGGATTAGGTTTAAAAACCCTGGATTGGGAAACTTTTGCTCAGGATTAACGCTACCTCTTAAATGACTGTTATGAATATTATGCATGTATGTATGTATGTATGTATGTATGTGTGTATGTATGTATGTATGTGTGCATGTATGTATGTGTGTATGTATGTATGTATGTATGTGTGTATGTATGTATGATGTGTGTATGTATCTATGACGTATGTATGTATGTATGTGTGTATGTATGTATGCATGTATGATGTATGTATGATGTGTGTATGTATCTATGACGTATGTATGTATGTATGTGTGTATATATGTATGTATGTATATATGTATGTATGTATATGTATGTATGTATGTATGCATCAATGTATGTATATATGTATGTATGTATATGTATGTATGTATGCATCAATGTATGTATATATGCATGTAAAGTATGTATGTATGCATGTACGCATGTGCATGTATACATGTATTTACATGCATATGTGTATGTATGTATCTACGCGTGCGTATGGTTGTGTGTATGTATGTTTGTATGTATCTACGCTAGTTTTATCTGTGTGTATATGTATCTACGTATGTATATATCTGAGTATATATGTACCTACGTACGTACCTATTAATACGTGTATGTATGAATGTATGTATACATGAATGTATGATTTACATCGCGCCGGATACGTGACTCCATCGGAGATCTGACACTAATCCGGTTGGCCTCAAATAACACCTGACGTGGAAGAAAGCTGAAATCATCGAGCATGCAATGGCCATGCTCAAGCAGAATGTCATCTGGGCTACTAGTGCTACTATTACCTGTCATCTGAGCTACTTGGGCTATTATTACCTGTCATCTGGGGTACTTGGGCTACTATTACCTGTCATCTGGGGTACTTGGGCTACTATTACCTGTCATCTGGGCTACTTGGGCTATTATTACCTGTCATCTGTGCTACTTGGGCTACTATTACCTGTCATCTATGCTACTTGGGCTACTATTACCTGTCATCTGTGCTACTTGGGCTACTATTACCTGTCATCTGGGCTTCTTGGGCTACTATTACCTGTCATCTGTGCTACTTGGGCTACTATTACTTTGTCTACGCTTGTTTGAAAAACACTCGCCTTCGTATTTGAACACAATATCCATTAGTTCACTAAAGTTCGTTTTGTGTCTTTTGGAATAATGTTTAAGTTGCATTTTATATTGGATATAAAATGTTCTAAATATTATGGTCTAATTAGACTGTTTTGAGTGGTTCATTCGTCATTGTACATCTCTATCGTTTTAATCTTTGTTAGAATCTCTAATTATTCGATTGACAATGGCAGGATGATCAACGTACAGAAGACCTAGAGAGTGGTTAAATTTCGAAGGCAGGATGTTATCTGGAAATCTGCACTTTGCCCCGTTCCATGGGCAATGCACTCTAATGTTAAAATGCATTCATGTCTTGTATAAATTTATTATTGGTTATATTCTCTACGAAATTTGTTAATAATTTTGTTTTAATCTCATCCACAACAATTTATTTTGTGTTGAGACAAAAGCGGCTTACTGCAAGCCTGTTGAGAGACAGTATGTGTTCGCTATGTACGTGTTGTATTAACGACTGATAGAAACCATTAGCCTTCAGTTTATGAGGAAGTTAATGCCATTTAAAGTGTTGGTCGGATCGGTTACTGTGTAGTTCTGGAAACGAATCTTGGTATTGTACGCAGTGCACTGTTATTATATTTCCATTCAATCAAATGTAATGATGATAAATGTAAACGCACGCTACACGTTTTTCTATAGCGATATCAATTTTCAATTTGTTATTATATTTCCATTCAATCAAATGTAATGATGATAAATGTAAACGTACGCTACACGTTTTTCTATAGCGATATCAATTTTCAATAAATTTCTCAGGTGAGATCCTTCACCACCCTGCCCATTTGAATGGGTGCCACGCCATTTATGGTCCCCGTGTACGGTCCGTGATGGCCAGAGATGGAAATCTCTGAAATAAACTAAGATCGGGACGCGAACCGGCATCAGAGCTACCTTGACGTACGCGTGTAGCTATCCAGACCTGTATGATAAGGATTATGTTGACTCAATCTCTTCAGCTGCAATAAGTCTATCACCTGCGTAAACTCAGTAGGATTGTCTAATATTTAACTACATCGCTGAAGAGCAGGGCGATCGGTCACTCCAAAATAATGAGAATTTAGATTCTGATGGTATATAATTATGTCAAATAATATTTGTGTTCGAGCTCATATAGAACTCATTCGTCACTTGTCTCAAAGTTTATTCCTCAGAATTACAACACATTTATCATTAAGTATTCGAATTGTAGGAGCCTTAATTCCAAAATATCTGACATTTACTGCTTTTGTTACAGTTACTTCATACTGTTTTGGTATTGTCAGAAACACGGCTTGATTCATATAGCGCTGAAACTGTATCCATAACCAGGGTATCACTTGTGTGTAGATGTAGAACCACAGGAAAAGAAGGGAGTTGCACTTCTTATTAAGGATGTTGTAAAATTGATATTTTAGACTTCCCTCAAATTACTTCGTCATACCACATATGAAAAGTTTGTGACTTTGCAGCAGGATCGGGGTGCAAATTGCACCACAGGGTTTTATAGTCCTCTGGTGCAGACAGTAAATACTTTTAATACTGCACTTGATCAGTTGCTGCATTATTTCACAAAATTGGATTTAAAAGTTTTCTTAGCCGGAGATCTTAATACTGACCTTCTCAAGGCCGCCAGTCAAAGTTTCAACACGTAATTTTTCAACTGTCGTTCTGTTATAATTCGACCAACTAGAATGGCTACAACTTCAGCCATCCTCGTTGATAACACCTTTACTAATGCCATTTGAATCTTGTCGATTCTTCGATTATTATAAACGACATATCTGCTCGTCTTCTTATTCTGGCCTGGGCTGATCTTAACCTTGCTTCGTCTGGTGACCAAATTTTACATGCTGGTCAATGACGACTCAGAGAAGCTTTTTCAATTGTTTCTTATGCTAATAGATTGAGTCCCGATATCAACGGCATAAACAAATAGTGATCCATCACTCGCATATGCGTTGTTCATATACCGATATAAGAAGGCTTATAACACTGCATTTCCCTTGATTCGCCACATTAAGAAGAGGCGTGTTATATCAAAAGAAATGTGGATGACCAGAGCATCTATTGAAGATATAATAAAATAAATCTAAATTATACTCAAAATATCTGAAAGCTAAATTTGTTGCGCATCGGAATAAATTTAGACAAATGCGAATAAAAATTTATTATGCTTGCTATTGAATTTAATTTGCAAATATAAATATAATCTAAAAAAGACATGGATGGTTATTAATTTAATTAGTGACTCACATGATTCTTTTATTGCGCCATCGGTTGATGCCTTGTGCATTAGACACTGGCGCATTAGAAGTTTTCTAATTATTATTATATCAATAGTGAAAATGGGTAATGTAGGAACAACTATTGATTGTATTAATATTGATGGAACTGTGGTCAGAGATGCGAGATGTTTGACTAAAAAATGTAATTTTTTTCGCAGGCATTGGCTAATCAATAACTGCTGGAATTCCCTGCGGAAAAGCCTCTTCTGACATGTATTTAATCAACCAACTTTAACTTCCCCTGTGTAATGGTGTTTTTTCTCATTCGCTGTTGGGCCCACGGTGTTCCAATTTGGGTGCGCTTTTGTTCCTTTTTCACATAAATGGTCTTCCAAAATCACTGGCTTTTTTAATTTCATTCTTTGTGCAGAAAACGCTAATGTTTGTCTCATAAATCTTAAGACATACTATAGCGGAATTGGTTAATTCTGAATTCATGCATGTGCAATATTGATTCAAGACTGTCATTGAATGTACCTAAAACTGACTACAGTTTGTGCTGCTCCTACAGGAAACTCCTTCCACAACAGAATATAAAAATTTGCATAGATTATAAATTAATTTTGTAAACTAAGTTTGCTAAATTTCTTGATGTATATATAGACGAACATCTAACTTGGAAAGAGCATATCAAGCAGATATCTACTAAAACTACAAGGAATTGGAGTTTTAAAATGCATTAGTAATGGTTTACCTCGCCAAATACGCCTTAGTTTATATTATTCCCTAATCTATCATTACTTTTCGCACTTCAATATTGCATGGGCATCAAATTATTATCCATCCCAGCTAGAGATTAATTATACTCCAGAAACGAGCAGCCTTTGTCACTGCAAGCTCACTACCCTATTCTAATACTGAACAACACTTTACTGACCTGAACATTTACAAAAATTGATCACGGTAACAAGTTACGTATTTTCGAATTTATGTACGTAATGAGCATCATCAACTACCCCTGTATTTCAATGGGTATTTTTCGACTTATTCTAAACACCAACGCATTTCACTCGGTCACATGATACTTACTATGCCAGCTCCACCCGCACAAATACTAGGCTATTGTCTATTAAGTGTTCTGGTCTTTCTCTGTGGAACAAAGTACCTCATAATGGTCGTTGATTACCTTGTCTACGCTTGTTTGAAAAACCCCTCGCCTTCGTATTTGAACCATTAGTTCACTTATGTTTGTTTTGTGTGTTTTGAAATAGCGTTTGAGTTGCGTTTATATTGGCTGTAAAATGCTCTAGATATTATGGCCTAATTAGACTGTTTTGAGTGGTTCGATAGTAATTGTACATCTGTATCGTTTTAAAGGCGATTTCATTCAACTGGACTATGTCTTTTATGTTCTGTCTTTTATAACCCACAGCAGAGATGACGTGTATTGCTGTTATGATGTTATTACTCGGTTCAATAAATAAACGAATGAGTATATATAGGTATATGTATGAATGCATATGCGTATGAATGTATGAACGTATATATGTATGCATGTAGGTGGGTCGGTCGGTCGGTCGGTTGGTTGGTAGGTAGGTAGGTAGGTAGATAGGTAGGTAGGCAGGTAGGTAGGCAGGCAGGTCGGTCGGTCGGTATGTATGTAGGTAGGTAGGTAGGTAGGCAGGTAGCAGGTAGGTAGGTCGGTCGATCGGTAGGTCGGTGGGTAGATAGGTAGGTAGGTAGGCAGGTAGGCAGGCAGGCAGGCAGGTAGGTAGGTAGGTAGGCAGGTAGGTAGGTAGGTAGGTAGGTAGGTAGGTAGGTAGGTAGGTAGGTAGGTAGGTAGGTAGGTAGGTAGGTAGGTAGGTAGGTAGGTAGGTAGGTAGGTAGGTAGGTAGGTAGGTAGGTAGGTAGGTAGGTAGGTAGGTAGGTAGGTAGGTAGGTAGGTAGGTAGGTAGGTAGGTAGGTAGGTAGGTAGGTAGGTAGGTAAGTAGGTATGTAGGTAGGTAGGTAGGTGGAATAGCTATTACCAGCGACTTTCGTGTGTCCAGCCGAACGATATTAGCGGTTTCTGAGGTTCTTGATAATCGCTGTCAGTTTCCAGCTGCAGACACACATTAGAAATTTGGATGGATACAGATTCGTAAGACCTCAGTCATGCACCAACTACATTAGTGTCATATATTTTACAGGCTGCTTGTCAGGGAAAGCCCAGAGACGAGCTAAATCTTCCGCAGAAGACGACTCCAAAGTTTTTCTTTAGCGCCACAATAAAACAGGCAATTGAAGAAAGAATCGAATGAGAAATTTATGAGACAAAACGTGAGTCAGGTTCAGCGCCTGGACGAAGACAGGAGCGGAAACCTTCCCTCCGTCCGAAGATTCGTTTCTCTGTCCTTCACTCCGTGCCTTCCTTCCATCTTCTGCCTCTGCACCCTTCCTTCCATCCTTCATTCTCTTCCTCCCTTCTTCCCTCCCCTCCTACTTTGTCCGTCCATCCTTCCGTCCCTCTA
>OZ029925.1:18161802-18501600 GCA_964023275.1 Norana najaformis
AGAAGACATTGTCGTTGTTGTTTAACGGAAAACGTTATCGTTGACGTTTCAGAATGAATCCAATAAGGTCTCGCTGATCTTGGAATCTGACCATGGAGTTTTCAATCCCAAAGGAATTCATTTCTCAGGTGAAGCCACATCAATTCCGTTCTAAATTCATTCTCTGGCTTCTGCGTCTTACCTGATTACAATGCAACGTGTCGGCCCTGAAACAGACTGCCAAGCAACCTGCACATGCTCTTCTTGTCATTTGTCTGCCTCTGTCTCTGCCAGCGGTTGAATGACCATTCTGTTTGACCACGGTCTTGTGTTGTCAGGTCGGAAGCACTTCTGAGGAATTTTGTGGTGCGGATTGTAATTTATTTTCAAATTCCTTAATTTTGAAATTAAAAAAGGAAGCGGGTACTCTGACTGCTTTTGTTTCGAAGGTGCATGAAAGTTGCTACATAATGTTTTTTGGCATTGCAATAAATTTGTTTTACATTATAGTACTCTACCAGTGACAACAAAGCCATGTTATAGCACAGTCCTAGATAGATTAATTTCAACAGTATATATATCTGAATATTGCATGTGTGTATATAAATATCTTCAATATATTGAGACACTACTTTTGAAGAATGTATTTGCTAGCTGGAACTAAACTTAGTCAAACATTTATCAGTCAGTCAACAGTAACTAGTCAATTAATCAAGCAATAATAATTAATTCTTAATTGTACAGGAAGCGGACACGCGCGAGCGATAATGGAGGAAATTCTGACGATGGTGAACGACATAAAAGCGTCGACCGTCATCGGTGGCGGGGGTGAAAGTTCGGACACTGGGTGGTGGGTGACTGAACTGGATGTTCCAGGAGCCGAACTGTACAGCGCTAACGAAAACTACTTCTTCTTCCATCACACTCATGGTAACTTTTATTACTTCATGTTAAGCTCGTCAGTTATAACCTGGCATTGTTGCTCGCAGTGGTCGGTCCATCTCTCTGGAATAGCTTGCCTAGCAACTTACGACATGCGCTTTTGGTCTTTCTTTACCTCTATTCCGTAAGTGCTTGAAAACTATTCAGTTTAATTGTAGTTTTGTTTCATGTGTTGTTGGGAGCGTCCCGAGAAGTTTCTTTTGAAGAGGCCCTATTTAAAGTAACGATCACGATAGCAATTAGTCAGGTGTGGCAACTCCGTCGTGTTAACGCGTAACTCACGGGTGTCTTGGTGCAAATATGGATATGAATTTGCTGCAACAGTAACTACAGACGTAAGAGGTATATTGACCTGGAACCGAATCTGACCTTACCTGCTTGAGCGCCTCTGAATAAACTGGTTCCCGCGACTTAGCTTTCTTTGGGCGCTGTAGAAATCTAGAGATTACGATACCATTGTAATATGTTGACGTATAGTATATTGCGCGCAAAATAATCTGCAATGTTTAATTTGTTTGCTGCCAGGTGCTTCTTTTAATGCATTCGATTCGTTGTGAACAAATTGTAATTGTAATTAGGAACTTCTATCGCGCCAAACATTGCCCAGAGGCGAGAAGTGCAATTCTACACCAGTGGCCAACTATCGTAATTGTAATTAGTAACTTCTAACGCGCCGGTGTCTAATACACAAGGCATCAACTGATGGCGCAAAAATCCAAGCCGCAATCAGTTCAATATCAAGAAGGTCAGTCCACTATGACAGAGAGGCAGCCAACGGTGGATAAGCGAACTGAAAAAGGTAAGTCTTGAGTTGAGGACGATAAGACATAAGCCACCGAGTAGAATGAAGAAACACATGAAGAGAATTCCAAAATCTGGGCCCAGCAACCGAAAAAGCATGTTCACCAAGAACGGTTCTAGTGCTGGGTATGACCAGAGAAAGGCAATCGTATGACTTGGTTGAATAATAAATCTGGGGAATGAGGACTGATTTTAAGTATTTTGGTTGGCCAAAGTTCAATGTTTTATAAACTACAAGTCACAATTTAAAACAATCCATTACTGAACAGGAAGCCAGCGCAAAGACTTAAGCACAGAGGTTATATGCTCATATTTCGACATTGTAGGTATGATTCATAGTAGAATCAAAAACAATGCCCAAATTACCCTTATGATTACGATTACGATTACCAGCAGCATCAACCAACTCAACTAGCGAGTCACCCAATTTCAAACATTTAAAAACTTTTAAATTGATGTGGAGTACCCAGGAGTAGAAATTCAATCTGAGACGTGTTTTAGAAGGAGTTCATTAGCTACCATCCTCTTTTTCCTCTTATCCCTCTTTCCGCTCCAATTCCAGTCATCACCCATCGTAGCTGCCACGCTGTCTCTCTGCCTGACTCTTGCATCATGACCTGGAACCGAACACGTTTGCCTATCGATTTTGTTTTGACTGAGCACCTGTGAATAAGCTGGTCCCCGCGACGTGGCTCTCGTTGGGCGCTGTAGAAATCTTGGGATTACGATTACGACTGCACCTCCTCCAAGGCATCACAACGCCTGAACAGAAGAGTGACAAGACAAACTGTCAAATGAATGTAGGCTTGAGTATCATCAGCAAAGGAATGATATCCAAGAGAATGACTCTCAAGCAATGCACCCCGTGCAGTGTTATGTAATGTAAATAAAAGAGGACCAAGTACTGAACCCTGCTGAGCACCACATGTCAACAAAGCACTAGAATAATGTCCATTTAATTATGCTGATTGAGTGCGTGGGCTGAGATAAGAAGGAAATCAATGCAGTCCAGGGCGACCTGTTCTGTTACTGCTTTTCTATCTGCCATTCAACTGTGCCTGGCCTAAATATGTTATCTAGATGACAGAATGACTACTACCTATTCCAAAACTCGCCTTCGATTTGCTTTTGTGTGCTGTCATCTCTTCACTTTTTCTTTCCTCTCTTTCATGTCCATTTTCTTTTATTTCCTCTCCCTGCTTTAATTTTCCTTTATTTCCCTTTTCTTTCAATACATTGTCTTAACTTTCTTAGCTTTCCCTAACTTATCTCATCTTACTTTGCCTTGCTGTACCTACCTTTACCTTACCTTACATTATCTTCCTCCCTGCGCTTTTGAGGGGTTCATAAACTGCGCTTTATAAAAAGTTCAGCTACATATATACCTTAGCACTTCTCCATTTACCATTTCTCTTCTTCTCAGTTTTGCTCTACCTTTCCTTATATTTTATAACCTACAGGTGATTCGATGACAGTGATGAACAAAGACTATTTGGATCGTGCGACTGTTCTGTGGGCGACAACCGTTTACTCCGTTGCCAACTTAAACGACATCCTTCCACGCACCGGCGACTATCCAGTCAGATCAACATCGACCAGAGCCATATCTTCTACATTGACTCTCCTCCCTTCCTTGGCTGCTGCTGCGGCTCTCGTCTCCAGACTTCAGTGAATCTCCATGTCTCAGCGTTACAGTGCCGTTCAAGTCAGCGGCGGTGGATGGCTACATTAATTGTCATCGTTATTTACAAATTTTTTCAGCCATTGTTAGAATTACCTTGATTTGTGCATTGGATGAAATTAAGCTGTGAGCCTTTTATAGCAAGGAAATGATTTTCTGGAAAGAAATTGCTTGCTTAAAAGTGATGTACGAAAACAAGAGACACTACACTGTTGTAGCCAGATATGATTCTATCCTATCATAGCGCATGCATCATAGAAGCTATAAAGCCATATAAACAAGCACTATTTTGACCCTGTCTATTTATGATGCAAATCTTTATGGAAATGGGAGACACGAATGTACCAGACACGATTTTATTCTATTAAAGCACGCTCACTATAGACTGTGAAAGTCGTCCATTATTTTTGACTTTTTCTACTAATTACAAAAAACCGTCTGTCAGTAAGCGTCACTGAATAACGTGCTTTGACAGCTTATGTGAATGAAGGAATTAGCCGCACTAGTGTGTTTTGAGAGCAAAACTACTTATGATTGTATTGATATGCTTTGAAAAATTAAAAACTATTTACACATATGGCTTGATTTTTATTGCTGATGTAAATCTTCTCAGATTTCTATAGGCCTTACAAAGATCGTGATAGTTTTTTAGTCGCGATAATCCTCAGTTGAGACATGTTCAAATATTTCTATTCAAGCTAATTAACTTTGCCGTTACTCATTTGAAAGCCTCGGGAAATAAGCAAACATGCACTTACTTGAGTTTGTGCTTGAGTGTATGTGCTCTGTGATTGTATGTATGTATGTATGTATGTATGTATGTATGTATGTGTGTATGTATGTATGTATGTATGTATGTATAATATGTGTGTATGTATATATGTATGTATGTATGTGTGTATGTGAGTATGTATTTATGAACGGCGTTCGCTCAGGAGGCTCAAACCTGGCTTCGCTAGATAGCAGACCAAGTGCACTAAAGATTAAGAAACACACGTAAACAAAGAATTAATCCGAATCGTAAGTGGCTTCATTCACTGTCAGTTTGTTATGCAGCAACTATGTGCAAGATCTGTGGCCCGTTCTCCCCCACCCCCTTCTACCATATCTTTTGTCGAGTGTACCAGATCAGACGGACTCATTTGTACACAGCTTTATCACCGCGACCTGTATTGTACGTGACTGTATTGTGTAACATCGTTTTATCCTGAAAGCCCTGGCTTTTTCCTCTATTAGTCATTTGTAACTTGCATTGCACCTGTGTATGTTACGATGCTTTTTAATAGGCCTAACCTGCCGACACAGTTAAGTGAGTCTGCATGTCTACCTAAGTTCAGATTTATGACCTACCCCTAGGCTAACTAGAACGAGTCTTTCCCTACTTCTTTCTGTACTACTTTCCTTATCCTGATTCACCCAATCTGTCGTATTCAAATTTCTCTCAACCTTAACACAACCCACCGTAGCAGCTCTTCTATTTCCCTCCCTCTCTGATCTTCTGGCAACCGGATCTTGTTCTTCATACAGTGTTTCTGGACAACACCTCTGACTTGACGTAGCCCTGCATCTTGAGTTTTTGTTGAACGATTTTATTAGAATCTGAGCAGTTATGGGACCAGGTCATCTAGGATTACTAACGACCCTGGGCAAGTTGTTTGTGCACTTGTGCCTGTGTCACCAAAGCAGCGGAACTTGGTATAGGCACGAGCATTGGAAGTAAACGGCAAGTCCTGCGATGCGGTGGCCCCTTGTCCAGGGCCTTGGGATTCGTCCATGGAAATGAGCGCCTCCTCTGGGTTCCACTATGGACCGTGGGTACACGTTACTCTTACTTAACCCACAATTACGGGTCCAACTTTATGCCACGGAACAAAGGCGTTCATTTATCAACACAAAATTATCTAAGGTTACATAAATTGTCTTGCATAATGATTTTGATAAGCATTAAAACGTACATACTCAGGCACTTCACTAGACGGCAAAGTTCCTTAGGTCAACACTAACGTAAACACTTGCTGGGCCTCTCAACTGTTACGATTAACCACTGACGATTACAGCTTTAAATTAATAGCAGCCCCGATCAAAAGTCGATCAAAGGACACTCTTACAACAATCATTCGATATTTGTTTATTTAATATATTTGGATTTGTCGGGAGGTATGCTAAGGGTTCGATAACATATGGGCGAAAGACATCCTCAGCTTTCATTGAAAAAATTGGCCCTCGGGTCGACTCCCTTGCCAACCCCCACCCGGTGAAGTTCATCCTCATTACTCAATTAGCCTCGTGCTCACACACTAAAGTGAAATATGCACATCCATATGACGAAAGATGGAAGATTACCACAGAATTTGTTCAGATTTTGTTTCCTTTGGTTGAGCTCTATACAACCCCTCAGCAAATGTTCCAATGAATGTCCCAGATCTATTTACAAATGCAAGGCCTAAAGACAATAGTTGATAACAGACAATAGACAATAATATTTTAGAACTCACTCCCTGTGTCCCTTCGTTCTGCTCAGTCGCTTGTGTCTTTTCGTTTTCTGCTTAAAACTTACTTTAACAAATTGCTCATCCAGCGTAGGCTGCCTCTCTGTCTTGTGGACTGACCTTCTGGATATTGACTTGAATGTGGTTTGGCTTACAGGTGTCATCGGTTGATGCTTTGTGCATTAGCCACCGGCGTATTAGAAGTTACTAATTACGATTACGATAATTGGCTACTGGTGTAGAGTTGCACGCCTCGCCACTCGGCAATGTTCAACTATCCCAGATAATTTCGCAGTATTGATCGAAATGTTCCAGTCGGAAGTGTTGGTTTTAACCGCATTACATTGGCATCTCCAGCGAATCCAGGCATTTACGACCAAATTACACTTTGAAAGTCAAATTACACAAAGATTGCCATTTAAAAGTCAAAATTTCAATAGAAGGTTTTGACAGATACCCTCTAAAACACTTCCGACTAGGGCTCTGTTCCGGACTACGCCGGAGTTTAAGACTCTCCCCGTAAGTTGAGCGCTTCATGGCCCTTCACCAGCGTGTGCTTCGTTTTTCAATGAACCTTTCATCAAACGTTTTAAAAAAACCAACCCTGATTATTTTACAGATTTATTACAGACCGTTTCAACGTGTACAATAAATAGCTGTATTCAGGTTAAGGCGGGTTGTTAAGGCCGAACCACTCGTGCCTGTTACTTAGGCCATCGACTATAATAAATCAGAACAAAGAAACAGAGAGTGCGACGGACATACATACAGACAAACAGACGGACAGACTCCACCAAGGTCGGATCCAGGATTTTAGCACGAAAGGCCACATAAGAAAGCAGAGAGATTTTTGTGGAATATATATAATTTTGGATTATTTTTCTTGCATTATTCTTAGGTTTCTGCATGATATTCTAGTCTATATTTTGTAGCGTACTTATACGACTTGCTGCACAACCTAATAAAAGCTGACAACAATTTATACTCAAGTATTGACACTATTTAGAAGACTCGCCGAAAGAAATCAGGGCAGGAGAATCGAATGCTCCCATAATTAAATCTAAAATAATACAACTATTTACTAACATCTATAGAAGCTTGTATACAAAATTTAGTCCCATGTACTACTTCTAGTGTTTACTACTAAAATAGGTTTAAGCTCTTATAGGCTAACTTTACAAATGAATTCGAATGATAACTCGTGCTGCATAATTACTTTACCAGCAAATTATATTGTGCAGTTACTTCATGAGTCCCCATCTGCGTGGGCATATATCCACTTCATCCCTCACACCACGTTCAGTAAATAGGTGACATTGGCGACAGTATAAGAAACTACTGTATTCTGCGCCAGTTTAGAGACTTCCAACTGATGGAGCTGTTAACGGTTGTGCTGGTAGCTCTTATTTTGACCCAACTCATCATATGCTTCACATACTGGAACATATAAATATGCCCCAGTATATAAAGCAATCTGAAATTTCTCTTACCTTTCAACTGGGACCATTAAGGTTCAGGGTAAGAGGTCAACTGCAATTAACCTTGTGATCTACTACAGAAACAAATAAGAATGTGGTATATCTAATGCCACTACATTATATTAAGAATTAAGGTCGGAGATACTGGCTTAACTGGCTAGGTAACATATTGTACACACACACGGACATAAATGTTTGTACTATGGAAATATCATACTGAGACTCAGATACAGCGTCTATAACAGAATGTCCTTTGTAAACTGAATGGAACCGCAAAATTCGTCATTACATTATTTTATGATTTTTCGCACTGTATTATAGCACTTGTTTCGGTCTTCCATTCCAGTACAGCAGACGACGAGGAAACCATGCCCCGCCCCAACTTCGTCCTTAGGGTCCATAAATCTATTAGATTAATGTATCTAATGTAGATTAGATTGGACAGAAAAAGCAAGGAAACTAAGGAAAAAGAAACAAGGGAGAAGAGAAAAAGATAATGAAAGATACATGACATACTGAATATTCGATTTTTCTGTGGACGGGAACTGGTCATTCTAGGGCAAGGTCCGTAAGACACCATCCCAGTGAAAAATCATTTGCTTCGTGACTTCAGTTTTCAATCTATGTCTTTCTAAATTCTCTGTCCTCTTCACTGCCATTTTCTTTCAAGTTGTTGACTTTCTTCGATGCCGTCAATTTTCTTTGATAGCTTTCAAAGGACTAGACTACTACTTGTCCGATATCGCCGCCCACATCGCATCTGGGTCATTGCGCAAGTGGCCTGTAACCTTTGTCTCCTCATGCACTTTGCCTAAACAAACATAAGAAGCGCGTAAATTGGCTATCCGTAACGGGCGACGACTGACTGAACGCTTGGCTGAACGGAGATCAAGATGAACACAGGTAAGACGACTTATGGCTCAACGTACCCTTACTGATGTCTGATTTATTGCATTTAAGCTTAAGACTCTTCTGTTTCAACTTGCTTACCCACAGCAGTTTGACTTCTGATTTCCACGACTTTTTGAATTTAAACTTAAGACTCTTAAGACTCTTCTTTTCAAGTTGCATATCCAAAGTAGCTTGACTTCTGGTTTCTCTGACAAGTTACGCAAGCAAGTAAGTAAGTAAGTAATGCATTTGCTAACATACAGTGTATTTAAGCTTAAGACTCTTCCGTTTCAGCTTGCTTACCCACCCCAGTTTGACTTCTGATTAATTTTAGGAATTATTTTAATTTCCGACCAGTTGTACTTAATCTTGAAACTCTTCTGTTTCAATTGCTTACTCACCGCATCCTGACTTATGAGTTATTTGATTCAAATCTAAGATTCATTTGTTTCAGCTAGCTTACCCATCGTAGTCTGACTTCTGGTCTTACTGACCTATTATATTTAGACTTCTCCAACGAATTAGGAGTTTTAGCGACAGTTTTCACATAAAGAGACCATTGAATGATGTTTTGCGTATTAAGTTGATTTCGCAATAGGAGTCATTAGAATAGAATAAACATTTAATCAATTTAGTTTCACGGCCCATGGAGCTTTGGCTGTCACGAATAGCTAGTATAGAATAGAATAGGATATTTAAAAGATAAATGTAAATGTATAGGTTTTATATAGCGACCGTATGGCTTCGGCCCTGCTCATTTTGCAACGAATTTATCCGGCGAGATCCTTCACCACCGCTGCCCGTTTGAAGGGGCGCTACGCCATTAAGGTCCCCGTGCACTGACCGTACTAGCCCGATGTTTAAATCTCTGAAATAAGCCACGACCGTGACGCGAACCTGGGATCCTCACGCACCGAGGCTCATTGGCAAACGCACTTACCGATGTAGCTAACTAGGCCAGATAGAAAGGAGCAGATTAAGATGGAATAGATAATTTTTAGAGGGCCAAGCAGACGCAACACGTTCCATCCTTAGAAGTGCATCTCTTTGTCACGGGAATGAAAATTTTTGGAATTACGACAAACGTTGGTTAGACAGCGAATACTGCTCTGTGCTTGAAGTTGTGCACTATTATAACTGCGGATACTACAGAAATGGCAAAATAGGACGAGAAGTTGTAATTATAATTGTAGTTTTACTATTGGCAATTTATAATACATTTTAAGGAGCGAGTGACTTTCCTAAGGGTGCTTCACAGTGTCAACTGTCAGCGCAAGTGCTTCTAGTTATATAACTGAGTTTAAATATTTGGAAGCGTGAACACTTTTGACGTCCTAATCTGCGTTCCCACGTCTTAGATTGGAATGCATAGTTCTGTAAATTTGTTTCATATGTCGATGCAGCCGCTTGGCAAATGTAATCCAATGTAAAATTCAGATGTGCGGTTCATCAAACGAGCAGTTTCTAGACTTCAACGATCTCGCATGTGAACTTTGACCTTCCCGCTGACATCACTGAATTCCTAATGCAGTTGAACTGGGTGTCTTCCGAATTCAAGACACAAGATTATTCATACTTAAAACAGTGTAAACCATTAAAATGAACAAGAAAAAGTTACATCTTCTCTGAATAGGGCAAAGGGCATTGCTTTATCTCTTAAAAATAACCCGATGCTCACTGGACAGGAGCTAACCTGCAGGAAATACGATACAGGCTATAGAACGATATAAGTTGTAAAGGAATGTTCCTCGACTTATGCACGAGCCTCAGACGTTTAGCTATATGTTTGTTATTTTAGACTCGTATTTGGCTGCCTTTCTGGCTGTTGCATTCGTATTGGTGGCACCTGTTTCGTGTGGTTTGCCGCAAGACATTTTAGACCAGATCGCAGCCAGCCGAGGTGTGTCTTTCTGTGATGTTCAACGTTTTCTATGGCTAGCATATTTAGTTCATTGTTTACCTATCACAATATGCTTCGTTCTGTCTCACAATTGCGGAAAATGGAGAAAGTTAATAAAATAATGGCTTCTCATCTCTTCATGGACTCATTTCCTCCGGAGGCTGTTTCTGTGTCTTCTCGGATCCCTTTCTTGGCGTTTCGACCGCACTCAACCTGCAATTTGGCTTGCACAACGAATTTGCTTAGAGTGACGTTCGACCCCTCACGAATGAAGGGTATGGGATGCTGATGGGGCCTCTGAAGGCAGGAAGAACCCATTCTACCTTCTTAGTGCCGGGATTCGAAGCTCGGTCAGTCGATATTGCCAAAACCTTCCTCACCGTAGTAGATTGGAGCATTCCTGCTAAGCTTCACAGTCCCCGTGGGACAGTTAGCGTTTCCGTAAGCCGCGTTCATATTACAAACTCACCAGATGGCCGATCAGCTTCTAAGGCTGTTCTGGTGTCCAAGACTCCCGAGCAGAGCACGAGCGCTTCCATGAGCAACTCACAGCTAGTTTATGCCCCCTTCCAGACTTAATTTTTTTCCTCTTCCTCTGGCTTACTTGCGGGACCCGTTACCACTAGCAAACCCTCTGTTCTATTCAGATGCTGCATAAATTCGTCTCTTAGCAACGAATGATGCCCTATATACTGGAAGAGGCAAGTTTTCAGTTTAGAGACGAACATGAGGAAGTGGAGAGATCCAGATGGTGGGAACAGCATGCAGCTCAGCATAGACGTCGAAGACATGTACCAGGAAAAATATTCTTCCTGAGGATGCTAACCTACGAGAGAATCGCCCTTTAACAGAGCAGCATGGTGTAACCATATATGATATGTAGGATGGCACGCCTGCCATTTGCAAGTCTAAACCAATCAACGCCTAGAGTTCTTGAGGAAATCCTTAAAAAGCGTAATTGTGTGGGACATCGATTGATACCATATTCTTTTATTACGGTCCAAAGGCGGATCATGGAACCATCCTGGCCACGCTTCCCTCGCACCTGTGAATAATCTGGTCCCAACGACGTGGCTTTGGTTGGGCGCTGTAGAAATTTCGGAATCACGATTACGATTCCCTCCATCTAAGTTTAGATAGCTAATGCAAATATTAGATGTGCAAGGATAGAACAAGAAGGCGCAGTTTCTACTCAAATTTAAATGGCCGGGCCATGGCAGACGTTGCTTTCCTGGTTCGGCCAGTATAATGGTCCTATATAAAATTTAAGAAATCAAAATAAAAAATAACGAAAGCAGAATCAGAGTAGTGGTGAGTTCTTAGCGATAAAGACAAACATCACGAATTCGAACCATGGTCGCTCTGTTAACGACATTAGGGATACAATTCGTTGGTTCATTGTTACTGCTGCAGATGGTGTTCATAAGATCAAAAGCTTGGTTCTGAATGGCAACCGAAAGTACAAGACCTTCGACAGACTGGCTGAGCTGACCGATAGATTTCCAGAGAGGAATTCTGGAAGCCAAGGACTCGAAGATTCTATTGGTACGTAGAAACTATTTTCATGTTTTGCAGAAAAACAGAGCTAGATATTCTATTTATTTAATTCATTTGGACCCAACTGCATTTCCCTCTCTGCTATAAGTACCAGTATTTTGCATTTAATTCGGTAGAAATGTACATGTGCATGTAGGCAGAAAACAACTTCTACACAAATCCAGTGCAACAATATTAAGACCTAAGGATCTAATAATATCATGACAATATTTTGCTAAGTATCTTGAAATATGTTGCAGATTACATTTTGGGTCAGATGCACAATGAAGGCTTTGATAATGTTCATGGAGAAAATGTAACCGTAAGTAAACAATCTTTTACCTTGTTCTGATCTTAATATCAGCGAATACCCCATTTCAGCTGATGCTCATATATTCTTACAGCAGTCAACAGTTGCTGAGAGAGTGAGACCCCATGGACCCCACTGTTTATTCCGAAATGACAAGATTACGGTTTGAGTTTTGACGTTCAGTGGAGATACTGAGAATAAGATACATATACTCCAAAACCGACATCTGAGGATTACTATGTGGTTATAGGCCTGACCAAATTGATACCAATATTTTAGATTAATAACCAATGATGTTAGACCTCGAGGCTTTGTCTCGGCTTTGTCTTGTAAATAACAGTATTGATATCGCGAATTCTAAGTGCTGCGATATTCTCAGAAGTGTAAGAATTTGTGAGTCATGTAAAATTAAGAAATCGTTGCAGGTTCCTAAGTGGACTCGTGGTGAAGAGTACGCTGAGATTTTGACTCCAATTCGACGCCTGATGTCCATCATGGCTCTCGGTACTTCGATCGGTACGAATGGAACTCTAACAGCACAGGTCATCGTGGTCAAGTCCTTTGAAGAACTGGAACTGAAGAAAGACCAAGTAAATGGATGGATTGATATATGGATAAATCGATTGATTGACTGATGGGTGAATGGTAGGATAAATATATAGTTGGAAGGAGGAAAGAATGCTAGAAAAAAAATTATTGATTGATAAATGAATGGATGGATAGATGGATGGATGGATAGATGATGGATAAATGGATGGATGGTTGGGTAAATGGGTTGATGGAAGGTAGATGGATGGAGGGACGGATGGATGGGTCGATGTATGGATGACTGAATGCATGGACGTGTGGATTATTTATTGGGTGTTCGTGTGAGTGGTAGGTTGGTGTGCGAGTAGCTGGATCAATGGGTTGGTGGATGAATGAATGGATGGATGGAAGAACAAGTGCATACAAAGATGAATATAGCTGTATGGAATTTCATTCGCCAGAAATTGCAAAGTGCATACATAGTACTGAACTAGTTATAGATGAATAGTTTTTGCTGAATGATGAAGATATTCTTCTGTTGATTATGACAACGATAACTATGCGAATCATAATGATGAAGCAGGATATTGACTTTGATGATGGTGATGATGACGATACGATGAAAATTATGATAACCATGATTAGGAAGGATGCGTCATTGTTTGCAACTTCATTAGGTTCCTGGCAAGATCGTTGTTTATAATCAGCCATGGAATGGCTACGGCAACACAGTTCAGTACAGAAGTCGTGGTGCGTCAGAAGCATCGAAACTAGGAGCCATCGGAGCCCTGGTCAGAAGTATCACCGACTTCTCCATTTACAGTCCCCACACTGGAGTACAGGCAAGTCAATTTTCGTAAATTCATCAGTGATTAAGTCTTCCCTATATCACAGTACCATATTGTCTTGAAGAACCTAGGTCTTAAACGGAGTTTAAAATGTCTTATAGGGGCCTTACATTATTTCGCTCTTCAACGAGTTTCCAAACCTGCCGCCAATGAAATAACTTCCTTGCTTACTTATTCTTGAGGAATATAGGGCAGTAGAGTGTTATGTAGTAACGTGTAGTTCAGGAAAATGTTGTTTGACTTAATGTGGCATTGTAATATAGAGTACATACGCATCAAAGCTTCCAAAGTTTAGATTCCATAGCTAGGGTTTAGCAAACGTCAATGCAACGAATTGATTATTTTAGAGCTACAATGAAAGTTATCAAAAGATCCCTGTCGCTTGTATCACAGTCGAAGATGCCGAACTACTTCAACGCTACTATGATCGAAGTAACGAGAGAATTATTATTAATTCACCCTTGAATTCATGTTAGTCTAAAGTTAAAGTGGGCTAACCAGGCTTGACTGATATTATCTTGATGGTTGAATGAATCTTTATTGATTTCAAAAAGAACAAAGAAAAGAATAAATACATTGACCATTGCATAGATTTTTGGGATACAAATGGTAGACCTAAGTCCCGCTAAATTAGGGCCGCCTATTACAGAACGATGCATATGGCGATAAAAATGTTTAACCGATATTAGGTACAATTGAACTATAAAGAAAGTTTTAACTAAAATTTAACTAAAAGGAAACTAAGAAAGTGGATCACTATTGTTATCTCTATGAAACTGAAAATGAATCATAACTGTGACTTCTAGAAACATAAATAAAAAAGTTATAGACTAAACAGGTATGAGCATTATAATCAACAGTTTAGTGACACTATTAGAAAATTACGCAGATGTTTTTTAAACAAATACAGACTAGGTAGGTTACGGATTTCTGAAGGTAATTTATTACAAATTGACGTACCAATACATTTAATGTTGAAGTATCTAGTGTTAGTTCTTGCAAAAGTACCATAAAAATTATTCTGAAATCTAGTGGAATAGAATGAAGTTGAGAGAAATGTACAAAATAGTTGTCCAATACACAAGGTAACAATCTTCGTTCATAGCGATACATGAATTCTGCAATTTGAAATTTATTTATATCAACTATCGTTAAAATATTTAATACTGAAACCAGACTGTTAGTGCCTTTTCCACAATGTTGTTTAGCAACGATTCTAATAGCTCGACGTTGTAATATTAATAAACCCTTGAGACCAGAGAGGAATAATTTGTTGCCCAGATAATATCATAATAAGAAAGATAAGGATATATAAGAGAGCAGTACAAGTTTAACAATATGGGTTGAGGTAATACATGTTTAATGCGATATAAAATAACCCAAACTTTTAGCAATTTCCTTCGATATTTGGGAGATAAGCATGTTCCATGTAAGATGATTATCGATAAAAACACCGAGAAATTTACAGGAATTAACTTGTTGGATTTGTTGGTGGTCAATAAGGATGTGTTGTTCTTGAGTAGATAAAATTCTTCTACGAGAATAGAATAATATAAAATAAGATTTGCTTAAGTTAAGAGAAAATCTATTTGCCTTAAACCACTGAGCTATTAATTCAAGTTCATTATTTGCACTTTTAATTAGTATATCCAAAGAGGTTAAGGTAACGTATTTGTTTCATACATTTTGCCAAGATCGCTCTTAATCAATGCACCGGTGAGCATTTTAATGGAATTGCTTAATTACTTGTATAGAAGCTCTTCTGAAGCGTGATGTAGGCCACAGTTTCAAGGCAGAAGACACATTTTACATCTCAGTATGCGTTGGTACTTGTTACTGATTCAAGAGGAATAGTGGGCTGAGTTGGACCGTACGGCTTGGTATTTAATGGATGATCATCCATCCATGAATTAACTGGACTCCACATAGTTTAACTTGAACGTGCTTGCCAGAGTCGAATACACAGCGCTAAGTTTAATATTGTTGCATAACTTCGACATGTTTACAGGATAGATTTCATATTGAAAAGCTGTCACTGGTGTGGATTACTTACTTGCATTTTATATTGCGATTGGTATTTCCGGATAGACGAGACCATTACAGTGTCGATGCACACAGAGGCCCAGAACTACCCAGACGTCATCTCAAGGAACGTAGTCGCTGAAATAATCGGCTCAGAATATCCGGATCAGGTAGACGAAAATTCTTCAGAAACAGACGATGCACACAGTTATCGAAATGTGACTCTGCGTGTCTTGAACAGTCATAGTAGTAGTTCGTTTGACTGGTGAATTGATTCATCCCTCTAGGGGTTTCTTGTGATTTCACATCTCTTTGTTTCTATTTGAGGTGAACTACAGCACAGCTGCAGTTCGATCCTTTAACATTGTGCGGGTAGGTGTCGAAAAGGTTAAAATGAAGGAACGTGATGCCATCTACAGTAAGAGATTCGCCTAACCTACTACAAGAAATATTATGCCGGCACTATTGAGTTTTACATTATTATTCCATTACCTGAACATTGCTTTTGGAATCGTGGTTTCAGGTGGTAATCTTTGGGGGACATATCGATGCTTGGGACGTTACATCGGGACCAATGGATGACGGAGGAGGAGTCATGATCTCATGGGAGGTAAATGACATTTAATGTTACTCAGTTCATTTATCATCTGCAGTGAAAGATAAAGTACTACACGACATTATACTGAGATGCCTTCTTCAAGTACCGTACTGTACATTCTCCATAAACCGTACTATCTTCGGGTACAATGTATAAACCATAAATGAGGCATCTTCGTGTATAATTGCTCTTTTAGGACTGTAAATTCTTCAGGTGCCTCACCTGCAGCTAATGTAGCTTTTTCAGGAACACTGTGTCATTGTTATTAGCGAAAGTCTATCGCTTTTCTAAATTCGATTGCCAATGTGAAATGTCTCGTAGTGTATTTGAAAAAGTCTTCAATTAAGAGACATTGGATTTGCTCTATGGTTGTCTTTTGCTGAACTCTCGTAAATGGCTGCCTGCTTATAGTATTGCTATTAAATAGCCCACAGCTAATTCTACTGTCGTTGTTGCTAATTTATAGGCGTTGTCTGTGATAAAACAGTTATCACTGAGGCCAAAAAGAACTCTTCGAGTCGTTTTGTGGACTAGCGAGGTAACGACAATTAGTCTAATACCATCATATTGATCTCTATCACTTTAGCTGTCATGAACACTTGACTTTTAGTGATCTTTGTCGTTGTCATTTTCAGTTCTGAGCTGGGAAATTATCATGTGGATGTTTTAACTAAAACATTTATAGTGTATTTACTGTACTGTTGCAGTCGATATCGTAATATTTGAAAAGAAAACAAAAGAAATCTTAAGCAAACGCAGTCTATAGCTAAATCTAAAGGTGTACTATAGATACATGCATCTGAATCTTAAGGTAATATGTGAGCCTAAGGATTACCTAAACCGTTGTAATTGTATAATGTTACGTAGCACTGTTATCATAAAGCAGAACGGATCAATCGATATTCGCTTCAAATAAAATTGTTATAACAAATCATTATCTATGAGAGAAGCCGGGTCAAATTTGAAAGGTCAGAGACACCATTAGTTAGGCTACGGTGGATAAGCAACTTGAAACAAACGAGTCTTAATTTTACATCTGAATGACGTCAACGAACTGACAAAACACATATAACTGGAAAGTGAATTCCAAAGCCCTTGATCATCCACCGAGAACGCCTAACAGCCCAGCAATATCCCTGTGCAAAACACAACAAGAGTCTATGTTGGTCTAAATGTGACCAACGTGGAGGTGGAGGAGAGAACCTGAGGAGATACAGCGGCAGACTTCAAATAGATTCTGCTGAAGCTCTTTAATGTGTACTTTTATTTTCCAGGAATATGGTATTTACGGAGGAGACGCCTACTACCTTGCACATAGGGTACGTATACCATTGTCTGATGAGGACCATAATATTGAAACTTTCGGCTGGTAGGCTTCGGAAATGTTTCAGCAATTTTAACACCAGAGACATTAGTATTCAACGTGTGCATTCGAGTTCTAGTAATCTCAGGTAATAGGACTAAAACATGCATTCGCTGGATTGTAGTTTACTGACTGTGGTTTTCAGGTGTTAAGAAACTTATCTGGTTAAGTCTCCTTGGGTTCATTTATAAAGTGGGGTACAGTAAATACACGAGAACATGTAAGAACATAAACAACTAGGTCTCCCACTATTGCTACTACCAACTGTTACTGCTGCTATTACTACCACCACTGGTAAATTCTACTGAATTTGTTGTTAAATAAATGCTTTAAAGATGACTACACTTTCGTTTTTATTAGAATGAATCTGACAATGTGTCCCTGATCATGGAGTCAGATCACGGAGTTTTCAACCCGAAAGGACTGCATTTCTCAGGTAAAGTAACCATGCAAATTTGAAAGGGTCAACTGAATACATAATTTTTGTGTACATCAGTCATATATCCTAAAGATTTTAAACACGAAAAAATTTGATGTATTTTGATAACATAGCATGACATGATATTACATGACACCGCATAACATAGCAAAATTGTTAAGGGATTCAACAAATATTGCATCAGTGTTGGAAGCATTTCAATTTTAGATTTATGGGTCTAGCTAAACTTGAAAATCTAATCGTCACATGACATTCATCCACCTCTTCGAATTGTTTAGCGCCATTTTTGTTATACCATAGACAATTGACGCTATCGAATTTAGAGAAACTGGGAAGTTTTACAGATCGATTCCAATCGTATAAGCTGTTATTCTTATTAGTGCTCCAATATTATAACACACACCGCCGCTTACTAATAATAGACCAATCGTTTCGCCTCTTTATTTAGTAATCATTGCATTGGACGACAAGTTTTACCAAGTCACATAAATATAGGCCACAGTGACACGGTAGCCGTGATGATGTGATAAGTCAGCCGATTTTGCTTAAAGCGCAAGCCTTGGAAAGAGTAGAATTCTAGTTCTAAGTCTCCTTTGAGATACTGCGTAAGGACATTGATCAAGTCCTTCACGCACAGTTGCTTAATGCCATCGACTGATGTTTTGTCTATAGATAGACAAAGCTGCTTAATAAATACAAAAATAATAATAATAATAACCCTACATCACAGAGTTAGTACAGTGAAAACAATCAAGATTGAAACAATCTAATTGTGATAAACTAAAGGGAATATTCTCAGTGCTGCCGTGGACAACTGGAAACTATTTCCTTCAACAATCAACAGGTACTTCTAAAAATTGAAACTGCTATCATAAGTAGCTCTCTTTCAGTTATAACTAGTCAGTTAATCAGACAATATTCGTTAAATTTTAATTTTGTAGGAAGCGGTCTCGCGCGAGGGATAATGGAGGAAATTCTGAAGCCGTTGAACGACATTAACGCGTCGACCATCCTCGATGGGGAAGGCGGAAGCTCTGATACAGACACGTGGGTGACTGAACTGGGTGTTCCAGGGGTCGAACTGTACAGCTCTAACGAAGACTACTTCTTCTTCCATCACACTCGCGGCAAGTATAGTTTAATCTAATCCGATCCAATCCGATCAAATCTGGTCTATTCAAATATTAATTTGTTCTATTCTAATCATCTCTTCTTCTTTGTGTTATTATTATTATTATTATTATTATTATTATTATTATTATTATTATTATTATTATTATTATTATTATTATTATTATTAGCGCCGATATGTAGTGCACAAAACAGCAACCGATGGACACCAAAACCAAGCCGTAAGAAGGATCACAAGCCAGAAGGCCATTCCGATGGAAGTCAGACTACGGTGGCTAAGCCAGATATGCCTATTGGTATCTCTGATTTGATTTGCTGTGATCTAATCCGATCTATTCTGATCTGGTCTGACCTGACCTGATCTGGTTTGGTCTGATCTACGCAAGATATCCACTGATGGCGCTCCAAAACCTAGTTGCGACTCCCATTGCATACTTTAAACAGTGCCTGCTAGGAGTGGGATTAGCATGCATATATGAGGATAAGCCTGTTTCGTTGTGGGAGCGTTCAGTCATGCAGGCATTCTGGATAAATGAAACGAATTTTGAGGTTGCGACAAATACCGTACAATAAACAAGACAATGTCATGACAAATACCGTAGAGCGAAAAATGGTCATCTGTAAGACGAAAGATGGAAGACTACCTCAGAAGTTTCCAGATTTTGTTTTCTTCGGTTGATCTCTATACAATCTTTCAGCCGACTCTCCAATTAATGTTAGTCGTGTTTACAAATTTTCCACTGCATTGTCTAAAGATAAAGATAAAGCGTTCCAGCCAAATGAATTTGAAGAATGTCTGCAGAATATAGGCTCTACTTACCCTACACTACCTTAACATTTGTTACCATTTTTTAATTTTACCTTAAGTTATCTTGCCCAATTTACTTTACCTTACCTTGATTAACGTTACGTTACTGCCTTACCTTACCTTGCCTTAGTTGAAATTGTTTTTCCTCGTCTGAACTTGCCTTATATTTTATCACCTGCAGGTGATTCGATGGCGGTAATGAACAAAGACTATTTGGATCGTGCGACTGTTCTCTGGGCGACAACCGTTTACTCCGTTGCCAACTTAAAAGACATCCTTCCACGCACCGGCGACTATCCAGTCACATTAACATCAGCATCGACCAGAGCCATATATTCCACATGGACCCTTCTTCCTATCATGGCTACTGTTACGGCTGTCGTTTCCAGACTAAACTGACTCTCCACCTGTCAGCGATAGTGCGAAATTCAATATCCAGTCAGCTGCTGTCCATGGATGGACCAATTTATTTTCATGTTTCCATGTGAATTTAAATTTAAAATGATTAGAATTACATTGATTACGAGCACAGTGCGAACTTGATGACATTTAACAGCATGAATAATAATTATGCATGTATGACTAAATATTTGTTTGTACCTTCTAAAAGCCTCTCAGAGGCTCTAGACTATGGTTGTCTAACAGATCTATAAGGTGTGTTTGAGATGATAACACATCAGCGAGTGGCTGGGTGTTTTTAGACGCTGGCAGGTGCAGTGAAGTTAAGAGTCGGGTTAGTAGTTGAATGGGTGACTGTGGGTGGTATATCCCACCAGCTGGTGTACCACCCAACCCTTCATCATTTAGGGATCGGTCAATGAACACCATGTTGTGAAGTTAAAATTTATTTTGTCGTTAGATTGCTCTGGTGGTGTTTGTGCCTCAGTCGAATGATCCTTTAAATTCATAGCCACACATCTGTGAAGTTTCTCTTGAGGCCTAAGAACAGATGTATTAGCTAGTCTTTTAGCTATCTAGACACTTATCTTTTGCCCACACTTATCTTTACCTAACTGCATGCAGTCTAGGAAAAATTACTGAGCATTCAAAAATACTGTTGCATAAAATATGTGTATGTGCCACCTTTTCTTAATGAAATAGCATTAATATTCTGCCCTTTACTATTGAGTTTTGCTAAATAGCTAATGTGAACATTTTCTAAAAACTGTTAATAAAATTAATACAAATGCGGGAACGCTAGAATTCTATAATCGTGTAGCCTGAAAAGACTCAGGATACTGTAGGAATTAGGGACCATCTTTGCCCAGGCCTTACAAGAATCTCAATAGATGCCGTACCTGAGGCGGAATATTTATAGCTATTCGCAAAATCAGCCTTGCTCTTACTGGTTTAATTGGTTCTTTGTCGAAGCAGGGCAGAAATACAGCCAAAATTAAATGAAGAGATAAATAAAATAAATTTTAAAAGCAAATAAAACCTATCAATAACTGGTATGGGTCTTGTGATGCTTATCAGACTCTCAGCAGTTATCTCTTATATAGATTAGAACCCAGTATAGGCCAATAAGAAACACAGTTACGCCTCAAAACAGAAGGCTCATCTGTGACATTGTTTAATTATTTAAAACTCTACTAAACATATAGAACACTCGACCACCCAGCAACTTTTCATAGGTCGATTATTATGTGGAGATTACTTGGTCTCTCAACTGTTGCGATTATCCACGGACGATTATGGCTTTAAATTAATAGCCGTTCTAGATAAAAAAAGAGTCGGTCAAAGGACAGGTAATGAATTCTCTCAAATTAACCACTCGTACTTCGCTTATAACCAGCTTTTATATGTCGGAGTTGGGAGTTCTACTTCGTAAGCCAAAGTCCGCCTGACTAAACAGTTAGCCTGAGGGTTCGGTTTAACAATATTGCAAACCGTCTTTACTTAATTAGCATAGAGTGAAAAATAGAAGAAGAAGAACAACAACCGTTTATTGAACACTACAAAAGAGAAACAATTGATATTACAGTCACTCAAAGAGAGGAAAATCATTAATACGCATCCAAAGGTGAGACCAGAGGGACAATAAGTCCCGCTAACAGGGTCACCTAATTTCTTAGACAAATTTCAAGACTGTACATTTAACATGTTGCACGTTATGTCAGGATTTTTTGTCATGTATGTTTATATCTAATGCATATTTATGAGACGGTAGATGGAAGATTACCATAGAAGTTTTTCAGATTTGGTTTTCTTTGGTTCAGCTCTATAGAACCTCTCAGATGATGCTCCAGTTAATGTGATGCTGATGTAGAATTACGACCAATTACACATTACCCTTCCAAAGCCCTACCTGCACCTCAACGCGGTGGAAGGGTGAACAGCCAAGTAAGAGATCGCCTAGCGAGGCTATGCCATCAGTGGAGAAGGATCAGGCCAAAGCACCACCTAGGGCGTCACGCGAGGTGGACAGGTTCGCTAGGAACTCTGAAAACGGCTGGCCAACGCAGGAGGCGGGTGCTGGAAGGACACCCTAGGGCGTATGAGGCTCAACCAGGGCCCACCGGCTTCCTTACCCTGCCAGGAGAGGAATGGTCACCACCTGGTTACAGGACCTAGAAATCTGAACAAATGAGCCACAATTTAACAGCGTGGAGGCATTTCGTTCAGACCTCATCGTCGGTTATAGCCTGACGGACGAGAGAAAACCAATTACACATTGAAACTGAAATTACACGAAGGTTGTCATACAAAAGTCAATATATCAAATGAAGTTTTTGACAGATATGCTCTAAATCCCTTGCCAGTGCCGGGTTCTGTTCCGGACTTCCCTAGTGGAGCTTATGAATCTCCTCATGCTTTGGGCGCTTCGTGGCCCCCACCCGCGTGAGTTTCGCGTCCTTGAACCTCGCATCAAACGTTTCACAACACCAAATTTGCTTCATTGTATACCTTGTCAATGTATATAATAAATAAGTAGCTGTATCCAGATAAAATGCGATTTATCAAGCTTCAAAGCCGAGTTACCGATAATTTGTTACCTTAGGCATTGAGCATAGAGCAAACGAACAGACAGTCAGACAGACAGACAGACAAGCAGACAGACAGACATTGAGGCATGCATGCGTGTATGTATGCACGCATGATGCATGCATGCAGGCAGGCAGGCAGTCAGGCAGACAGACAGACAGGCAGGCAGGCAGACAGACAGATAGACAGACACACACACACAGTCTGATCGGATTATACTAACATAAAGCCATAGAGAAGAAGGCAAAAGAAGGAAAGAAAGAAGAAGGATAAAGATAAAAAAGAAAAAGCGAAAGAATTATACATAACATACTGAATAATCGATTTTTCTGTGGAGGGGAACTGGCCATTCTAGGGCAAGGTCCCAAAGGCACCATCCCTGTGACAAAGCATTTGCTTCATGACTTCAATTTTCAAACTATATCTGTCTAAATTCTCTGTCCTCTTACCTCTCATTTTCTTTCAGGTTGTTGACTTTGTTCGATGCTGTAAAATTTTCTCCGGCGCCATTGAATGCTTTTAAAACGACTAGACTATGCCTTGCCTGATATCGCCGCCCACAGCTCATCTGGGTCATTACGCAAGTGTCCTGTAACCTTTGTCTCCTCATGCAGTTTGCCCAAACAAACCCAAGAACTCACCGTAAAATTATTTTGCGTAACAGGCGACTACTGATTGAACGTTTGGTTGAACGGAGATCAAGATGAACACAGGTAAAGACTTGTGGCTCAACGTACCCTTACTGCTGTCTTCTTTTATTTATTGTATTTAAGCTTAAGACTCTTCTGTTTCAATTTGCTTACTCACCGCAGTCTGACTTCTGATTGCCACGACTTTTTGGATTTAAACTTAAGACTCTTCTTTTTCAAGTTGCTTATCCAAAGTAGCCTGAATTGAGGTTTCCCTGTCCAATTGGACTTAATCTTGAAACTCTTCTGTTTCAAATGCTTACCCACCGCAGCCTGACTTATGAGTTATTTGATTCAAAATGAAGACTCATTTGTTTCAACTGGCTTACCCATCGTAGTCTGACCTGGTTTTCCTGACCTATTACATTACGACTGAACTTCTCTAACGAATTACGAGTTTTGACGACAGTTTTCACTTAAAGAGACCATTGATTGCTGTTTTGTGTATTATTAAGTTGAATTCGCAAAAGGAGTCATTAGAACAGAATAAACATTTAGGCATTTTAGTTTAACGGCCTATGCAGCTTGGCCTGTCACGAATAGTTAGTATAGAATAGAATAGGATATTGAAAGATAGAATAGAGCAGATTAGAATGCTTTTTAGAAGGCCAAGCAGACGCAACACGTTCCATCCTTAGAGTGCATCTCTTTTGTTACTGGAATGAATATTTATGAAATTACGATAAACGTTGGTGACACAGCGATTAATGCTTTGTGCTTGAAGTTATGTATAATTATAACAACGTTTACTGCAGAAATGGCAAGGTAGGACGAGAAGTTGTAATTATAATTGTAATTATACTATTGGCAATTCATATAGCATTCCAAGGAGCGAGTGACTTCACTTCGGGTGCTTCACAGTGTCAATTGTAAGCGCAAGTGCTTCTGGTTAAATAACTGAGTTTAAATAATTTTAAAGCGTGAACACTTTTGACGTCCTAGTCTGCGTTCTCACGTCTTAGATTGAAATGCATAGTTCTCCAAATCTGTTTCATATGTCCAAGCGGCCGATTGGCAAATGCAATCCAATGTAAAGTTTAGATGTGCGGTTCATCAAACGAGCACTTTCTAGACTTCAACGATCTCGCATGTGAACTTTGATTTCCCGCCCACTGACATCACTGAATTGATGATGTAGTTGAACTGGGTGTCTTCCGTATTCATGACACAAGATTATTCATACTTAAAACAGTGTAAAACATTAAAATTCGAACTCTTCTATGAATAAGAAAAAACTTAAATCTTCTCTAAGTAGGGCAAAGGGCATTGTTTTATCTCAAAAATAACACGATGCGCCTGGACAGTAGCTAACCTGCAGGAAATACGTGATAGATTATAAAACGATATGTTATAGAATATTATTCCTCGACTTATGCACGAGTCTTAAACGTTTAGCTGTATGTTTGTTATTTTAGACTCGTATTTGGCTGCGCTTCTGCTTGTTGCATTCGTGTTGGTGGCACCTGTTTCGTGTGGTCTGTCGCAAGACATTTTAGACCAGATCGCAGCCAGCCGAGGTGTGTCTTTCTGCGATGTTCGCCGTTTTCTATGGCTAGCGTATTGAGTTTATTGTTTATCCATCACAATATGTTTCTTTTTCTCTCATTATTGCGGAAAATGGGGAAAGTTAATAAAATAATGGCTTCTCATCTCTTCATGGACTCATTTTCTCTGAAGGCTGTTTCTGTGTCCTCTCGGATTCCGTTCTTGGCGTTTCGAACGCACTCAACCTGCAATTTGGCTTGCACAACGAGTTTGCTTAGAATGACGCGCGACCCCTAACGAATGAAGGGTATGGGATGCTGATGGGGGCTGTGGAGGCAGGAAGAACCCATTCTACCTTCTTAGGCCGGGTATTCGAAGCTCGGTCAGTCGGCCTTGCCAACCGACAGCCAAAACCTGCCTCACCATAGTAGACTGGAGCGTTACTGCTAAGCTTCACACTCCCCTTGGGACAATTAGCGCTTCAGGAAGCGTTGTTCCCATTACAAATCATCAGATGGCCGATCGTTTGTGCCTCTTTCCAGACTTAATTTTTTTTTCTTCCTCTGGCTTACTTGCGGGACCCGTTACCACTGGCAAACCCTCTGTTCTAGTCAGGTGCTGCATAAATTCGTCTCTTAGCAGCGAATGATGCGCTATATACTGGAAGAGGCAAGTTTTCAGTTTAGAGACGAACATGAGGAGGTGGAGAGATCCAGATGGTGGGAACAGCAAGCAACTCTGAATAAAATCCGATCAAAGACAAGACGTGTACCAGGAAAAATATTCTTCCAGAAGATGCTAACCTAAGAGAGGATCGCCCTTTAACAGAGCATCATGGTGTAACCATATATGATATATATGATATGTAGGATGGCACGCCTGCCATTTGCAAGTCTAAACCAATCAACGCCTAGAGTTCTTGAGGAAATCCTTAAAAAGCGTAATTGTATGGGACATCGATTGATACCATAATTATTCTTATATTACAGTCCAAAGGCTGATCCGGTGCCATCCTGGCCACGCCTCCCTCCATCTAAGTTTAGATAGCTAGTGCAAAGATCAGATGTGCAAGGGTGGAACAAGAAGGTGCATTTTTCCTACTCAAATTAAGATGGACGGGCCATGGCAGACGTTGCTTTCCTGGATCGGCCAGTATAATAGTCCTACATAAAATTTAAAAAAATCAAAATGAAATAACGAAAACGGAATCAGAGTAGTGATGAGTTCTTAGCGATCGAAACGAACTTCATGAAATCGAACCATTAACGATTATGGGATGTAATTCTTGGGTTCATTGTTGCTGCTGCAGATGGTGTCGATGAAATCAAACGCTTGGTTCTGAATGGCAACCGGAAGTACAAGACCTTCGACAGACTGGCTGAGCTGACCGATAGATTTCCAGATAGAAATTCTGGAAGCCAAGGACTTGAAGAATCCATTGGTAAGCAGAAATTATTTTCATGTTTTGCAGAAAAACCGAGCTAGATATTCTATTTCGTTTCTGCTTTAAGTAGCAGCATTTTTCATTTGCTTCGGTAGAAATGTACATGTGCATATGCCCAGAAAACAACTTCTACACAAATCCAGTGCAACAATATTAAGGCCTAAAGATCCAACAACATCATGAAAATATTTTACTTTGAATTACTAGGCTAAGTATCTTGAAATATGTTGCAGATTACATTTTGAGTCAGATGCACAACGAAGGCTTTGAAAATGTTCATGGAGAAAATGTAACCGTAAGTAAACAATCTTTTACGTTGTTGTGATCTTAATATCAGCGAATACCCCATTTCAGTTGATGCTCATATATTCTTACAGTAATGGGAAGTTGCTGAGAGAGTGAGGCCTCATGGATCCCACTGTTAATTCCCAAATTCGTAATTCGTAATTCGTAATCTCGAGATTTCTACAGCGCTCAACGAAAGCTAAATCGCGGGAACCAGCTTATTCACAGGCGCTCAGTCAAAACAAAATCGATAGGCAAAAGGGTCAAGATCCAGGAGTCAGGCACTCAGACAGTCGGACGGCTACGGTGGATGCTGTTTGAAATTGAAGCGAGAAGAGAGATAAGGGGAAAAGGAAGAATCAGGATAAGATTTCTGGAAGTGTTTTCAGTCTTGAGTGAAAGACCTGCGCAGAAACTGAAAGAGGTGAAGTGTTGGTGAGTTCGTATGATTGACCAGACAACTGTCGCAATTCTGGCGGGAGCTTATTCCAAAGCGGTGGGGCAGCTATGGCTATGAAGCGATTTCCAAATTTTAAGGATGAGGTGACGGGAGGGCGAAGAAGTGTTAGGACAGATGAGGAGCGGGTTGAACGGATTGGTTGGATAGTAAATAATTGACGAAGATAGGAGGGTTGGGAGGATTGAAGTGTGTTGTAGGTGAGGGATAAGACTTTGTACTCTATTCGTTCTGGTATTTTAAGCCAGTGCAGTGATTTGAGAACAGGGGTGATGTGATGGTGTTTACGGGTTTTGGTGACAGCACGTGCGAGAGCATTCTGGATAGCTTGTAGGCGATTTATCTGGGTTGTGTCAATATTGAGGACAAGTGAATTGCAGTAGTCAAGTTTTGCATGGACTATGGATGTGGCAATGATAGATGCGGTTTTAAAGTCAAGCATAGGACGGATTCTGCGAAGATCGCGGTTATGCATAAAGCAAGAGCGGGAAAGATGGGTGATATGATCAGAAAAAGTAAGGTTCTGGTCGAAAATAACACCTAAATTACGGACAGAGGAGTTAGTATTAAAGGTGTGGGTGGAGGCAGAGTCCAGGCTGAGGGAGACAGAGGGGTCAGGAATTTTCTTCAGCTGGTCACGTAGGCCTATAAGAATGAATTCAGTTTTAGATGGGTTCAGGCATAAGAGATTAGATGTCATCCAAGAGGAGATTTTTTTAACCACACAAAGGAGATGATCTGTAGATTCATTGAAACAATTTTGAGAGAAAGAGATGAATAGTTGGGTGTCATCAGCATAGAGGTGATGGTCAACGGAGGATGCTTTAATGAGTGAACTGAGTGGGGCAGTGTAGAGGATAAACAGAAGAGGTCCAAGAACGGAGCCTTGTGGAACTCCGCAAGTGAGAGGGCATGACTTCGAAGAGGCTTCCGAAGTTTTAACAGAGAAAGAGCGGGAGGAGAGATAAGACTGTATCCATAGGAGAACAGTATCAGCAAAACCAAACCAGGTTGAAAGTCGGTGGAGTAAGATATTGTGATCTATGGTGTCGAAGGCTGCAGAGATATCGAGGAGACAGAGGCAAGAAACCTGTTGATGAGAAATGGCAGAAACAAGCTTGTTGTAGAGAGATGTCAGCAGAGTTTCGGTTGAGTGGCGTTTAGTAAAACCAGACAAATGACAAGTTCACGCTTTGAGTTGCGACGTTCAGTTGAGATACTAAGAATAAGATACATATATTCCCAAACCGACATCTGAGGATTACTGTGCGGTTACAGGCCTGACCAAATTGATACCAATATTTTAGATTAATAACCAATGATGTTAGACCTCGAGCTTGGTGTCGGCTTTGGTCTTGTTAATAACAACTGTTGATATCGCGATTTCCAAGTATTGCGATATTCTCAGAAGTGTAAGAATTTGCGAGTCATGTGAAATTAAGAAATCGTTGTAGGTTCCTAAGTGGACTCGTGGTGAAGAGTACGCTGAGATTTTGACTCCAATTCGACGCCTGATGTCCATCATGGCTCTCGGTACTTCGATCGGTACGAATGGAAATCTAACAGCACAGGTCATCGTGCTCAAGTCCTTTGAAGAACTGGAACTGAAGAAAGACCAAGTAAATGGATGGATTGATATATGGATAAATCGATTGATTGACTGATGGGTGAATGGTTGGATAAACATACTGTCAGAAGGAAGAAAAATGCTAGACAAGAAATTATTGATTGATAAATAAATGGATGGATGGACAGATAGATGGATAAATGGATGGTGGGTTGGATAAATAGGTGGATGAAAGGAAAGATGGAGGGACGAATGGATGGGTCGATGGATGTTGGATGGATGAATGAATGGATGGATGTAAAGGTTCATTCATTCATCCCCAGTGGTTGAATGGATGGATGAAAGAAAAAGTGCATGCAAAGAAGAATATAGCTGCATGGAATTTCATTCGGCAGAAAATTGCAAAGTGCATGCATAGTACTGAACTAGTTATAGATGAATAGTTTTTGCTGAATGATGAAACTATACTTCTATTGATCATGACGACGATAACTAAGCGAATCATAATGATGAAGGAGGTATATTGACTTTGATGATGGTGATATGATGACGATATGATAAAAATTATGATAACCATGATTAGGAATGACGCATCATCGTTTGCAACTTCATTAGGTTCCTGGCAAGATCGTTGTTTATAATCAGCCATGGAACGGCTACGGCAACACAGTTCAGTACAGAAGTCGTGGTGCGTCAGAAGCCTCGAAACGAGGAGCCATCGGAGCCCTGGTCAGAAGTATCACCGACTTCTCCATTTACAGCCCTCACACTGGATCCCAGGCAAGTCACTTTTTGTAAATTCATCAGTGATTAAATCTTCCTTATATCACAGATACAATGTTGAATTGAGGAATCTGAGTCTTAAACGGAGTTTAAAATGTCTTATAGGGGCCTTATGGTGAAAATTATGATAACCATGATTAGGAATGATGCACCATTGTTTGCAACTTCACTAGGTTCCTGCCAAGATCGTTTTTTATATTCAGTCGCTTTTTATAATTTAATCAATGATTAAGTCTTCCTTATATCACAGCAACCATATTGACTTGAAGAATCTAAGTCTTAAACGGAGTTTAAAATGTCTTATAGCGGCCTTATATGAAAATTATGATAACCAATAAGTTTTCAAACCTGCTGCCAATGAGATAACTTCCTTGCTTACATATTCTTGCTTACATATTCTTGAGGAATAGAGTGTAGTAGAGTGTTATGTAGTAACGTGTAGTTCAGGATAATGTAGTTTGATTTAATGTAGCATTGTATTATAGAAAACATATGCATTAAAACTTCCAAAGCCTTAGCTTCCATAGCTTGACTTTAGCCAACGCTAATGCAACGAATTGATTATTTTAGAGCTACATTGCAAATTATACGATCCCTGTCGCTTGCATCACGGTCGAAGATGCCGAACTACTTCAACGCTACTATGACCGAAGTAAAGAAAGTCTTATCATTAAATTACCCTTGAATTCATGTTAGTCTAAAGTAAAAGTGGGCCAACCAGGCTTGACTGATATTATCTTAATGGTTACGAGGTTAAGGTAACGTATTTGTTTCATACATTTTGCCAAGAGCAATCAACAATGTACTGGTGAGCAATTAAACGGAATTGTTTAATTAATTGTATAGAAACTCTTCTTATGCCTGGTGTCGGCCACAGTTTCAAGCAGAAGACATATTTTTACAAATCTCAGTATGCGTTGGTACTTGTTACCGATTCAGGAAGAATGGTGGGCTGAGTTGGACCGCACGGCCTGGTATTTAATGGATGGTCATCCATCCAAAAATTAGCTGGACTCCGCATAGCTTAACTTGAACGTGCTTGCCAGCGTCCAATACACAGGGCTAAGTTTAATATTGTTGCATAACTTCGACATGTTTACAGGATAGATTTCATATTGAAAAGCTGTCACTGGTGTGGATTACTTATTTGCATTTTATATTGCGATTGGTATTTCCGGATAGACGAGACCATTACAGTGTTGATGCACACAGAGGCCCAGAACTACCCAGACGTCCTCTCAAGGAACGTAGTCGCTGAAATAACCGGCTCAGAATATCCGGATCAGGTAGACGAAAATTCTTCAGAAACAGACGATGCACACAGTTATCGAAATGTGACTCTGCGTGTCTTGAACAGTCATAGTAGTAGTTCGTTTGACTGGTGAATTGATTCATCCCTCTAGGGGTTTCTTGTGATTTCACATCTCTTTGTTTCTATTTGAGGTGAACTACAGCACAGCTGCAGTTCGATCCTTTAAAACATTGTGCTGGTAGGTGTCGAAAAGGTTAAAATGAAGGAACGTGATGCCATCTAAGAGATTCGCCTAACCTACTACAAGAAATATTATGCCGGCACTATTGAGTTTTACATTATTATTCCATTACCTGAACATTGCTTTTGGAATCGTCGTTTCAGGTAGTAATCTTTGGGGGACATATCGATGCTTGGGACGTTACATCGGGACCAATGGATGACGGAGGAGGAGTCATGATCTCATGGGAGGTAAATGACATTTAATGTTACTCAGTTCATTTACCATCTGCAAGATAAAGCACTACACGACATTATACTGAGATACCTTCTTCAAGTACCGTACTGTACATTCTCCATAAACCGTACTATCTTCAGGTACAATGTATAAACCATAAATGAGGCATCTTCGTGTATAATTGCTCCTTTAGGACTGTAAATTCTTCAGGTGCCTCACCTGCAGCTAATGTCGCTTTCTCAGGAACACTGTGTCACTGTGTGTTAGCGAAAATCTATCGCTTTTCTAAATTCGATTGCCAATGTGAAATGTCTCGTAGTGTATTTGAAAAAGTCTTCAATTAAGGGACATTGGGTTTGCTCTATGGTTGTCTTATGTTGAACTCTAGTGAATAGCTTCTTGCTTATAGTATTGCTATTAAATAGCCCACAGCTAATTCTACTGTTGTTGTTGCTAATTTATAGGCGTTGTCTGTGATAAAACAGTTATCACTGAGGCCAAAAAGAACTCTTCGAGTCGTTTTGTGGACTAGCGAGGTAACGACAATTAGTCTAATACCATCATATTGATCTCTATCACTTTAGTTGTCATGAACAATTTGCTTTTAGTCAACTTTGTTGTTGTCATTTTCAGTTCTGAGCTGGGAAATTATCGTGTTGATGTCTTAACTAAAATATTTATAGTGTATTTACTGTTGCAGTCAATATCGTCATATTTGAAAGAATACAAAAGAAATCTTAAGCAAACGCAGTCTATAGCTAAATCTAAAGGTGCACTATAGATACATGCATCTGAATATGAAGGCAGTATGTGAAACTAATATTTGATTAAAGCTATGTAATATCTATTCTAATGGCTTACATAGCGCTGTTATCATAAAGCAGAAAGGATCAATCGATATTCGCTTCAAATAAAATTGTTGTAACAAATCATTATCTTTGAGAGAAGCCGGGTCAATTTTGAAAGGTCAGAGACACCATTAGTTAGGCTATGGTGGATAAGCAACTTGAAACACACGAGTCTTAATTTTACACCTGAATAACTCCAACGTACTCACAAAACACACACACAAATGGCAAGTGAATTCCAAAGCTGTTGATTTTCCACCGAGAACAGCCCAGCAATGTCCCGGTGCGAAGTAAAACAAGAGTCTATGTTGGTCTAAATGTGACCAACGTGGAGGTTGTGGAGAGAACCCGAGAACACTTGCGGCAGACTGCAAATGGTTTCTGTTGAAGCTCTTTGAACTGTACTTTTATTTTCCAGGAATATGGTATTTACGGAGGAAACGCCTACTTTCTTGCACATAGGGTATGTGTGCCACTGTCTGATGAGGACCATAATATTGAAACTTTCGGCTGGTAGGCTTCGGAAATGTTTCAGCATTTTTAGCATCAGAGACATTAGTATTCAACGTGTGCATTCGAGTTCTAGTAATCTCAGATAATAGGACTAACGTATTCGCTGGATTGTAGTTTACTGACTAGTTTTTCAGGTGTTAAGAAAATTATCTGGTTAATTCTCCTTGGGTTCATTTATAAAGTGGGGTACAGTAAATACAGGAGAACATGTAAGAACATGAAAAACTAGGTCTCTCCCTAAACTACTACTACTACTGCTACCTACTGGTACCGCTGCTATTACTACCACTACCGGTATATTCTACTAAAGTTCTTGTTATCAGAAGGAATCCGGCAATGTGTCTCTGATCATGGAGTCAGATCACGGAGTTTTCAGCCCCAAAGGACTGCATTTCTCAGGTAAATAACCACGCAAATCTGGAAGAGTCAACCGATTACATAATTATTGTGCACAAAAGTCATATATCCTAACGATTTTCAACACACTCAAACTTAAACTTGAACTTGAACTTAAACTTAAACTTGAACATTATGGCATACAAGGAATGTGTTTAAAATGGTTATCTCATTACTTACATAATAGAAAGCAATGTGTTTCATATAATGGGCACACTTCCTGTGAATCTTATCTTACCTGTGGTGTGCCTCAAGGCTCTGTTTTAGGCCCGCTACTGTTTTTAATTTATGTCAATGATATATCGAACTCCTCCTCATTACTCCATTTTATTCTGTTTGCTGACAACACCAATGTATTCATGTCTGACAAATCTTTTGAATTACTGGTTAATAAAATTAATGAAGAGCTAAAAATGGTGTCAGCATGGTTCAAAGCAAATAAATTATCACTAAATATTAAGAAAACGAATTTTATATTATTTAGCTCACAGAGGAAAATTATACCTAAATGTAATCTCAGTATAAAAATAGGTAATGTAAATATAAGTCAGGTGTCATCCATAAAATTTCTAGGAGTTCACATTGACGAACATTTGACTTGGAAAGAACACATAAATATCATATCTAAAAAATATCAAAAATGTTGGTATTATCTCTCGTATTCGCCACAAATTACCCCAAAATATATTATTGAACTTATATTACTCCTTAATATATCCATATATCTCGTATTGCAACATTGTTTGGGTTTCCATATATCATACTCGCCTGTCTAATCTTAGAACCCTACAGAAACGCATCCTCAGAATTATATTTTATCTACCCTTAAGAACCAGCACTCGATTGTCCTTTCATAGTCAAGGAATATTGCATTTTGATTGTATTAATAAATTGCAAATAGGTTTATTTATGTTTAAAGTAAAAAATAATCTATTACCTGTGGACTTTTACCAATGCTTTTGTATGAATTCAGATGTGCATGATCACTGTACACGATCATCTCATATGTATCATAAACATTCTGTTCACACTACTAATAGACAGTTTAGTATTATAATTTGTGGACCGTCATTCTGAAATTCTCTGTCAACTGTTCTTAATAGCTTGCCAACAATATAGCAGCTTAAAACAAGTGTAAAATCTCATATACTCAATGCACTTAGTTAAGTATTTTTGATGCTTAGTTAAGTGTTTTTTGTTTAGGTTTATGCAATGACATTGATTATAAAAATTACTTTATATTTTAGATTATTAATTGTTTTACTCAGTATTATACTGTCACCTATTTGTAATCCATGATGTAAATAGGTGACCTTCGTAGCGGAACTGTTTGTTCCTTTTAGGTCAGCCATTTGCACCACTGTATGTGACAGACTATAATTGTATTTGTTAATTATTTTTGGTTGTCAATAAATCTCTCTCTCTCTCTCACAAAATTTTTTATATATTTTGATAACATAGCATGACATGATATTGCATGACACCGCATAACAGCAAAACTGTTAAGTGATTCAGTAAACATTGCATCACTGTTGGAAGCATTTCACTTTTGGACTTATGATACTAGGTGGGTCTAACTAAATTTTAAGTCTAATCCTCACATGACATTTTTCTGCCATCCTTGAATTATATAGCGCCATTCTATGTTATACCATAGAAAAATGACGCTATGGAGTTTAGAACAGCTGGGAAGTTTTACAGATCGATTCTAATCGTATAAGCTGTTATTCTTAGCAGCGCTTCAATTTTATAACACGCACCGCCACCTCCTAATAAACGACCAATCGTTTCGCCTATTTATCTAGTAATTATTGCATTGGACGACAAGTTTTAACCAAGTCACATAAATATAGGCTACAGTGACACGGCAGCCGAGTGGTTGTGTGACATGTTAGCCGATTTTGTTTGAAGCGCTAGCCTTGCAAAGCAGAGTATTGTAGTTCTAAGCAGGGCCGTCTTATCCATTAGGCACAGTGGGCACTGTGCCTAGGGCCTATGAACTTTATAAGGGGCTACGAAAGTCAAAAATGAGATATTGAAAAAAAATTAATTTATTGATTGACCCGAAAATAGAAAAAGGAAATACAAACCTAATAACCTTAAATTTTGTACAGAAGCTGTTTAAGTTAAGCTGTGCTACATTATATTTACTTTGCGGCTCTTTGCAATAGCAAAATCACTTGTAATGTCCTCAAATGTCATTTCCCGCATCAAGTCGTTTTCAATTGAAAGAAGTGCAAGGGAAGATAGACGTCAAAAATAATGTGAATGTGTTTAGCTCTAATGCAGAGTTGGCAGTTGGGGCCTATGAATGCGAGAGTGCCTGGGACCTACGACAACCTTAAAACGGTCCTGGTTCTAAATCTCCTCTGAGATACTGCGTAAGGGCCTTGAGCAAGTTCTTCACGTACAGTTGCTTAGGGTCATCGACTGATGCTTTGTCATCAGATGGTGATGCTTAATAATTACAGAAATATTAATAATAATAATTAATAATAATAACAATAGCAATGATGATGATGATGATGATAATAATAATAATAATAATAATAATAATAATAATAGGCCTATACCACAGAGTTAGTACAGTGAAAACAATCAAGATTTAAACAATCTAATTATGATGAACTAAAGGGAATATTCTCAGTGCTGCCATGGACAACTGGAAACTATTTCCTTCAGCAATCAACAGGTACTTCTAAAAATTGAAACTGATGTCATAAGTAGCTCTCTTTCAATTATAACTAACTTGATAAGTTTATCAGACATTAATAATTAAATCAATTTTGTAGGAAGCGGACTCGCGCGAGGAATAATGGAGGAAATTCTGAAGCCGTTGAACGACATTAACGCGTCGAACGTCCTCGATGGGGGAGGCGGAAGCTCTGATACGGACACATGGGTGACGTTACTGAATGTTCCAGGAGCCGAATTGTACACCTCAAACGAAGACTACTTCTTCTTCCATCACTCTCGTGGCAAGTGTAGTTTAATCTAATCCGATCCAATCCATCCGATCCAATCCAGTCTATTAAAATTTTAATTTGATCTATTCTCATCATCATCATCATCATCATCATCATCATCATCATCATCATCATCATCATTTTCTTCTTCTTCTTATTATTATTATTATTATTCTTGTTATTATTATTATTATTGTTATTATTATTATTATTATTATTATTATAATTATTATTATTATCATTGTTATTAGCGCCGATGCGTAGTGCACAAAACAGCAACCGATGGACACCAAAACTAAGCCGTAAGAAGGATCACAAGCCAGAAGGCCATTCCGATGGAAGTCAGACTACGGTGGCTAAGCCAAATATACCTATTGGTATCTCTGATTTGATTTGCTGTGATCTAATCCAATCTCTTCTGATCAGGTCTGATCCGATCTGATGTGGTTTGGTCTAATCCACGCAAGATATCCACTGATGGCGCTCCAAAACCTAGTTGCAACTCCCATTGCATACTTTAAACAGTGTCTGCTAGGAGTGGGATTAGCATGCATATATGAGGATAAGCCTGTTTCGTTGTGGGAGCGTTCAGTCGTGCAGGCATTCTGGATAAATGAAACGAATTTTGAGGGTACGAAAAATACCGTATAATTTAACAAGGCAACGTCATGACAAATACCGTAGAGTGAAAAATGGTCATCTGTAAGACGAAAGATGGAAGACTACTTCAGAAGTTTCCAGATTTTGTTTTCTTCGGTTGATCTCTATACAATCTTTCAGCCGACTATCCAATTAATGTTCAGTCGTGTTTACAAATTCTCCACTGCACTGTCTAAAGATAAAGGTAAAGCGTTCCAGCCACATAATTTGAAGATTGTCTGCAGAATATAGGCCCTATTTACCCTACTTTACTTTAACATTTGTTACCATTTCTTACTTTACCTTGAGTTATCGTGCCCAATTTACTTTACCTTACCTTGGTTAACGTTACATTACGCTACCTGCCTTGCCTTATCTTGCCTTATTTTAAATTATTTTTCTTTGTCTTTACTTACCTTATATTTTATAACCTACAGGTGATTCGATGGCGGTAATGAACAAAGACTATTTGGATCGTGCGACTGTTCTCTGGGCGACTACCGTTTACTCCGTTGCCAACCTCAACGAAATCCTTCCACGCACCGGCGACTATCCAATCGCATCAACGTCTGCCAGAGCCACATCTTCCGCATGGACCCTACTCTCTATTATGGCTATTGCTACGGCTGTCGTTTCCAAACTAAACTGACTCTCCATCTGTCAGCGATAGTGTGAAATTCAATATCCAGTCAGCTGCTGTCCATGGATGGATCAATTAATTTTCATGTTTGCATATGAAATTTAATTTGAAATGATAAAAATCATATTGATTACGAGCACACTACGAACTTGATGACATTTAACAGTATGAATAATGTATGTATGTCTAAATATTTGCTTGCACCTTTAAAAACCACCCAAAGGCATTGGACTATGGCTATCTAACAGATCTGTAAGGTGTGTTTGAGTTGATAGCAGGATCAGTGAGTGGCTACGTGTGTTTTAGATGCTGGCAGGTGCAGTGAAGTTAAGAGTCGGGTTAGTAGTTGAATGGGTGACTATGCTTGTTATGCCTCACCAGCTGGGGTACCACCTAACCCTTCATCATTTAGGGATCAGTCAATGAACACCATGTTGTGAAGTTGAAATTTATTTTGTCGTTAGATTGCTCTGGTGGTGTCTGTGCCTCAGTCGAATGATCCTTTGGCCTCAGAGCCACACATCTGTGAAGTTTCTCTAGAGGCCTATGAAGAGATGTATTAGCTAGTCTGTTAGTTATCTAGACACTTGCCTTTACCTGACTGCATGCAGTCTAGGAAAAAGTACTGAGCATTCAAGAATACTGTTGCATGAAATGTGTGTATGTGCCACCTTTTCTCAATGAAATGGCATTAATATTCTGCCCTTTACTATTGAGTTTTGCTAAATGGCTAGTACAACAATGATCAGTGAACAGTTTCTAAAAACTCTTAATAAAATTAATACAGGGAACGCTCGAATTCTATAATCGAGTAGCCTGAAAAGACTCGGGATACTGTAGTAATTAGGGACCATCTTTTGCCTAGGCCTTACAAAAATCTCAATGGATGCCATACCTGAGGCGAAATATTTATAGCTATTCGCAAATATCAGTCTTGCTCTTATTGGTTTGATAGGCTCTTTGTCGAGGCAGGGCAGAAATAAAGACAAAATTAAATGAAAGATCAGTTGTGTAACATGATGTCTAACAAGTGGTATAGTAAAATGAAGTGATAAATAAAATTAATTTTAAAAAGAAATAAAACCTATCAATAACTGGTATGGGTCTTGTGATGCTTATCAGACTCTCAGCAGTTATCTCTTGTGTAGATTAGAACCCAGTATAGGCCAATAAGAAATACGATTACGCCATAAAACAGAAGGCTTATCAGTAACACATTGCTTAATTATTTAAAAATCTGTTGAACATATAGAGCACTCGACTACCCAGCAACGTATCATAGGTCGATGATTATGTGGAGATTACTCGGCCTCTAAACTGTTGCGATTAGCAAAGGACGATTAGGGCTTTAAATTAATAGCCGTTCTAGATAAAAAGTCGGTCAAAGGACAGGTGATGAATTCTTTCAAATTAACCACTCGTACTTCGCTTATAACCACCTTTTATATGTCGGAGAGTTGGGAGTTCTACTTCGTAAGCCAAAGTCAGACTCAACCTTGATTAAACAATTAGCCTGGGGGATCGGTTTAACAATATTGCAACCCTAAGGCAAAGTTCGTTCTCTACTTAATTAGCCCAAAGTGAAAAATGCATATCTATTAGACGAAAGACGCAAGAATACTACAGAAGTCTTTCAGATTCTGTTTTCTTTACAGACTCTCAGCAGACGCTCCGATTAATGTTCAGTCCTGTTTACAAACTCTCCATTGCACTGTCTAAAGATATAGTTGGCTGGTGGTACAGATTTACGAGCAGTTACACATCGAAAGTTAATTTATACGAAGAATGCCATTTAGAAGTCGAAATTTCAAAGGAAGTTTTTGACAGATACGCTCTAAATCCCTTTGCCAGTTCAGGGTTCTGTCCTGAACTTCCTTAGTGGAGTTTATGACGCTCCCCATGCGTGGGGGCTTCGTTGCCATCCACCCGCGTGTGTTTCGCGTCCTTGAACCTCGCAACAAACGTTTCACAACACCAATCTTGTTTAATACAGCTTCATTTAGAACTTGTCAATGTGTATATATATAATAGCCGTTACCAGATAAAATACGATTTGTCAAGTTCAACGCCGACTTCCTGATAACTTGTTACCTTATCACAGAACAAAGGAACAGACAAACAAACATGTATGCACGCATGCATGCATGCAGGCAGAAAGACAGACACACAGACACATAGACACAAAGACACCTAGACTCACAGACAGCTTGCAAGATAGCCTGATCAGATTAGACTAACATAAAGGTATAGTGAAGAAGACAAAAGAAGGAAAGAAAGGAAAAGGAAAGGAAGAAGATAAAAAGAAAAAGAATTATACATAACATATTGAATAAGCCATTTTTCTGTGTGAGCACTGACCATTTTTGGAAGCAAAGTTCCAACTGCACCATCCCTATGACAACGCATTTGTTTCATCTCCATACTACTGCTCCAAAATGTGTCTCTCAAATCTTTATCTTCTTCGTCCTCTGTTTTTTTCTAGTCGTTTACCTTTTACGAATCTGTAGGTTTTCTTCGGCGGTGTTGGCTGCCTAATTAATAAGTCTAGGTCTATAAGATCTTGCCTGATATCGCCTCCCGGAGCTCGCTCGCATGGGTCATTATGCAGTTGGCCTGTTACCTTTGCCTTCTCATGCACTTAGTATAACCAAATCCACATAAGCGTCGTAAACACCTGGCGTCCGTAAGAGACGACGACTGACTGACTGTTAGGTTGAACAGAGATCGAGATGGACACAGGTAAGAAAATATTCTTACCCACCGAGGCCTTACTTCTGATTCTTGTGACCAGTTTGAATTGAACTGAAGACTATTGCATTTCAAACGCTTACCTAATAGCTGTAGTCTGAATTCTGGTTATCCTAACCCGTTGGATTTTAACTTAAGACTTTTCTGTTTTAACTTTCGAACCTACCGTACGTACCCTGACTTCTGGTTTCGCTGACCCATCGGATGGATTAAAACTTAAGCCTCTTCTGTTTTAATTGCTTGCAACCGTGGTCTGACTTTTCCTATTCTTTATCTGTTGAATTTTGACCCGTTTCTTCTGTTTCTACACCGTAGTCTGACTCTGGTTTCCCGACCTATCGGAATTAGCTTAAGACTCTTTTGTTTCAACTTACTTGGCAACCGTACCCTGACTTCTGGTTTACCTGACCTATTAAATTTAAACCTAAGACTCTTCCGATTCAGCTAGGTTATCAGTCGTAGCCTGACTTCTGGTTTCTCTAACCTATTTGATTTAAACTTGTGGCTTCAGTTTCAGTTTGCTTATCCACATCAGCCTCACTTCTTGTTGCCCTGATCTACCAGATTTCGACTAAACTTACTGACTACAGTTTCACTTGTAGCGACCGCTGACTGAAGCTCTGACCATAATGATTACGTCGCTGTATTATTATAGAACAAAATGTAATACAATGCAGTAAAACAGAAAACACTAGACTGCATTTTAAAATAATTCGTGGAAGACTATTTTGCTGCGACACATTTCATCCTTAGACTATGTCACATTCCTACCGAATTTAAAATAGTCGAATTTGGGTAGGCATTGATGAGACATCGAATAATGCCTTATGCTGCAAGCTATGCACTATAACTATTGCCATATAAACTATATGATAGGATAAGAAGGTGCAATTGCAATTGTAATAACGACAGTTAATGTACCATCGTAAGTAGCGAGCTACTTCTACTTCTTTCTAATGACAAATTTCTGCAAATATCTGCACAGGTGCTAAGAGTTAAATAACCACATAGTCTCATTTGTTTCTTTTTTAAACCATGAACACGCTCGGCATTCTAGACTGAGTCGTAATCTGTGTCCCCACGACGTGGACTGGAATTCATAGTTCTGCAGATCTCTTTCTCATATTGATGCTGCCACTTAGCAAATGCAATCCATATAAATTTAAATGTGGGGTCAGAGAATAAGCAGTTTCTAGAATTTCAATAACTTGACTGTCGACTTCAAACTGCTATCCCCCAACGCCGTGTTCCTAATACTGTTGAACTGGGAAACGAACAGTTTAAAGAATTCACGAAATGTTGCATGAGAACTTAGGTCAGCCACTCCCAATGCTGATTTCCTGACGCTGTTGAACTGGGTTTCTTGCCTATTCAAGACCCAATGTAATTTATACTCGCAACGTTGTAAATATTAACCTAGGCTCTCATGTGAAACGGGCAAAGAGGTAAGCTAGCCCTCAAGATATAAAGGTCATAGAACATCCTGTCTCGACTTATACTCGAATCTCGACTTATACTAGTCTTAAAGTTTATCCATATTCCTGTTGTTTTAGATTCGTATTTTGTTGTATATCTGGTTGTTGCGTTCGCACTGGTGGCCCCTGTTTCGTGTGGTTTGCCACAAGACATCTTAGACCAGATCTCCGCAAGCAGAGGTATGTCTTTCTGTTATGTTCTCCGTTTTCTATGGCTAGCAGCTCTAGTCGACTGTTTATCTATCAAAACACATTTCATTTCATTTCCTAACTGCAGAAAAAGTTAAGAGAATAGTGGAATAAAAATTAGTCAGTGCTTCTCAGTACACAACATAGGTCGTTTAGTTTCATTGGGTTTACCTATTTTATGCCAACCTCACCAGTGCTCACCAATGCAATGAAACAATTTTATAAATAAATGCCTATACAAATTTACCTAAAACAACGTTAGGCCATTGAAAGAACCACGTTGCAATCGGATGGTTTAATGCCGGTTTAGAGTGGTTCGAATTCTTGTAAACAACTTAGGTATGGAATCATAGAGGAAGTTCTTATGAATGCACAGTTACATAGCAACATCCACTGATACAATGTCATTCCATCACGATCCAAGAGCTAGTCCTGGACACACTAACCATATTCTCTTCTCATAAATGGAAGAGCTGGCCTCTTCCATTTATGGAAAGAGAGTATGGTCGGCGTGCCCCAGACTAGCTCAGTTCCCATTGATCAGCCAGTTTCAAAGTCCTATATGAAACTTTACGAAATAGATTTAACAGTAATGGGTACAATACTTTTGAACTGTAATTACATTACAAGTATAAATATTTGATCATGAAAGTATTTAAATACAAATATAAATGGGACCACCTTTGGGTCTTCGTGCTTTCGCGAGGCCATGAAAGGTAGGAATAACCATTCTTTCTCGCAGCGACGGGGATTCGATTATTGACTGGCTGAACCTAGAAATCTAACCCAGAAAGACGTTAACCTGTAGTATACCAAGGTCAGAATATTTATTTTAAGTAAAAAAAACTTTTATTAAATTTTAGTTTTTATGCATGTACAAAATATTTCAAAAGGACGTAGAATAAGAGATTAGATAGTATTATTTATAACACTGTCCGTCATCAAAATTATTTATTGAATTTAACAATGTAGTGGTGAGTTCTTAGCGATCGAGACGAACATCACAAATTCGAACTATGGCAGCTCTGTTAACGATCAAGGGATGTAATTCGTGGGTTCATTGTTGCTGCTGCAGATGGTGTTGATAAGATCAAAAGCTTGGTTCTGAATGGCAACCGGAAGTACAAGACCTATGACAGACTGGCTGAGCTGACCGATAGATTTCCGAATAGAAATTCTGGAAGCCAAGAACTCGAAGTTGCCATTGGTACGTAGAAATTATTTTCGTGTTTTGCAGAAAAACCGTGCTTGATATTCTATTTCATTGGCTTAATTTATTTGGACCCAAATCGCATTTCCCTCTGTTTTATCAGCGTTTTGAGTTCGCTGATTCGGTATAAATGTTGGCTACATGTGCATGTGCGCAAAAAAAACAACTTCTACACAAATCCAACAATATTAAGACCTACGGATCTAATAATAATATGACAATATCTTGCTTTGAATTACTAGGCTAAGTATCTTGAAATATGTTGTAGATAACATAATGAATCAGATGCGAAATGAAAGCTTTGAAAATGTTCACGGAGAAGATGTAACCGTATGTCAAAATATTTTTATCCTTTTTTATGATCCTAATATTAGCCAATACAAAATATCAACTGATGGTATCTTTTTCTACGCAGCAGTCAACTGTTGCTGATATAGTGAGATCCCATGGACTCCACTGTTAATTCTGAAATGACCAGTTTACGCTTTGAGCTGTGACGTTCAGTGGAGAGATTCAGAATAAGAGACATATACTCCAAAACCGATATCCGAGGATTACTATGCAGTTACAGGATTGACCGAATTAACCTCGAAATCTTAAACCAGCAACCATTAATATCAAGGCTCGTGGCATGGCTTTGGCTTCGGTATCGTTAATATCAGTTATAATTGTCGGGAAATCCATAAAACCTATCCTGATTTTCCTAGAAGTGCCAACATTTTTGCGCGTCGTAGAAATTAAGAGATCTTTGCAGGTTCCTGAGTGGACTCGCGGAAAAGAATACGCTGAGATTCTGACTCCAATTCCACGCCTGATGTCCATCATGGCTCTCGGTACTTCGATCGGTACGAATGGAAATCTAACAGCACAGGTCATCGTGGTCAAGTCCTTTGATGAGCTGGAACAGAAGAAGGACGAGGTAAGCGGTTGAATGGATGGATGGATGAATAGATGGATTGATAAATGGATAAATGGATGGATGTATGGATGCATGAAGAGATACATGCCGGATACTTCAGAGTTCCCTCATTCTACAGATTGCACCATGCATGCATTCTAGTTCTAGTTGTGAACGACTAATTTACTAGAAATGCGGAAAACTATTCTGCTAATGACGACAACGAAGACTTTCAGAATTATAAAGATGATGATAGATACAACTATGATGATTATAATGCTGATGCTCCTCCTTCAGTTGCTCCTACTGCTACTGATGATATTATCTACTGGGTACATTTCCATCGTTGTATAATAGTTTGCAACTTCGCTAGGTCCCTGGTAAGATCGTCGTCTACAATCAGCCATGGGAGGGATACAGCGCCACTAATAAGTACAGGAAGCGTGGAGCATCAGAGGCCTCTAAACGAGGAGCCGTCGGAGCCCTGGTCAGAAGTATCACTGACTTCTCCATTTACAGCCCTCATACAGGATCCCAGGCAAGTCATTATCATCCTCATCCTCATCATTTCTTCACCCCAGCCATCTGGCGGCGATTTGTGCTAATAAATGATCTCCATTCTTTCCACTCGTTTGTCAGATCGAGTGCTTTTCTCAAGTTTTGTCCAAGTCATGTTAAAGCTTTGTTTATACTGTCTAGTGTCTATCCACCGTAGTCGTGGTCTTGCTATGGAAGTCTCTTCCTATAAATACCTCACTGACTAACTCTTTCCCTCTGTGAGTTGTCAAAGCTGCCGCAAAAATAAAGTACCTACATGTTTACATGTTGGCGCAGAATAGTGTAGTATAATATAGTATAATAATAATAAAGTATATATATATAATATGATATGATATGATATAAAATAACATAACATAATATAATATAATATAACATAATATAATATAACATAATATAGCATAATTTAATATAATGTAATATAATGTAATATAATGTAATATAACATATTTTGGTGTTGTCTAGCATCATATATTACCGTATACTGTTGCTTACTTTGTATTGTTGTACAGGGCAATATATTAACGTAAAGTCTGTATTAGCCTTGATTTTAGCAAATATTAATCCAACTAATGGATTATTTTAGACCTACAATGAAAGTTATCCGAAGATCCCTGTCGCTTGTATCACAGTCGAAGATGCTGAACTACTTCAACGCTACTATGACCGAAGTAAAGAAGCGTTTATCCTTAAATTATTCTTGCATTCATAAGAGTTTAAAGTAAAATAGGTAAAAGCAGCCAAAATCAGGCTATAGTAGGAAAGCAAGTTGAAAAGACAAGTCTTAGTTAAGATCTGACATTGCAGAACTGATAGAATGCACAGATTCCAAAGCGTTGGATCTGCCTACGAGAAGAATCGAGAGAATAACACTGTTCTGGTATAAGGGACTGCAGCGTACTTTGATCGAATGCCATATAGTAATCGTAATCTCGAGATTTCTACAGCGCCCATCGAAAGCTAAATCGCGGGAACCAGCTTATTCACAGGCGCTCAGTCAAAACAAAATCGATAGGCAAAAGGGTTTCGTTTCCAGGTAAAGATCCAGAAGTCAGGCAGTAAGACAGTCGGAAGGTTGCGGTGGATGGTGTTTGATCTGTAGTAGAAGAGGTGAGCAAGGAGCAGCTATAGCTCCGCTGACTTAAATGTAATAATTTCAGAACTGGTATACTATGGTACTATAGCCTGGTGAACTATGAATGGTCAATCATAAAAGAACTAAGCGGACTCAACGTATCATCTTATAATTTCCACAGGTGTATTATAGGAAAATGCTTTTATAACAAAAACTATCAATCATGTAGTTTCTTTCCCTGAATTTTATATTTGAGCGGCATGTTGAGTCTGTTCGTGCCGAGTTTGTATTCCTATGATTTGGTTCGAGACTGCCGAGTTTACTTCGTGTACTCCTCTGGAAAGTTGTTTGCCACATACTTGTCTCGCGCCTCAGACTGAACGCCTGTGAATAAGCTGGTTCCCACGACAAAACTTTCGTTGGAGGCTGTAGAAATCTCGAGTTTACGTTAATTAAATGTCCTAATGCGTTGACCTTGCACCCTTATAAACGTAATCGTAATCTCGAGATTTCTACAGCGCCCAACGAAAGCTAAATCGCGGGGACCAGCTTATTCACAGGCGCTCAGTCAAAACAAAATCGATAGGCAAAAGAGTTCGGTTCCGGGTCAAGATCCAAGAGCTACAATGAATAAAATAAGTAAATAGGCCTAAATATTTAGTGTTTTCTTCTTGAAGACGAAAACATCACAGTGTCGATGTACACTGAGGCCCAGAACCACGGCAACGTCACCTCAAGAAATGTCGTTGCTGAAATAATCGGCTCGGAATATCCGGATCAGGTAAACGAATAATTTCCAAACAAACCGTACACAATATATCAAAATCTGACTTAGAGCTTATTGTTCCTTGAATCTATTCTATTCTAAAGTTGAGTAATCCATCGAAGATTTTCTTACTATTTCACATGGTTGTTTTTGTTTGAGGTGAGTTAGTGTTGAATGAAACCGCCTTTAATGAGAGTCAGAAAAAATCGGTATAAAGGTAGTAGGGGCCTAACAATAGCATAATTTTTAATCTATTGTGTCAACGCCTACATACAATAAACACATATACATACATACATATATTAATTCATACACACGTACGTTTGTACAAGTGAAGAATGTCCTAGGAATTGTTTCAGGTGGTAATCTTTGGGGGACATATCGATGCGTGGGACGTTACATCGGGACCAATGGATGACGGAGGAGGAGTCATGATCTCATGGGAGGTATACGACACTATCTCTCACTCAGTACTTTGGCAGTGAAAGATAAGGTATTACTCGATGTCATACTGAAATGCGTGTAAGCCTTAGGTAGGGTGCCCTCTTCAGCTAATGCCCCTTTTAATAGTACCGTACCTTCTCAAGGGACGGAAAATTCCTCAGATGCCGTCCCTTTTCAGGTACCGTACCTTCTTCAGATACTCGTCTTCAGTCTGGCAATGTCGTTCACCATACAGTGTCCATCAGTTACCCACAAATCTCGAATATTCCTGCCATTTGAATGCACTAAAGAATGAATTATAACTTTCCAAAGTTAGGTTTCCAATGTTAAAGAAAATCTTGTGGTTAGTCGATTAAATCTATTTACTTCAGAACGTCTTCACATCAGAAACATTGGACTTTCTCAATGACTGTCTTGCGTTGAAATCTCACGAACGCATCTGTTTGCATGTGGCATTGCTATCAGTCAGTCTACACTCAATCCTAATGCTACTTTGATAATTTGTTGACATTGCTTGTTATAAAAGTTGCTATCAAGCAGCCTACGCACAATTCTAGTGTCTTTGTTGATAATTTGTAGGCCTTGTCTGTGATAAAACAGTTGAATTTGAAGCCAAAGAGAACTCTACGGGTTGTTTTGTGGACTGGCGAAGTAATATCAAATACACTTGTATCATCATTATGATCATCATTACTATAGTCATCATGAGCAATTTGCTTTTAGTCATTTCTGTCGTTGTCGTCATTCACGTAAGACATTTGACTAAAATATCCTAGGTAAGTGAATGGATCTAGATTATAGTCAAAACCCTGTATCGATGCTTACACCTCATAGTGATCAGCCGCGGCTTTACAGTGGCATACCGGTAAGAGCTGGACCCAAGCACAACCGCGGCCATCTGGCGATTAACCAGACCCCGAGATCAGTTACTACGAGTGCAAGGACCTTTGATCCCCAACCGAAGCCGGTCTCCCCATTCCATTGCTTGGTGACAGAGACAATTACCCGTGTGTGGCTGACCCCTCCTTAGGAGGGATAAATTCCAGCCAGAAGGAGAGATAGAGAGAGACAATTCCCCGTGAAAAACTTGACCAAGGTCGTTAGATATTTACCGCCTCAGAGGAGAATCGAACCCGCACACTTCACGTTTCCAGGCGAGGGCTCAAGCTAATCGGCTACCGTTTCACGCTGCAGCCTATGCAAAGAATGACAAGACGTCAGAGAATGAGGACAAACTGTAAGTGGTTTCTGGTTAGGACCTTCAAACTGGCCATTTCTTTTACAGGAATATGGTATTTATGGAGGAGACGCCTACTTTCTTGCACACAAGGTACGTATGATTTATCAACTGAAGATACGAGTACTGAAACTCTAGGATGATACGCTTACTGAATATTCCACCAGGAGAACACAGAAATGAAAGATTCACTACCGTTATCGTTCAATAGTGTCAAGTTTCTACCGGTTCGGGTTATCTTAGATATATTATGTTGGACAATAGCTCGATATTAAGTGTACTGTAGCACAGTGCAATTTCTCTGGTGTAAGATAAAGTGTCTGGTTTAATACCAGTAAATTTAATATCTTTACAGTTTCTGTAAAGTTTTCTTGGGTGCATTTATAAATTCCACAGGATATAGTAAATACCTAAGAACATCGTGGAACATCAATAACAAGATATCCCACTATTATTACGTCTAATTGCCACATCTGTCACCACTGTCATTACTACTGCCACTACTACCGTTACCATTATTACTAAATTTTAATAAAGCTGCTGTTAAGTGAATGCTTGAATGACAAGTAGCCTGGTTTTCTTATCAGAATGAATCTGAAAAAGTGTCTCTGATTATGGAGTCAGATCACGGAGTTTTCAATCCCAAGGGAATTCATTTCTCAGGTAAAATCAAACTAGCTTCAAAAAGTTCCTTCATTATATAATTAAAATTCCAAATCAGTCATCAATCCTAATGATTTCAACATTAAACAATCTGGTTTATTATCATTTTTATAACTCGACTTAACATAACATAGCGTAATATAATATGACATGATATAACATGACGTGGCCCTTAAGCGATTCAGTCTTCTTTCTCGTCCCACGACATCTCCAACCATCCAAACATATGGTCTATGGCTAGTTCTTAGGTTCTCTCTTCCTCCGTTCCCGCTCAAGAATCCAATTCATTGCCTGATTGGCTCTCTATCTTTGCCCATACGAATTATTTACCTCACCCATTTCAGTCTTTTCTTTCTGATTATATTCTCAATAGCTTTTTATCCCGGCCTTTCTTTTATAGTTTTGAGTAGATAGGTCTATTTTTTTAAACAAATGACGTCGTTGACTTTATGTTTTAACAGGCAATGTTTGTAATTTTAAATGTAGTTGCTATTATAGTCACGATTAAAACAGTTCTAGCTTTATTGAAATTTGTAAATATTTAGATATATAGCAAATTTAATAATAATTTGAATTTGTTTTTTTCCGCAAAAATGTATAATCACAAACCGAAGTGAGGTAAAATAAAACATCATCTAAATTCAATTATGCTATGAGTTCCTTAATAACTCAGAAGAAAAAATAGGAAATAGAAAAATAAAATGCCACTAACTATTAAGTACACAATCGCAATGATTATTTAAGAACAGTCGCATCTGCTTTTTATTTAGTTCTATGCTAGTCATTGAACAGATGCAGGTAGGAAGCTAGTTCCATAATGACGAATCAAAGTACTTAATCCTGCACATTGCCACCATACTCTGAGCCCTTTAAAGATGGCGCTTCAATAATAATAGTAACAGAATGAAGCTTAAAAATAAAAGTATCGATAAAAATTACAATAGCAAGAACATACAAATAATTTAGTAAAAATTAATCAATTTATCAGACAATAATCATTATAATCTTAATTTTGTAGGAAGCGGACTCGCGCGAGGGATAATGGAGGAGATTCTGAAGCCGTTGAACGATATTAATGCGTCGATCGTCCTCGATGGCGGAGGTGGTAGCTCAGACACAGGAGATTGGGTTACTGAACTGGGCGTTCCCGGAGCCGAACTGTACAGCTCTAACGAAGACTACTTCTTCTTCCATCACACTCGCGGCAAGTATAGTTTAATCTAATCCGATCTGATCTAATCCGATCCAATCCAGTCCATTCTAATCTGACCTGCTCTAACCCAATCTGGTCTGATCCAATCTAGTCTTATCTACGAAAGACTGTTTGTGCACTAAAGCCTAGCTGCAACGCCAGTCGCCGCCTGGAAGTGGGATGAGCATGCACTTATAAGGACAAGTCTGTTCCATGTGGAATTAATTTTGCCCCACAGCCGTTCTGGATAACTGGATAGAATTTCGAGAGTATAAGATCTTCTTGCTCATAATACACAGTGCTAAACGCTTTACTTCCTACAGTATCTGCTAAGTAGCCACACGAATTTTAAGAATATCTGAAGATCTGCTTTCCGTGCCTTAACTTACCATCTATTATCATTTTCTTATCTTACCTAATTAGCTTATCTTGCTTTAAAATACCTTGGTTTTCCATACATTGCTTTTCCTCAAATATTCTTATATTTTATAACCTACAGGTGATTCGATGGCGGTGATGAACAAAGACTATTTGGATCGTGCGACTGTTCTCTGGGCGACAACCGTTTACTCCGTTGCCAACCTCAACGAAATCCTTCAACGCACCGGTGACTATCCAGTCGTATCAAGATCGACCAGAGGCATATCTTCTGCATGGACCCTACTCCCTATCATGGCTACTGCTGCTGCCTTCGTCTCCAAACTGAACTGACTTTCCGTTTCTCAGCGATAGTGCTGAGTTTCGGACCGAGTAAACTGCTGTCCAAGAAGGGATTCATCAATGTCATCGTTATATATGAAACTAAACATTTTATAATTACATTGATTGCGAACATAATGCGAAATCGATGAAATTTGCAGCATGCAAATAGATACGTGTATCTGAATATTCGTGTAGCAACTTTAAACAAATCCAAAGGCATTGTACCATGGCTATCTAATGGATATAAATAGATTTGTTTTAAGATAGGATGGTCAAGATAATTGCGTCCCCTTGCCTTTCTTATGCGACGCTGGCAGACGCAATGAAGCTAAAACCAATCAATTCAACCAAGTATACTTGGAAAGGTGACAGTGTGCGGTGTACCACGCCATCTAGTGCCCCACTCAGGTCCCCCCATCTTATATTGGTTGATTCATGAGTTCCACCGCAAGCTGAGAAGCAAACATGAGATCCTATTACTGTTTTCGTGTGTGAGCCTAATCCGAATGATCCTTTGACTAAAGGGTCACGCTTCTGTGAACTTTCTCTAGATGCCTGCGAACAAGTGTGTCGGTTAATCAGCTAGTTATCTAGACATTTACTTTTCCTGACTGAATGTATTCTAGGAAATATGTGGATAGCATTCGAAAATACTATTGCATAAAATTTAATACCCCTTTGTGCCACCTTTTCACAATAACGTTTTGCTATTTTCTGTTTTTACTGTTGTTTTTGCGGTAGACAAAGCTACAGATTATAACATTAATCAGCGACTATGTTATTTTAAAATGTAAATTAAATTAAATAAAAATCGGAAACAGAGTTCTTTTATCGCATGGCTTAAATAACCCAGGATTATGTTACAAGGATAGCAATAAGCCTTACAAAAATCTCTCTGGTTGCCGTATCTCAGGCGAGATATTCACTGCAATTCTGAGAAAGCAAACTACTTCCTATAGAGGCTTAAAATGGTCTGTGTCTATAGGCAAGGCAGATACACACACAAAAGTAATTGAAGAAATAAAGAAAATCAAATAAAGACGGGTAATAACAGGTGTAGACCTTTCCGTATAATTATCAAATTCTCAGCGGTTATCTCCAATGCAGACGAGAGAACACAGTTGCACCACCTATAGAGGATTTATTCATCAGCATCAGTCGTTTCAAGTTATTTACTTATGTCTTGTTTAATTATTTTAAAAAACAGTGCGCAATTTAGACTCGCGTATTCGACCTTTCAAGGAGGTATAAAAATTGTTGGTAGGAAGGTCGTTTGATATGCCGAAGATATTGTTTTGTTGGCTGGTTCGGCGACAGAGCTGCACAAACTGATTGATCGCCTTGGTCTGCCTAAATTAGCCAGAAATTTGGATTGTTGATTAATATCGACAAGACAAAGTTGATGAAAATGGATGGTGCTACCTGCTGTATCAAGGTCCATGGTGAACAGCTGGAACAGGTTGATTCATTCCTATACCTTGGATCTCTCATTGCAGAGGACGGAGAATGCATTAAGGAAATCAGAGCTAGATTGAACAAAGGTAAAGGAATCATAGGAACGTTGAAGAAACTATGGAAAAGTAATGGTTTACCAGTTACAACTAAAATTAGACTTTTGAGGGCACTTATATGACCGGTTGCAACTTATGGTTGCAAAGGGTGGACCGCCGAGAGAACAGATGAAATGAGGATAAATGGATTTGAAATGAAGGGACTGAGGCAGATACTGAGGGTTTCTTGGATGACAAGGAAAACCACCGATTGGCTACTGGAACACACCAGCATGGAACGTCAACTGTTAAGTAACATCAAGTCAAAGAAGTTGAGATACTTTGGTCATATTATGAGGAAAAGTGGAGAGTCGTTGGGAAAAGAAATACTGCAGGATACAGTATCTGGATCACAAGCAAGTGGAAGACTACAAACAGCCTGGATTGAGAACATAAGGTCTTGGACGGGATTAACTATGAGTCAGTTATTGAGGACAACTGAAGATAGAAACATCTGGAGACGGACGGTTCACGGTGCGGCTCAACTTCGGATCGAAGATGGCTAAAGGCAAGACAAGGCATTCGACCACCTAGCAAAGTTTCTTAGGCAAATAATTAGGGGAAAATTAAGCGGCCTCTCTGCTGTCGCGATCATCTACTAATGATTAGGACTTTAAAATATATTAGCAACTTTAAATATAGAGTCGGTTAAAGGAGAGGCGATGAAGCGTCTTAAAATGACCACTGAAACTATGGTTATTTAAAAGCTTTTCTATTTGTTTGGCGTTGGAAATTCGCTTCCTAGGCTAAAGTCAATTTTTTAAAGTCAAGACCATTAGTTTTGACGAAAGAATTGGCCAAAGAGGTTGGTTTTAACCCTTTGGCAACACAGTCAAAATTCAGCCCCATTAAATGTCCTCGTCTCCTCAGACTAGAATGAATCAATGCATAAGTACAAGACCAAGGAGCTGATGAAATGCAACCATGGACGTTTTAACGTTTTGTTTTCTTTGTTCGAGCTTCGTGTAACCTTTCAGTAAATGTTGTACATATGCACCAAGACAATTAATATGGCGCCTTTTAGGTACCTAACAAATCGCTGCACATGTGGCTATCTAACTGATCTAATCAAGTGCGTTTTGAGACAGTTTGAAAGTGTTTGCTGCACAGAGTGAGATGCAATATTATATTCAATGGGAGACTGGTCCAGGAGGGTTTTCAATACTTGAGAAGGTAAGACGGGCTCGATTTGAAGTGATATAGCGCCGGTGAAGAAATTGGTTTCTCTAATGCGGCTTTTGTGTTCCGCTGAGCAATTTCGGACATTTACATTACAACAATGGTATAGCAATTCTAAAGAACCCTCATAATTCGGCTTACGTTACACGCAGTAGATGCAAGCTGAAGTCTTCCATTTCCATGATTACTTACAGATTGGCACTCACCTCCTTCTCGTAGGCATTGAGCTGACAAGGAGGGATCCCAAAGTCCTGAACACGGATCCAGAGCATCGCGCAACTTAAGTTTAATTCGACGCAGTTCACGACAATACCATATTCTTCTCAACTGGTGATAGAGGCGCATGGGCTTAAATAACATTCAAGAGACCAAAAAAAACCACTTGAAATCGCATTTATTTATAAACATATTGAGCTGAAAATTAATGACGCTTGGCACTCTAGAAGTAGCTCGCTATTTAAGATGTCGTTTTTACAATTACAGTTACACTTTAAAGTAGCCAAGGTATCTAATCTATACGATTTCGGTAGGCAAGTTCGAGCCTGCAATTACTGGATTAAAGTGTGTTACCGAATATCAACAATGTTGTAAAAATACAAGTAGTGCGATAAGAAAGAATTAATTACTAATCAGAAGTGATTAACAGGGAGTCCTCAGATTGTCTTTCGAATAGTCTGAAGAGCAGCCTTTTACTTGCACTTTGAGCGCAAGTAATAAATGCGACGTGAAGTATCATTTCTCGTGAAACTGCAGGTTAACATATAGGTCGTTTACACCCGTGTATGTAATTCCGCTTAGTAACAGAAAATACAAATACATACAAATGTAGAAAAGGTAAAGATTGCAGACTTCTGCATTTTGGAGACTTTACATTTTCAAACCCTCTTAGGACACAGTTGTTTAGCTCAGTTAGATAGTCATATGTGGAGCTCTATAGTGAGGTACGTAAAATGCGCTGCTTCAAGTCTCTTGGTATAATTATACATACACAATTGTTTGCATAGCCTCGCAGGCCCTGACTGAGTGATACGCCATATATATTGCACGCACAAAGGCCCAGATAGGCCTGTTTGGAATTTCGGAGACGAGAGACCATTTGCTCACGGAACACAGCGACTATGCTGTCAGCTGATTTTAGATTATACAGAACACGTGGGGATGTGAGAACCCGATATGATAATCGTTGAATGTTAACTAGGGATGGGTAGTTCATGGTTGAATGGGATTGGCATGACTCTGTTGAAGTGCGCACAAGGGCAGCGGATGTTACTGTATAATTTTATGATATGTGTAAATTGTAAATTGTACACGTTTTTCTATAGCGACCGTATGGTCTCGACTCTATCGGGTGACCACCGCTACATGCCATTTAAGGTCCCTGTGCACGGACCGCGCTAGCCCGAGATTAAAATCTCTGAAATTAGCCACGGCCGGGACGCAAACCAGGATCCTCACGCACAGAGGCTTCCTTGGCGTTCGCGCTTACTGATGTAGCTATCTAGGCCAGAGGAGGTAGAGGAGTGTTTTGTGTTAATTCGCGGTGCCGTCGTAGTTCGATCTTAGGGTAAGATAGAACTGTGGGATGTTTCCTGAATGACTTGCAAAAGATGTTCTGTTAATAAAATTTTATTTTCCTGTTTTTTCGTCACAACTGAGACACGCTCACAAATGTGTAATTTGTGTAATTATGTGTAAGTAGTATCCGAAATTTGCCAAGAAGCGTTCAAGCCACGCGAATTTTAAGAATGTCTGCAGAATATAATTTCTGTACTTCGCCTTATCGTTCATTACCGTTTCTCATCGTACCAAACCGTGGTTTACCCTATCTTTTATTACCTTACCTTATATATTTTCGAATGCATGGGGGTCATTTCCTTTTACCTCCATGCCGATGCCTCTTTATGTAATATACTAGAACTTAATCTCGTCTGTAGTTAGTCTAGGTAGCAAAGTGGCCGTTGCTATGCATGACATTGTGGCTGACCTCTCTCTCCTCTCTCATCCCTCTCTGCGTTGAGAGTTCGATTCTAGGTTGCAGAGCCCTAATTCCAACATCAACCAATTTTCTGCAGTATCACCTCAACGCACACCCAATCTTCGTAGCTCCGTCACACTCTATAGGGAGTTGTCTTCAAAGACCCCGGTGTTTAACCTCACAAGGTGAAGGTCAGGCAATGACAAATCAGGAGAGACAGTATGTGATTCGTAGGGGGAGAGAAATGTTCCCCGCACTGTTCCCTCCATCATGTGACACTAACTTCCTTTTCCTTTCTCTGCCTCTATTGTCGCCAGCGGTTCTAGGCCATTCTGTTCGATCGTCGTCTTGGGTCGTCAGGTCAGATGCATCTCTAGGAGTTTTCTTGACGAGGCGCTATATAAATGTACATTTATTACGCTGGGTCCTACAACTTAGTATTTTTGTGAGCTGAAAAAAATTCGAATTTGCGAATAAAAATTTTCCAGTGGTATGAATTCCCGCATACATGTCACCCTATTCCATATGTCTTCCCTAGCTGCCTCCAAGAATATCTTCCTAGCCAGAAATCTCTCCGACCACAAATCGTTTCCTGAAGACCCCGGACAACCGCATTCATTTGGCCCAGAGCGGGCCTGCACTGTACCACTGGTGTCGACTGGTGGCCCGCCATGGGCCAAATGTGGGCCCAACAAAAGTGGCTGCCAGAGGATATATGTCAAGTATTGGAAGATTATCTCAGTGTTCCAGCAAAGTGTCATCGATGACTTAAATTGTCGATGTTTCTTTTCGTCCTCCTCGATCTCTGCTGGGGAAATCGACCTGAAACATATCGGGTTGGATCGCTGTTCTCGTCCAGGATCGTGACGGTCGGCACGCGGTTGAAACTCGAGTAGTAGTAGGAGGAAAAGTCGCTGAGCTTCGGAAGGCTAAGGTCTGGAGTCTTGACTCTTGCCGGAGTCTTAATCCGGTAGACAGGAAGAGCGCGGTAGATGGCGCCCTGACCTACATTTCCAGTGACGTAGCTGTCCACGTGACCTTTACGCGGCTGCAAAGCAACATAAGAAAACAGATTTCAATAGCATTTCTAGTGCGCCACTTGAAACTGTGATGAACAACAGAGCATTACGAAGTCGGCCAAAACTGAGTTCAGTCGTCACTAATCGATTGCCTATTATGATGGCGATGGGTTAGGCCTACAGTGGATGAGATTACGTCTAGGAGAGCTTCTCAGAAGACGCTATATAAATGTCTAGTTAAATTACGCTTAAGGAATTTGTATTCCTGTTTTCTGTTTTGATGATATATGCTATGTATGGCATGCTAGACTAGACTAGATTTGATTAGACTGGATTAACAATCATGAGAGTTTTCGATTTGTCGAACAAAGAACTGCAAGTTATGCTCGAACTTAAAAGCAAACCAAGAAGTAAATAACGCTAAAGATGACGATGACGATGACGTCAAATGCCTCGGAAGATGATAACGACAACATCGAAGATGACGTTGACGTCGAGGAAGACAAAGACTATGACGCCTGGATGTCGACGAGCATGACGATGATGATAGTACCGATGATGGCGACGAACTTGGCGATGAATGTGACGTCAAAGATGACGATGACGCCGAGGATGACGATGAAGGTGAGGATGAAGATGACGATGACGACGATTAATAAAACATCCTCAGCATGAAACTAACTGTCGATTTCTTGAGAGCTTCGAAGAACTTCCGGTTGGAAGACGCAACGAGGTTGCTGGCTATTCGACCGACGCCGCGGTTCTTCAGGTAGGCTGACCTGCTGAAGGGTAACCAACGCTGAGCGTCGAAAACGAGGGGGTACTCGACGAGGTGCTTGGCCTTCTCCCTCTGCCGGACCCCCACCAATTCCCGGGTCTTCCTCTCTGGACTCTGTGGGCCTTCGGTTATGTCGTAAGGCAGTGGAGCGGAAAAGGGAGTTGCAGGGTCGGAGGAAGGTCGAATGGAGAGGTCGAACTGCAGCGGCTGGCCAAAGTACCCCAGGTAGGCTCCGGTTTCTGAGGACCACACCCTGCGAAGTAAATGCCTTTTTTAGAAATGTTTTTCGCTTTAGCATTATTGAACTGCGCTTTGATCGTTTCTGGCTGATCTAAACTATGAGGCTCACTCCTCTTATTGGAAAATTGTGACTTCTCACGCCACAGTGGAGCTTAGGCTTAACTAAGTTTCGTTCTTTTGAGTCAAAGACTGCCACCGCCATTTGATTTTCGAGTGGAAGTACGAACCCCCTGGACCATCTGTGCCGACTCCCTTGTTATTAACCTAAGCTCTTCGACCACACAATACGCATCAGAGCAACGCGATGACAAATTCTTTAAAATGAGTCACATATAAACCTTGCGCTAAATAAATGTCCAACGTATACATACCTGACGGAGCAGTCAGAGGAAGCAGTGAAGAGGACCTTGTTTTCTTCGGCGTAGACAATCTGGACGACCCTTGTCAGGTGAGCTCTCCAGGATAAGACCTATAAAAACCCGAATTTCAGAATGCGGTCGTGCTTAGAAGAGACCCCGATTAGCACCCTTTGCATTACAATGACGGCTCTCCGGAAGTTTCCAGATTAGATTAGACCAGTAATCCGGCTTTTCAAGGCATACATACTGCCTGTCCTCCTGTTGTATGCAGCTGAGACTTGGACGCTTACCAAAGGCCTGAAAGCGAAGCTCGATGCCTTTCATCAGTGGTGCCTGAGAAGAATTCTGCGCATTCCCTATACGACTCACCAACGCGGATGTCTATCGACTGACGATGCACATCTCTATGTCGCAGATGATCCAATCCAATGTTTGGACAAATCGCACGTTGTGACAGCGAACTGGACCATGCCAGAGCTCTACGAATTCTGATATCTGACCTAACAAAAGGTTGAGAACACCATCTGGACGCCCTCGCCACACATGGACAAGGCTGGTGGAGTACGACCTGCGCCCGTTGAATTTCGATCTATACAAAGCCTGGAGACGTGCCGAGAACAAAGATGGATGGCTGCGTGTTGTGGAAACGCAACTCCTGAGTGGGGCAGGTCATGGATGACGATGAATGCTCTAGAAATGCTGCTGATAATGCTCATGCAAAACAACGACGAAGGTGGTGACATTATGATAATGGTGCGATGAGTGTGATTGTGATGATGTTCATGATGATTACGCTAGTTAAAGCGAACGACGATGACGAAAACGATGACGGTGGTGGTGATGGCCTTAACCCTAATCCTTACCCCACATGTGAATGACTGAGTTAATCATACATTTATTTGTTTGTTTGATTATTTGTTAGTTAATTCATTAATTTGATTTATTAATTATTAGCACTTGGTTATTTTTGCGTTATTGGTCATAGTGCCAACAGAGTGAATTTCGAACCTGCGCACGAAGATATGTTACAACTACTTACCCAATGAGTGTCATACCTGCTCTACGCGATCCACGTTTTCCATCTTTTCCAGAAACTCTTCCATCTTCCAGACCGTTACATAGCCTTTGTTATCGGCGGTGTACAGCTTCCGACACAAGGGGTCACTAGTGCATGCGGTGACCTTTGACCCGCGCGAGGATTTTACATCGCCCAAGAGGCAGCCCTGAAATTTAGACGTCGCACTTTGTCAGTGTCCTGCAGTGCAGTATAGTTACTCAATTCTCTTCAGGTTTCTTATCTTCCTAATTGTTTCGAAATTTTTGTTGTTATGATCATTACCATCATCGCTCTTATCATCATCACCATCATCATCATTATCGTCGTCGTCATTATCATCGTAATCATGATCAACATCGTAGCTTCAGCACCATCATCGTCATCACAGGATTAGTCATCATCATCGTAATCATCACCATCATCATCATCATCATCATCATCATCAACCACTTCACATCAAACCTGAATGGAAACTGAAGTACCTGTTGGTTCCAGAAACGAATAACTGCATCCGAGTGACACGTGACTAAAACTGGGTCAAACGACTTGACTTCTGGTCTGACAGGAAGCGATGAAAAGCTTTCCCTTGCTCCTGATTCTTCTCTGAGTTCGTCACCCTCTTCCTTTAAAGGGATTCTGACAGATGCTGGATGCGAAGAATCAGAAGAATAATAATTGCAATTTGATCTGTTAATATGATGCAATTTTAGGATTTGACTAAGTATTTCTGAATTACAACAGCGAAGTTACTGCTGCTGCTGCTGCTGCTGTTGCAGATAATGATAAAAATGATGACCATGATAATGACAACGACAAGGATTATGATGATAATGATGACGGCAACAACACCGACGACGATGATGATAACGACAACGACAAAAAGGTTATAACAATTATGGTGACAACGACGACGATAATGATGATGATAATTACGACCGCGCACAACATTACTACCACTCTGCAAAAGTAACAACAACGGTGAAGACGAAGTTGAGGATGACCATAATAATCAACTACTTTGCTTAATCATAATGTTCAGTTGAGACGATGATGACGATGACTATGATTTGGACTATGACAACGACGACAGCAGTGATGATAACGACAACCATAACACACTGAACGCCCTGAATACCAGAAGGACAATCGATATGTCTTGTCTGAGGACGTCCTCTGTCTTGGTTCAGATTCTGGCTCTCTTTGCATCTCCGACTGAGGAATCTGGTGGCCAGGACCGACGGACGGTTGCTGTTGCTGGCGGTGCTATTTTGGCTGCTGCGAAAGTTCTGTTTGGATTTCATCTTCTCCCTCTCAGTGTCAGGTATCTGTGCTCTAAAAGAGGGGTTCAAAGGTCGTCCTATAGAAGTTAGGAAGACAGCAACTGGATATGAACGTATTGACTCTGAGGCAACGTTGAACCTCAATTTATGAGGTGTTATGACAGGAGTCAAGGTGAGGCAAAGTACAGACAGGTAAGGTTAGTTCATGCGATGTTAGGTTATGTTCGGTTATCTAATGTTTGAGGCAAGGTAATGTTAATAAGTTGAGGCAAGTCAAGGCAAGGCTAGGTAAGGTACATGTAATGTCATACCATGTCAGACAAAGGTACAAATATATACCCTTTACTTCTTTAGCTGTTTTAAATGTAGTAAATATTTTTAAAATATACTTCAGTAATTGCGGTTACCTTACTTTACTTACTTAATTATCTTGGGGTTCAGTTTTAATGGCGACCTTGACATTCATTTTTTCTGCACATCGTGTATATATGAGATTGACTTACATGTTTTCCATTTTCATTTTGGTTACATTGAACAGAAGAACTGCTCCGCTTGTTGATCCTGCGGCCAGGATCTGTTCGGAGTCGGTGACTAAAAGATCGGCTGTGGTCAGCTCATAATTTTTCGTCCTTTGTTCGTTGCCCGTCCTCGTGTCCTGGCCTTGATTGAGGACGGAAGCGTTGAAGGTCAGAGGCGGAAGAGTTAGAGAAGAATGTTGAAGGCCTTGAGGAGTCGGGGGAGCTTCGAGAAGAACGGTAGAACAATTGAACTCTCTGAGTGTTGGGAGATCGCGAGAGGTTTTGCTATCCTGAATTTTAGAGAAACAACGAGAAGCCCTTTGCTTTACCACGTCTCATCTTTTGATTTAGGGTAAGAAAAGGCAAAGGAAACAAGAAAGGGTGAAGTAGAGTAGGGTAAGATAAGGTAAGATAAAGTTACACGTATATTTATCTCTTTTTAGCTCTCTTTCTCTTGCTCTAATACCACAAGGGATCTAGTATTGTATACGCGGAATCGATTAGTCACAACTAGAAGACTAAAGTAGGCCATACAATCCTGCTAGACTAGACTGGATTCTATTAGATAAATCCAAACCAGATCATATCAGATTAGATCAGACCATTACTAAGCTTAGATTTGATTAGATTAACTTTGATTAGCATTGAACTAGATTAGACCAAATCAGGTAAAGTAGGGTAGCGTAAGGTAAAGTAAGGACGCCAAAATAAAGTAAGATGAAGTAACGCAGAGCAAGACAAGATAAGGTGAGATATGGTCGGGTAAGGTAGCGTCGGTATCCTAATAATGCAAAAACAAGCCGATTCAAAAGAAGACAAGTTTATACTAACGTCAAAGATTCGAATGCAGTTGCTGGACATCACTGCAATAATACATCTGGTGCCATCGATTACGCAGTATTTCAGACTGAACATCGCATGTACGTCATCCTCTGGAACCGGACAGCTTCTGCTGCTGCTGCCTCCCTGCCGCCACTTGAGCTCCTGAACCGACCCCGCGTCCCACACCTTGATTGACCCGTCGATCGCTCCGCTTGCTAATCGATATCCAGTCGGATCGATGGTCAGGGCATTGATCTCTGCATCGAATCCGTGAGCCGACAGGACGGAGTGAAGCAATCGTCCCGTCTGGATGTCCCAGGTCCTGATGCTGGACTCTGCGCAGGCGGTTACGAGCTGGCTCAGCATCTCGTTCAGAAACACCTGCGACAGGGCGCACTCTCGAAATGTAATATAAAATTAGTTTATATAGCGCATCAAAAGAGTCTAGTCATAAGTGTTACGTAAGGTTCGATAAAGCAATCAATCAACAAGCCATTCAGCCAATAAATAAGTAAGCAGTAAGGAATTAAGTCAGTCAGTCAGTCAGTGAAACAAACAATCAAAAACTCTTTATTGCACAAAAAGGAACAACTTACAGTAAAAATGTTAAGATTTCGAGTTCAGAGCAACGGGTGTCGCATAGCAGCTACAAGCTTATACTAGATCCGGCCCCTATTTCCAACAGCTACCCTTTAGCGTAGACACATATATGGAACATACATGTACTTATAAAAACAAAACATAATAAAGCACAACCCTCAAGGGCTTCTTTAAAGGCGTCATGTAAATACTCAGACACTATCATACAAGCATCACTGTCTGCTGTTTTTAGACATTTCTTGCAAAGTTGTAGGAGATTAAATCGACAAAAAGAAGAAGGAAAGGTTATAAAGTGGTTGGGAACGAGACACCTTCTTACGTCTTAGGAAGCAATGACTTTCGAGAATGTCATACTTGCGTGATCGGGCGATCGTGTGTGTGAGGAATCTGAAGTTGATTTTGAACGGTTCTTGTCAGAGGCCACAGTTTCAAAACACTCGATCCTGAATTAAGACGTTCAAGCAAACAATTGTCATCCTAGTATTTTCTGGCCGAACCTCACCTAGAAGACTAAATTCAGCTAGTAGTAGTGGTGGTCTTGGTGTTGAGAGTAGCAGTAGCAGCAGCAATTGTAATTGTGATTAGTAACTTCTATCGCGCCGGTGTCAAATGCATAAGGCATCAACCGATGGCACGCCAAAGCCAAAAGACGCAATCAGTTCAATATCCAGACGGTCAGGCCACTATGAAAGAAGGCAGCAAGTGGTGGATAAACAATTTGAAAAAGGCAAGTATTAAGCTGATAACGTAAATGAAATGACACAAGAGATTTGGCAGAACGAACAGAGACAGAGAGAGTTCCAAAATTTAGGTCCAGCAACTAAAAAAGCTCGTTCACAAAGAAGTAGTAGTAGTAGTAGTAGTAGTAGTAGTGGTGGTGGTGGTGGTAGTAGTAATATTAATAATAGTGGTAGTATTAGTTGTTATTGTAGTAATTAAAATGATGGCGATGCTGATGATGATTATGTACAGACGACGATAATTGTGATTAGAAAAAGTGATGATGACGACGACAAGGACGATAATGAAGATAATGACAACGACAGGAATAATTATATGAGTGATGAAAAAGAAAGCAAGAACAGGAAAACAAGCGAAAGAAGGTGAAAACCGAGGATTGAAAAGTTTTCGACTTATTCTCAATCGAAAACTCAGTTGGATGGAAGAATTCGAACGAAATGACTTGAAGTACCCGTGATGAGGTGTTCATATTTTTCGCTGTAGAATATCGAGTAGATTTTCTTCTCCCCTGGAATTTCATCGTTGTCCATGAAAATCTGAGACGATGACCCAGAATTACAGTTTAACCCACTTCTGAGATAGAGGTTGAAAGTTAGTATACGTAGTAGTAAAAATCTATGACTGACTGAGTCATTCGCACGTGCACCACCACCACCACCACCATCACCACCACCCCATTATCGGATTGACGTCGTCATCGTTTTCGTCATCGTATTCATAATGATATTGATCACCATTATCATTGTAACCATCATCACGACTACCACAACTGTCATCATCTTCATCGTTGCTATCATCAACACCGTCATCATCAGCAGCATCTCCAGGATTCTGATCTAATTAAGATCTGGAAACAGGAAACTTCCATAGGATGATTATCGTAATCGATGGTCGCTTGAAAGCCCAACCGATGAGGCGCGGGAAACTAGTACTGTCCAACAACACCAAAGACGCTACTGCTCCAAACAAAGTCCGCTCCCCTAGACGTCGGAGGAGAAGGAGAATACCAACCTGTAGGAGCGTCATCGAGGCAATGTCCCATATGCGAACGACCCTGGCTGAGGAGAGGCTGATGATATGCTGGTCTGTTTGGTTGATGATGAGGTCGATGATGGTGAACAGGTGTCCGATCAGCTTCCCAACAGGTGTAGTAAAGATGTGAGGATGCCAGACACGAATGATCTTATCAACGCCACCCGTTGCTATCAGGTTCGCCTTGGCGCAGAAGTCAAAGGCATTCACGCCCTTCGGTACCGAAAACCCCTTCACCTCTCTAAAAAACACCAAAACAACGATGCACCTTTTAGAACCGTTAGATAGCCATTTAGTCATATATTCAGATACATATATACATACATACTGCACATGCATACATGTTTACATACATACATGCATGCACATATTTATATATACATGATTACATACAAACATACATGCACACCATACACACGCACACACAAGCCTGCATATATGAGTACATACATGCTACAACAACAATCGAATAACAACAACGACAACTGAACAACAGCAGCAACTGTACAACAACCACATATGAACAACAACACAGCTGAACAACGATATCTAAACAGCTGAAAGGAACAACAGCGAAATGATTACATTATGGAAATTTCTGTGGACTGAAGTTGTCTAAGTTATAATTGATTATCTTACCGTTCGTCTGTTATGGCGTCGACACAATCGAGAAAAAAGGAGCCGGAACTGTCAGCCGAACACGATCCAAAGCTACGCAGCTGAGGAAAATAGTTAACCTGCAACAAGACGAGGTTACGCTAGGTATGGTAAGGTAAAATATGAAACGATCCGATGAAGTACGGTAAAGTAACAAAGTGACTTAGCTGCAACTAAACGTAGTCGGATGACAAGTTAAGTTAAGCCAATGTAAGGTGTGAAAGTACTTTTACTGCAACTACTAAACATGGAAGGTAGGCCAACGGTACGTTAAGATTAGATAAGGTAGGTCTAATGTAGAATAAGGTACAGTAAATAAAGTTAGGTAAGAAAGTACTTTACCTGTATAGTCTAAGATAAGGTTCGGCAATTTAAATAAGGTAACGTAACTTAAGGTACGGTAAGGTAGGTGGTCTAGAATTTAGATAGCGCCTACGGCCTCTGAATTTGTAAAACAACTGCATACCTTTGAGACCCAACCGTCGTGCAGTTTTCTTCGAAACCTTGGGCTACAAAGTTATGCATAAAACACGTGTTATCATCAATATTTAGGTATTGTAAGAGTTTATTTATCACTCGAACTGTAATTAGATGAATGGCTTCATAATTTGTTGAGGTATGAGGAGCCCATATATACAGTAATCTTTTAATCAAGAATGATAATCTGTTTATTTATAAATGTTATGAATACATAGTACTTCGTTGTTAGGTTTGTTTAGGCATAATATTGTAATCTAAATCGTAGATACATCGCGCTTCAAGAGAAAGTAATCAAAGGTGATCTGCATTGTAGTTTATTGAGGATAATTAGGGCTCTGTCTGTGTGTGAAGAATTACAGGTATGAGTGTATGTTTTTATGCATATGTGTATTTATATGTAAGTGTATTTATCTATGTATGTATGTACGTAATTTAGTATGTATTTATATATATGTATGTATGTACGTATCTGAATAACTATAGAGCGCCTTTAACAACCTCTAAAATGCGCTGGAACATATCTATTTAACGCATGTAAACAGGTGAGTGCTTGACCCTATGACCTTGAGAATCTGTTGGGGTCAAGGGTGATATCCGTTGTCTTTCGATTGGCGTTGTTCTTGTAGTTCGATAGGTCAGCAGCGTCGATGGTCAATAGGCCGACGAAGCCTTCGTCGTCTCCATAGAGGAGCGTGTCTCGATGGGAGTTGCTGTTGTATGGGATCGAAACTGCACACTGGATCGAACTCTCCAGAGGATGCACGATGAAACGCTGCTGATGCTGAATACAACACATCATCATTGCGATCATAATCAACAACATCATCAACAACAACAGCAATAACTTTCATGACAGCCAAGATAGTTCTATCTTCTTTGTGCCTATCGCTGGCACCAATGGCACAATGCGGGCCAGCTGAGGGCTCAGTGAACGAGGGTGGTTCCATATTAGCTGCGGGTTAAACAAACCAGTTATAAATAAATAAATAAATAAATAAATAACTGATGCTGCTGCTGATCTGGGTTCAACTTATGGTTGCCTGAAAGGCCCTACAGAATAAGCAGAAGCTACATGAATGGAGGAAATATGTCTCCAATGGGAGATAGCCGGGAGGCTTTCTTCTTCCACTGTAAATAGGTATGGTAGGGTGAGGCTGGGCACCCTATGCAGAGCTGAAGGTGACTCTAACCAGGGTGTGGTTTGTGGTTGACAGTGGTTGGGGAAGATCGTGTGGTCAGTAGTGAAATGTAAGGTGGAAAAGTGTCTTCAATAGAAGATAGCCGAAGACAATGTGGACGAGAGTCATGGTCAGTAATGAAATGTATGGGAGATTTTATCTTCAATGTGATATAGTCGGATTAGTGGGGAAATGTTTCCCCATTTCCTTAAAAATCGCATCTAAATGCTGCTGCTGCTCCTGATGATAATGCACCACATTACCGTGGGATTTAAATCCGGTGATGCTGCTGCTGCTGATGATGATGTATATCATTTTAAGAAGCACTTTATCGATTTTCAGGTTTTGAAATCTTTCTAGTTTAATTTTTCTTTGTTTGCATGTTCCTGGCAATTAGCCTCACGCTGCCATGTCGTTTTAATATTTACGGTCTTAATACTGAACGGTGTCAATTTAACTGTAGATCTTTGCACCTTCTCAAAGCTCCACACACGTGAGAGTGTCTAGTGCTCAAGTAGTCTCCACTTAACACTTGATTTCACATATTTGTTAGACTAGCTCTTCAACTTGTCAAGGATAAAGACTAAATTTCCGTCGCAGCTCAACAGTTCTTGTCTCTGAAATGTTGTATCTGTGTTAGTGTCTCACCGTCGACCATAGATAAAAGCCATGCGTTTCAATACATTCTTATCGTAAATCCTCTCGCCTTAGCTCTTGAAAGAACTTAAAGTTACTGCTGTGCGTCCTAGCGACACAGGAGTTGACCAACCCGTCTCGACGAATATTAATGAACACCTTTATTTTTTATCGATGGATGGATGGATGGATGGATTTATCTATGCATTCTTTAATCCATCAATTTGTCAATTCATCGATCCACCCACTCATATACATCCATCCATCCTTAAACCATGTACCCACCCATAAACCAACGCACTCATCCATAATCCTACGCACCCATTAATATATCCGTCCGTCCATCCATCTATCCATCCATCCATCCTTAAACCATGCACCCACCTATAAACCAACGCACCCACCTATAAGCCCACGCATCCACCCAACTCTCCATCCATTAATTCATCATTCCATCCATCATTCAGTCTATCCATCCATCCATCGATCCATCCAAGTAAGCAAATGGAATATGCATTATATTACATGAAATAACACCACAATCCAAATTAATCGGAGGGCTTAACGAAGAAGAACTGGAGAAGAGTGAGTCTACAGACGAATGATACCTGTTCCTTTCCGGTTGCTCTGACATCCAAGAGACTTATGCTTCGCTCTTGGCAGACGGCCATTCGACGAATATTAGGCAGATAGTCTCCCGTTGTCACCCAAGCCTTGTCCTGAAAACACAGTTCAGTGATTCCACTCTCGCAGAAAACTCCTTTTCTGATTCCATCTCTTAAAGTCACTGTCGCCACAGTCGGATACTAGTCGAATGAAGGTCATGCAAAAATCGAAGATACATATCCTAATATTTTTTACATATCCTAATATTTCTCTAGTAATTCTTTAAGCAAGATTTATGTAATTGTATAAATTTGCTGAAATTAATAAGTTCATTACATATGCTAAATCGATTAAATAAATTCGACGAATTTATAAAACACTTATGAGTTGAATGTGTAAATTAATAACTAAGTCACTCACACAGACGTCGATGCACGATTGCAATCGAAACTAGACAAAAACACAAGAAGAACATAGAGAACACACATGGCTTGCATTATACGCAGCTATATATCTATATGTGTGAACTGTATATATGTATTTTAATATTTGAGAACCTTTTTAAAGGTTCCAACAAAATCCTTCACCACGCTAGCAACTTGCAAGTAACGGTTGTTCTTCTTCTTTATGGTCTCTGCCCCTCGGCAGGTTCGTATGTCCAATGACGCCATCTTTCTCTGTTGTTTCTTCTTGGCGTCATTTTACATTTTTCTTGGGAAGAGTAGAGAGGTGGTTTCCCCTTGCCTTCCTCTCAGTGTTTTTACAGAGACACCATCTCTCTGCGTCGATGTCCTCCATCGTCCGTCCTTCGGTTTTCTTCACCCATGGGGCACTCGCTTATACCGGCGAGTACTCGGTCGTCCACCACGCACTCCGTTAGAACAGGAGGGACCTCGTGAAGGTGGCGTGGGTGGACATTTGCAAGCCCCATTCCCTCCCCTAACGGTTGTTAGGGTGTCGGATTGCTGTTGTCGAGTTTGCTGCTCAGTCAAAAGATCCTTCAACCCCAGGACGACACCTCTGAAGACTATAATGCTGACAAAGGCGTGCAATAAATGAGGCATCTTACCTTAGCTTATCTTGCTTTACCCTACCTTACTTTACCTATCATTACCTTGCCTAACTTATCTTACTTTACCTCGTATTACTTTATCTTACCTTGCCTTACCTAACCTTATCTTAACTTATCTTACCTTACCTTCACACACGTTCATAAACGTAATATATACATGTTAAGCCAAATACATATAAAAGACTGGCATACGTTTTTTGTGGTCCAGACGCTGAGTGTGCCCTTCTGCGACACCGTAACGTAACAGTCGAGAGGGGTTATGAATTTGATCACTATGGCAACGTCTCTCCTCTTTCGATCACCTGCGTACGATATGCAGATACCTTTTTTAACAGTTCAAAGTTTATAGGGTTTAATTCCACATTTACAGGTAAGCGATAATGTAATATTCCTGAAGCAAGGTATGGTGGTAATTTTATTCAGGCTACGACTCAAACTGGTTTTATAGTTTGTAGGTATGCATGTCCGGCAGTTTGGACTCTTACTATTGCCAAACCTGTCGGAATTATTTTTCGTTTTCAACACCGATCCACTGTGCTTCAGGCGGTTTTTGATGCATGTTATCGTGACCTCCTGTGACTGGAATAGTCCACATAGAGTGGACAGAATTCCAGTTGGATAGTCAATCCTCAGACCGACAGACCTATGTATACCGTTTACGCTGGGAAATGTTGGATTCTGTTGAGGAAGGGCGGAGAGCCTTTGAAGCGACACCGACCGTCAATCACGAAATGGCTGAACTAACTTAAAGGCCAGAGGGCGACAAATGCCTGTCCTGCACATATCCGGTGGTTCGAGGAATATCCGGAGGCCGAGTCGTCTTCCATCTACGAGGGATTGCTGTATGGTGGGACAACCATCGAGGCGGATCAAATCGCCTATCGTCGTTCCTCATCCTCGATGTTATGTGGTCAAGAACTACGAACATGCGGCCACCATTCAACTCTAGTCGGGAATCTGTTGGTAGGGCTCTGCGTGTGTGCACGAGCTTGCCAGTGGTGACTCTAAGTTATCTGAGCAATGTTTGCAAATTGATAAATGTTCTGTCCTTAATGACATTTAACATCGATAAGCCTAGCGCAGACAGCCCCTTTAATTAGTTTCTCTTCAAGGGGAGCTATATACAGATGTCTAATTACGACTATAATTACAACATTCACGCGTACATATTAATAAGGAATACCTACTGTACATGCATATATAAATCCACACATCCATGCATGTATGTATGTGTTTATGCATCTATGTATGCATATATGCATACATGCAGGCATGCAAACATGCATACATGATTACATGCATGCAGGCATGTGTGCGTGTATGCATGTATGCATGCAGGTACGTGCATGCTTATTTGTGTATTTATGCAAAAATAGACATATTTTAGTAGCATTGATGTTCATATATACTGTAGTGTGCGTACATGCATACATACAACATACATACATACATACATAGATATTTATATATGTTTAAAGAGCCTCCTGAGCAACAACTACCTGCGGCATCTCCGATCCTGCGTCGCTGGGCAACCGCAAACACGCCTTCCAGATTCAGCGTCCCTGGGTCGTCATGGTCACCGTTGTTATGGTAGCCGAACAACTGCAACGAAAAGCTGGAAACTAAGATTTCAGAAATATATATTGCGATATTTCAATGACTTGAAATCCGCCAGGACCAACAGACTAATTGTTCGTATGGCGCCAAATGAATTTAATACATTGCAATCAACCCGGGTTTTAGGTTTTTTGTATGTATGTACATGTGTATATGTATATATGTATGTATGTATGTGTGTATATATGTATGTATGTATGCAGACACTAAATATAGTGCCTTTTATGTCCTCACAAAAGCACTGTTTATACTATCCTAAGTGGTGTAAAAGTTCATTAAAAATATCCAGTTACTTTGTAAGCAAATAAAGCTTAGACAACTGGAAAAGTCACCACTGGTGGGCCATCTCACACTCGTAGATCTAAACCAACTGAGTCCCATCCAGAGTTGACATTGACGCTTTGATCAGTATTTCTGGTCCGTTGTTAATTGACAAACTATGGACCGTTTAGCTCTGCGCGCTGAGTTCGATTCCAGGTTCGTTACGTGACATTGGAATTTTGTTGTATAAACAGGAAGCTCCTAAAGAAAGGTTAATCAATTGTTGCGCTAGTGTTGCTACATTTGCGCTTCAGCTGAAAGATCCTTCAGCAACTGCTATTGGTTTTGTGAGGCACTTAATATGCGCTATATTAAGTGTCAATATATACCTACCTATCTAACTATCTACCTACATGCTTACCTACCTACCTACCTACCTCTCTACCTACCTACTTAATTACCTACCTACATACATACATACATGCATGCATACGTGCATGCATAATCTATGCATACCTACACTGAAACATACATACAAACACTGATAAATGAGCAATTACCGTGCTTGAACCTACCTTGCCTTATCGTGTCATGTTTTACCTTGCCTTAACTTATCTGACTTTACTTCACCTTACCTTGTATTATTTTTGCCATTTTGTACCTTATCGCGCTTTACATTAATTAATCATTTCAATTGACTAGATCTAGGCTACTCGTCCATTTTTTAGACATGGTTAGAATTCTCAGTTCGCTTAACTCACTCAGTTCACACCATTAGCTGAGCTTCACACTACACTCATCTACCAGTCCAACTCCAAACAGGCTGTCCTAGCCCAGTTAAAATGGACACTTCTGTGTACCTCGCTCCAGTCGACCTTGGCGTCTGGATTCGTGCGAATCTTCTGAAAGATGGCCTGAATATCCTGCGTCTTGACGTCCTCACCAAACACCTTTCGAACAGATTCGCGAAAGTCGTCGAAACGCAGGTTTTCTTCGGGAAGAAAATACAACATAAAGAACGCATAATGCAAAAGAATATAATCAAGCATTTATATAGCTCCTCCATGGTTCTTCAAGAGCTATAGAGCCTAGATCAAACTCAACGCTGTCAGTGGTGACAAGCTGGAAACTGATCCAACATCCTGACTTGCTGAGTTGATCTGACTATATTCGCTGGTGAATGAGCAGGTCTCCTTGACCGAGTTTTTGTGTGGCACTGAGAAAATTCGGAGATTTACATCATATTACATTATATAAGACATATTTTACATTACATTTCAAACACCACCCACCCTAACCGTCTGACTGACTCTTGGACCTTGACCTGGAACTGAACCCTTCTTGCCTATCGATTTTATTTTGATTTAGCTCCTGTGAATAAGCAGGTTCCCGCGATTTAGCTTTCGTTGGGCGTTGTAGAGATCTCGAGTTTACGACTACGATTACATTGCCTTGCAGTAAGCCTATAATTATTACAATACATTACATGGACGTAAACTATTTGGAAACTAAGAGCTTCTTGACACCCGTAGAAACATACAAGACTTCATTTCTGTTGAGTACCTTACACTCACACATTACAGTAGCTATACGTATGTGGGCACTAAGATCTTGGCTTGAACACTAGCGCTTTTAATGTAATGTAATGTAAAATAAAATCATTTAGCAGTCTTTAGGCAGCAAATCTGAAGGATTTTTACAAAATATTGTGCATTGAATCCATCCCTCAATCTGTCGACCAGTAGCCCATTCGTTCATTCATACATGCTTCAATTCATTAATTTAATAATTAATTCATTAATTATTAATTCATTCAAAGACTTATTAGGATCTACCTGCGATCAGGTGACGCCTTTCGTCTGAGGAGACATCGGCATCCTGTAGAGTGACGTCTCTAATGAGATCCTCGAACTGCCGCAGTCTTTGATCGAAGGTCCTTTTGCTGTTCGGCCGCGAAAGCGAATAGCTGGCCAGACCAGGAATGGGATTAAGCGCCACTTCCTCCATCCACTTTGGTCCTAATCCAATTAGATAATTTTTGTAGCGCCAGAGATCCTACTGACGCAGAACCTTTAAACGTTAACTTGCCAACTCTAGTTCTATAGCCCTTTGACCTCAAATCTCGCTCAAAATCTATAACTCGCTAACTCCGAATTTTTAGCTGCCTATAATTTCAAGTCTTTAGCTAGCTAACTCCAAATATGTAAGTAGCTAACTTCAAATCCTTAGCTCGCTGATTCCAAACCTTCAGGTTGTAACTCGTGACTTTAATTATTTAGCTAGCTAACTCTAAATCTTCAGCTAGTAACTTCAATTTTTCTTTAGCTCATTAACGTCAAATCTTTATTTCGCAACATTATTTACCTCGCTGATCTTAGAATTACTATAATTCCATAAACTCCGTTCAAATGGCGGCGCTTCAAAAATCAAAGCTGCAGATGGCCGTTCAAACTACAAGAGGTTTCGACCTGGAAGTGATTGGTCCAGCAGCTCGTAATCCAACCAGTCTTTCCTAATTTGAATCACACCAAGCATACCTAGAACTAGTACCGCAACTGTTTCCACCGATGAACTGCTCCTATTTCGCTGCGAGTCAGTCAGATACCGCGAACGCCAGCTACGTATGGATGAAATCGAAGGTCGAGACTTCTACTAATCCGGTCACTTGAGGGAGGCACTACAGTCCAAAACTCCAGGTATTGTTTGTCAACCGCGACTAGGTATACGCCAACCACCTGCCTAACGACCGCTCTTGAAACTAACAACAGCCCATTAGAACCAATGCACATGTGCGCTCGCCAGATCGCTGGTTCAATGCTTATGTGACTCTGTATCTAATTCGTATATAATGGCATATCTCAATATATAATATACATAGTCAATTATTCTAACATACGCTTATCGTAACATATATACTCTATATACATTTGATGCATATATATTTATATGTGCACGCACAACTTAATATATATTATATATATTATATGTACATAATTATTTATATATAATTATATCAATGTAGATTCACATATAATTCTGGTATATGGGCCAAACTGGAAGTTTAATCAACGAATGATACGTGAGATATTCTTGGACAAGTAAATTCCACAACAAATGAACGTCGTACAGGTACATAAAGGCCTTTTGCATATACAAATAGGCCTATATATTAAAATATTCCTTTATAGGCCTATATTAATATATATATACATATTAATTGATACTGGTATATATTAATATATATTAATTGCCACTAAGCCGTCGTAGACTAGGCTTAGGCCTACCTCTGCTGCTGTATACCGAGCTGTATAATAACGAATATCAAGGAACACTAACCGGCCTAAATGGGCCTTAAGTGGACCTACGCTGTCCAAGCATAAGCGTATAGGCCCACATCTTATAGTCATCAGTGCAGACTGCAGTGAGCTCTATCAAAGCACAATGCCCTCTAAGATCGCAATCGTCAATACTTCATGCATATAAGATGTAAATATAAGAAAAACTTATACAACGGAGACTCATTGTGACATGCATCTCTATAATACGAATACTGATATAGCACGGTCGGGGATATGGACCCCTAAGTTAACTCACCTATAGAGACTTAACTCGTTATGACGCTTTCTTGTTACGAGGCGGTTCTTGATAAGGCTTCCCCAAAGGCAGCGGTATAATTAGTTTCTAGTGTATGTTTATAAATTTATGATGTCTATGTATACCACTAGTGATAACAATATCTGTATATCAATTCTAATACACAGAACCTAATAACACTATGCTTGCAACATAAATGTATCAGTTTATGATTATATATATGTGCACAACTGGTAATAAGAAGAGCCTATATATATATATATTTATATATATACTGTACTTATCATTTCTTATAGACGTAGCCTAATGTCAGTATGCGTGCAAAATGTATGTATATAAATTATTACTGATGTATATATAGTTTGTGAAGTATATATGTACAACTTGGAATAAGAATATTTATATATCAGTCCTAATGCATTGAGCTAATACAGAACCAATATACAGGTAGCATGTATGCATTTAATTATATATAAGTACCTGCATGTAGATTGGTATTAATGTATATATGTATGTACTGTATGTCGTCGGCGTATTTGCCGAAGAATCCGAATGGAAAGGAGCTAAATAAATAAACAAGCATGACACTTGTAGCTAAAGTAATAATCAGATTTTTTAGCAAAGAGCGAGACAGAATGTCCGATAATAATGGTTTTGAGGATTATGGGTGCTAAAGTAATTCGCAGTTAGCAGTGTTAAGAGGAGGAAAGGAGGAGGAAGAGGAGGAGGAAGAGCAGCAACTAGACGAATAGAAGGAAAGAAGAAGGAAGGAAGAAAAGTAGGAAGAAATAGAAGAAGCAGGACAGGGAAATAATAGGAGATGGAGGAAGAGGAGTTTGTATAGGAGTGGGTATGGAGTGAGGAAGATGAAGAGAACGACGAAGAGGAGGAATGAGAGGAGAGTTGGAGGGAGAGGAGCGATTGAGAATAAAATGAGGAAGCGGAGTAAGTAGGGCAAGGGAAGGGAGGAGGAAGAGGAATATACATTGTGTCCAGAAAAAACACTATTCGGCACACTGAAATAACTTGATCAAAGGTTTATGAAATTTAAATTTAAGGAAACAACTTATTTCCTTACTTACTTCTTACTAATAATATTACAGTTTTGGACGATCCCTTTAAGATGACGTCATGCTAGTAGGTAAATATTTTCGCTAACTCAAACCGATAATGGCTTTCAGTGAACTGCAGATGCTGCAGATGCACTCGCCTTTGCACGTGTGTCTGGTCCAACGGAGGCAGCATTTGAATCACCACATATGAATGCAATTAAATACCTTTTGACTTCTCTATTATAGATGTTTCAAATGTATTAACAACTTTAAATATACTTAAGCTATTGTATAATTTATGTTGGGCTTCTTTTTTCTGAACAATGTGAGAATCCTTTTTTCCTGTACTCTCTGTATATGCAAAAGAACTAGTAATATCGATAAAATGTTGGCGTTGCAATATTGAATGGAAATGTCTATGAAGATAAAAGAACAGAAGCGGCGCCGTATGTTTGTCGGCTGTCAGGACGAAGTGCCTTCGTCAAAGGCCGGACGGCGAAAACATCGGTCGGTCGTCGAAGAGCAGAGACTCCTGTTGTTGCCTGTGCTAATTAAGTGACTGCGCTTAAGTCGACTGTTCTCTAGTTGGACGCCACTCGACGAAGCTCGACATTTGCGCTCTTCAGTGTGCTTCCCATGACTGCTCTTTCGTAGACACACCTGTGCCGAGAATGTAAGCGAGTACCTGGAAATTTATATAGCGACTTCTCTGACCTCGCAAAGAATAGCCTAAAAATGTATTGCACTTTGTCATAGGGCTTCCGCCAGTCACGTGACACATGCTAGGCAGGCACGTTCGGGCCGGTCCAAAACTTGCTGACGTTTCACTTCTACATGTTGGGTCAGCGTGAAATCGCGATCAAACATTTGTTTACAAGCTTCTAAAGAAACTCAGGAGAATTAAACTGTTGTAGTTGAAATACAATAAGCAATTCATCCGCAGGCAAATGCTGCACAAATGGCAGGACAATTCTACAATAGTAGGCTTTCGCAGACACGTAGAACCATGACCAACAGATTCTATGTATGCATAAATCTGAATGTTTGTATCGGACCTCTTAGGAAGGCGCCGCATAATGCCACTTCTTACAGACCTATTTAGATGCGTCTTAAGAATAAGTTGAAAACATTTTGTCTGGTAATTTATTTACGTAATAATTTATTACGTGATATTGTATTTACCCAATAACTTTATTACCTAATAATTTATTTATCAAAAAGATTATTTGATAATTTATTTACCAAATAATTTTATCACATGATAATTTATTTATGTGGTAATTTTATCACCTGATAATTCAATAATTGCTAATTTTATTACCTGACCATTACCTTATACGGATACAATCATGACAGGTACAGAGGAGAAATCTCACAGATGTCTGATAGCAGGGCTCAGTGACTGTGGCCTTCGATCAGTTAGTTAGTGTGGCCGTGTGTCACTGTTTAGGTTGCAGATATATAAATAGTCGTAATCATAAACTGTGCAAATCTTAATCATACAAAGAGCCGAGTCGAGAGAGAACCAGCTTACTCACAAGTGCTCAATCAGGAGGAAATTGCTAAGGCAAAGTTCAGTCAGGTTCGATTCCAAGCAGAAAAACAGGGGAAAATTACTGGTTCTCGGCCACAATGTATCTGATAAATCATTCATTGTCAATTTATTTGCATGAATGTATGAATGCATGTATGTATGCAATGATGTATGTATGCATGTATATATGTATCTGAGCTTTTTTGGAGCATTTAAGGACTTCTCAAACGATAATTTATTTAATTGTAATATATTTCTTAATAACTGATTAAAGTTTATCCATAGATCAGAAAGCGCGTTTATGTTAGAACTGTGTTTAGCATATTATGCGCAACTTAGGTAGTGGGTAGGTGGCGCTATCTAGTCATTTAATCAGCAACAGTTTAGAAGCAGTGCATTAGAACCCGATATAAATATCTAGTCATTGTACGTGTAGCATCATTCATTCATCAATAATTTATTTATTGATATTTCATTTATTGACAATTTACCGATCATTGATTTATTGGTAGTTTATATAATAATTTGTTCATTAATAATTAATTTATTGATTATTTCTTCATGATTTAATTTATTGATTACTAATTATTTGTTAATTTCTTTATTTCAAGTTTATAATAATTTTTTTCATTATTAATTTACTCATGAGTAATTAAGTGATAATTCATTTATAGATAATTTATTACTGATAATTATTATACTCATTATACATTTATTGATGATTTATTTATCAGTAATTCATTTACGTATGATTAATTTATTGGCTCTCAGTATATTGATTATTTATTTGAATGAATAGATGTGAGGAACGGAAGGCACGGGAAAGGATTGGCTTACCGATCTCATACATCGAAAATTAAGTCGCTTTCATTTCATACCCATTGATGTAACTCAATTTAGGCCTATTGAGAGGCCTTTGCTTCTATGAGTGTCTTACTCATTATATAATGGCGAGTAATAAATGCAGAAATAATAAATATAGTGATGTCTATGCGCAGTTTATTCTTATCGCCGCTTTGCTTGATTGGCTTCAAACCAATCACTGACACTCAGGTGAGGCCTACCTTGATTGGCCACAGCTGCACACTTTCAAAGCTTTTTCTAAATCTATTGTCACAACTTCTTCAACACAGTTGCCTGTTTCCTTGCCACTCAAAAGGATTAGGCTTGATGCGACCCTTTCATTAAGGCCGATCGGCCGATGTTGGTAATTGAACTAAATATTTAAGGTATTTAAAGAAAGATTAGAAAGGTTACCTGTCGTGGAATGCTGTGGCGTGTTTGTGCCTTAAGCGTCTGCGGAGTTTCTATAGAGACTCGTGTAAACAAATGTTACCTTTACCTTTCAGGTTCTGAGCAGTTTCTTTAGAGCCATGTAAATAAGCGCATTAGCTTAACCTTTACGTTTCTGAGGAGCTTCTATAGAGAAGTATAAATAAGCATGTTATCTCTACAGTTCTACTTATATTGTAACTGTATTTGCAATCAAAAACTTATAAAGCGCCGCTTCAAGATAAAACTCATCAGAGGCGCTCCCGGTCCGATGTCCCAGAACTAGTGGGGAATAAGACGGTCTTCAAACGCTTGCGGAAATGAGAGGGGGAGAGATAGGAATTCCCGCTTATAAAGAGCTTCTCAAGAGGCGTGTGAACAAGTGGGTTACCTTTGCCTTTATTCTTCTAACGAGTTCTAGAAGAGACTGTAAACATATTTGTTACCTTTCCTTTTACTGTTATATTATTATTAATAATTAGCAGCTTCTATGGCGCCAGTGTAAAATGCACAAGGTATCAACCGATGGCGCACCAAAACCTAGCTGTAATCAGGTCAATACCACGAAGATCTCTACTCCACAGAGTCAGAGAGACGGCCTACGGTGGATGAGTCATCTCGTGGAGTTAAGTCTTGACCAGAGACCGAAATGACATAAGAGACTGAGCAGAACAGACAGATTAGGGAGAAAATTCTAAAGTTTTGGTCCTGCAACCGAAGAAGCTCGTTCAGCAGTTTCTCTAGTTCTCGGTATAACCAGAGAAAGGTAATCAGATGACCTAGTTGAATAAGTATAAGTCTGGAGAATAAGGATTGATTTTAAGTACTGTGGTTAGCTACAATTTAGCTTTTATAGAATGTCAGCTCCAAATTAAAACAGAACCCTTCCTGCCATCGATCTTGTTTTGACTTAGCGCCTGTGAATAAGCTGGTTCCCGCGTCAAAGCTTTCGTTTGGCGCTATAGAAATCTCGAGTTTACTATTACGATGACGATTACGACGTAATCTTATCAAGTGCTGCAATATCGGCGACATCTAGCGAATTCATTGGTGACTTCATATCCTCTTAAGACATTAATTCTGCGTGTTCGATTTGCTTATATAATCGGATCTGACGTGATGCGATGTTATGTAAGCTATTGTTCTGTATTGTAATGTATTGTATTATATCACAATGTATTGCGTGTTATTACATTCCATTCGCAACATTTTTTGATGTCTCTTTGATGCGGTGTTTGTGTGTACCTGAGAAATTTTGGAGATTTACATTTACATTACACCACAATAGACGACAAAGTTAATCGGTTGCCAAGTCCATCCTTTGCAATACAATACACAATACAATACAACTGTAATTTGATAATGCCCTCTTAGCAAAGTTCAGAAGTGCACATTAAAGACGGGCAACAGGAAACATTAAGAACAAAGGACAGACTGGAAGATGTAAGTTTTCAGTTTAGAACAAAAGATGGTCTCGGTAAGAGAGTTGCGAACATGAGGAGGTAAGAGCTCCAGATGGAGAGACCAGCAATCGTGAATGAACGCTGATCAAAGACAGTACGACTACACGACATACCTTCCAGAAGGTGCTGGTCGAATAGATGATAGCCCCTTAAGAGAGCTACAGAGGGTAACCATGGATGATAAGTCGGATGGCAGATGATTTGCACGTTCTTTGTACATGAGGAGTGCCAGGTTGAAGCCTGGACGCTCAGATGTAGGAAGCCAGTGTAGTGAACGAAGAGCAGGTGTGACATGGTCTCAGCAAGAGAGTCAAAACACAGTCAAAAGACTATTGCATGACTACAGTAGTTAGATGAAGCAGTGTGCATTCAGGGTGAACACAGACGCAATATTGCACACATGGCTGCTGTCTGGCTATTTATATAAAGAACTCAGCATCTCACAGAGACACAAACACCTGTGCTATAGCAAATCATTTTGCTGTTCTTGTCTTGCCTTCAACCAGTCCTCGAGCCGAGGACTGGATGCATTACGGACAATTTTGTGCCATCTGTTTCTGCCCCTTGTCTCTAGAAATAACTGGTTGAACGATAATTCAGGCAATGACTTCATGTTGTCTATCCGTGTCATCTTTGGTCTTCCCCGAGCTCGGGATCCAGGAATTGTGCCTTGGATGATCTCTTTCTCTAAGCAGTTTCCATTCTTTCATAGAACATGCCCGAAGTAAGAAAGCTTCCTCTTTCTGATTAATCCAAGCAGACTCCTCTCGACTCCTGCAGTCTCTAGGAACTATTCGTTTGTCTTCTTAGCAGTCCACGATACTCTAAGAAGCTGCCGCAGACACTTCATTTCAGTTGCATTGATTCTTGCCTCTTTATCTTTCTTTATGGTCCAGCTCTCACAGAATGCGTGAAATTCTTGTTTTTGAACCTTGCGCAGGCATTTTAGAATTGTATGCAGGGTTCTAATGATCAATTTTATTTTATCTCACAGGTATTCATCCTCCATCTCTTCGGAATCTCAAAGAAACGAGTCTGATTTCTTTCTATGACTTAATGCAGTGATACAATCATCGTAATAATATTGGCAGCATTTTCATTACCTTCTTCCTTTATTGTTGTTTATCTGTATGTTTTTGTCTGTCAGTCTGTTTGTGTGGTTTGATTCGTCAGTTCACTTTCTTTTTCTGCATGTCTTCTAATCAATTTGGCTGTCATTCGTGCGTCTAAATGTCAGTCTCTGAATACCTCTGCTTGTGTTTCGACTGCGTGCAAGTCTTTTCTTGTCACGCAGTCATAGGACTGTATAATCCCAGTCTGTCGGTGCGTAGGATGTTCACTAAGACCAGCGAAAAGCCCGCTAAATAATTAATTTTTACCTCTTCCGGCAGGTGGCGGATTCTCTGCTGCCTTGGCAGACGACTTCTCCCAAATATTATCTATACTCCTCGGTTCTAGGATTCGTCAGTCGACTACCGCTCGGGCTTAAGCGGTTTTATTAGCTGCGGCCGCTTGGCTGGGGAGGGATACGAGAAGCCGACGATAGGTGATTTCGGATTTTAAGCGATATAAAACTATTGTCTGCAAGTGACCAACACAGGTAAGGCTTAAAAAATTATCTGAATTGCCTGCAGTGGTTTTCAATTTTTGATAAGGTATGTATGATTGTATGTAGGTGGGTCTATCTATCTATCTATCTGTCTGTCTGTCTGTCTGTCTGTCTATCTATCTATCTATCTATCTATCGATCGATCGATCTATCTATCTATCTATCGATCTATCGATCCATCCATCCATCCATCCATTCGTCCATCTATCTATCTAATTATGTATTCTTGTGGTTAAGCCTCTGGAACAGTTTTCTTGCGAAAATACGCACTGATTTTTCTAACTCAGTCAATTTAAGGTAAGGAAAGGTACAGCAAGTACGGTAGTATAACCAGTTATTGGTAAGATAGGTAAGTCTAGGTAAGATAGTGTAGTGAAAAGCTGTAAAAACAATGAGGATTTTAGGGTTTTGCATATTGTAGATTGTATTACGTCCGACAATTTAGCTATTGTGTTTATGTAATTAATTTGCACGGAACACTGGGGAACAGTTGGATGTAATTAACGAGAGGCGGATAGGATGCCCGTAGTTGACAGGTAGAAGTAAACGAGAGAGAGGGAGAGTGAGAGAATGAGAGAGAGAGAGAGAGAGAGAGAGAGAGAGAGAGAGAGAGAAAGGCGGAGCAGAGGGATGGTGATCGGATGGCGAAAGGGAGAATTTGGGTGATTGACAGATGAAGGGAAAAGTTAAGGAAGGGTGCGAAGCGAAGAAGGCATTCGCTAAACAACGGTCGAAAGAGGCGTTAGGTTCCGGAGAACAGAAGAAAGATAATAAACCTGTATCTCTTAAACGGACCTCGCTAGACTAATAGGCCGATGCGAATCATAGACTCTGAGTTTGCTGAATTTGTTGTAAATACGGTGTAAATACGTGTAATATACGTGCGAAAGAAAGAATCGGTGTTGTCTCTGTACGGTCGGACTGATCCATTTACGAACCCGCGTGCTGTTAAAGGCCTAAAGTCCCCCGAAGATAAAGCCATATCAATAGCACCGCTCGCCACCATATCCTGAAAGGAGACTTGTTTTCGCCAGCGATCCATCGCATCGCAGGACTCGCAAGCAAAATCGTTTCTTTCAGTACATTGTGACAGTGAAGGACTTGATTCGTGTGTCAACGGATACCTACAACGTGACGCCGACATCTACAGGATTCGACCGATGTGCTGAGACGAACTAAGCCGAGAAGAACAACCAAGGGAACAACCGTTTCAACAAACAACTACCATTTCAGCAACCAAAGGAGGAGTCTGGAGAAGCCAGCAACAAGTGACGCAGGGTAACGGAGGTCGGAGCTCAACAAGAAATCATTCTCCAGCGGATGCGGCAGTTTCCCCAAAACTACACATTCGACAAATCTGGAACGAAATCTGGTGAGCGCATTCCGAGTCGTTAATCACTGATCATTCGTCATTTTGTTCTGTGTTTCAGAGAAGCACCGTGATTAGTGATTTATTGAGAGTGTGAAGGCAGAAGCCGTTAAACTATATTACTATTACTGTTACGTTATATTATTGAATTATCTTATTGTGTCTGTTGGTACAAGTGAAACTTGTAGAGATTTATCTATTGTCGTACTGTATTAATTGGTAGAATTTTATATTGAAATGTTTGACAAAATGAAGAAGAAGGATTTGGAAGAAGAGTGCAGACGGAGAAATATCAACCCAGAAGGTTTAGATAAACGTGAAATGATACGATTGCTGAAGGGAAATGGAGATGTAGAGGGAGGCGAAGATAGAGTGGAAGAAGTTGAGACAGGTGAAGCTAGTATCAGTGAAGGCCAGATGAGGCTGAAACTGATTCAGGCTGAGGAGCGGCGTACGCAGGCTGAGAAAGAGAAAGTGCAGGCTGAGAAAGAACGTTCGCAGGCTGAAAGAGAGAGGATGGAATTGGAACTTGTTTTACTGCGTGAGAAAGCACAGTTGGGTCTGTTGCAATCTAATAACGCAAGAGTTGATGTAGATACTGCTGCTGCGTCTGCTTATGCAAAACTACCCAACATGCATGAATCTGAAGATCCGGTTTCCTATTTCCATTCTTTCGAGAAGGTTGCGTTTTTGCATGGTATTGATGAGGCTCGATGGGCTAGGCTTCTTCCATCTTTGTTAAATTCCTCCCTCAGAATGCATTACAACAGATTGCCTATGGAAATCTGTGCCGATTACAGGCAAACGAAATCGTCATTGCTGAGCGCATGTAGGATGAACGCGAAGTTCTATCTGGATAAGTTCAGATCTATTCACAGAACAGGGAAACAGTCATACCCACAGTTCTTAGATCAGTTGCGTGATGTGTTTCAATATTATTTAGAGTCAAAGGATATTACTAATTTTGATGCTCTTAAAGATGATGTAATTTTGGAAAGACTGAAAGAGTCTTTGCCAAGTGACACTCGATATTTTGTGGAGGCGAGAAAGCCCCGAACTGCTGCTGAAGTGGCTGACTTTGCCAATCTTCACTACGAATGCACGCTAGAAGGAAGGAAGGTAAACCAATTCGAGCAAAAGCAGGGCTATAAGCCAAGGCCTTTTAATGTGAACCATAATGGTAATCAGTGGGAAAGTAAACAAACCCATTCCACATACCACGATACAGCGGAACAAAAGGCCCAGGACAAAAACCTAGAGCAAAATGCAAGGCCAATGCATTTTGGGAATGGCCATCATCGAACGGACCAAAGAAATCATTTCTATAACAGCAAGTTTAACAAACACAATTCTCAGGGACAGGGAAATGCCCAAGTAAAATTCGTTAAGCAAAAGTCCAACTTAGACAAAATTGTGGATTACCAAAAACGATTCGTTGTACCTTTGTTTGTAAATAATATTTCTGTTGAGGCCCTGAGGGATACAGGAGCCCAGGTTACGTTGGTAAATTCTGAGCTTGTAAAGGATAGTTCATCTGCCAGAAAGGGGAAGCCAGTAACCGTGCAGTGTGCTTTTGGGCTTGTGAAATATATTTCAACACAAGAAATTGAAATTTCCTCGCCACATTTTGGTACAGACAGAAGGGTAACGATCAAAGCGGGTGTGGTCCCTGGACTTCAAACAGACGTGCTAATAGGCCATGATCTATTTGTAAATAACCCAGACTTGGTCGACCCGGTGGGTGCATGCAATTGGGATCCCGTTAGCTTACCCCAAGCATGTATAGCTACCCGCACCCGTAATTACGACATTAAGGATCAAAGGGAAACCGTAAACCCGAGGGAGCCACCTAGCCCTGTCACGTCAAACGACGAAGCGACCGATGAGCCCAGTGACGTAGGGGTAATTAGTGACGATCACGAAGTGGAAACATATGGCACTGGAAGTGATAGCTCCGAGGCAGAAGATAAACGGATCTCAGGTGAGGGAGATAAGGTAATTAACTTAACGACGCCTGCGCGATCCGAAACCGCACTGCAAAGCGTCATTAGTGAGAGCCAAAGCCCGGAGGAAAATTCAAAGGAAACGATTAATATCCTAATTAACGAAGAAGTCGCCGAATTCAAAACAGCACAAGAACAGGATCCAACATTATCAGAATGGTGGAAACGGGCCCGCTCTGGCGATAACGGGTATCTGATAATAGGTGGTCTGATTTTTCGGCAAAGGAGCTCGGATCACAGTCAAGACGATAATGAGAGGGATTACAAGCACGTTGTTTTGCCCGTGAAGAATAGATCACAGACACTCAAATTAGCGCTTCATACTCTATGGACTGGCCAACGCGATACTGAATCAACAAAGGGTCGATTGTGCCAAGCATTTTCCTGGCCTGCTAGGACAAGTGGTATCCAGTCTTATTTAAGTACATGCGCCATTAGTCCGAAAACGGCCATAGTAAAGAAGGCTGATATAGAGCCTCTTGACGTAAGGGTGTTACTCTTGCGACATTCTGCAGAGAACGAGTTACCGGCGAAATGGGATGGACCTCAGGTAGTGAGCAGGAAATTAGACCCAGAAGGAGTAGATAGACCAACAGAATATGATAGAAGAAGACTGATAGCTAGTGAAGCCTATAGGAGTACCATCGAAAGGGAACTGTTATGCATCATCTGGTCCCTGTATGTCACCTGGTTTTTAATCATTTCCAGTAGTATACACATGGCACAAGGCTACAGGCTTATCCAGATCATGGCAAAAGAAAATCAGCGGATCACAATTTGGGCTCTGGCAATTCAAAGGTACAATCTAGATATTCATTATGTCCCGGGGAAACATAATTCGCTGGCAGATGGACTATCTAGAGCGTATATGACGAATTAGATATCATTACCCTGTAATATGTTTTAGTTCATTATGATATGTTGTCTTAGAAACTTACGTAATTAGCTGAATAGTTAAATCTTAAAGTGTTACACGATTATATTATTATGTATTTGAACGATATTACTCGTTTTTGGTTTTGTTTGTGCTTTATGTTATAGATACGTAGACTTGTAACTAAATCGCCTGGCGAGTTCGCTGACGTACGGCTTTGAAAGACATTAAAACTAACGCCGTTCGATGCTCGTCTGTGCTTCTGTAAACAAATCAGCGTTAAATTGAACTGTTTGCCCACCTAAAGAAAGCCAACTGTGTACTTTCCGAAGCTACTGCGGGGTGCCGTCAGCTTCAGAAGTGGGGAGATGTAGTGAAAAGCTGTAAAAACAATGAGGATTTTAGGGTTTTGCATATTGTAGATTGTATTACGTCCGACAATTTAGCTATTGTGTTTATGTAATTAATTTGCACGGAACACTGGGGAACAGTTGGATGTAATTAACGAGAGGCGGATAGGATGCCCGTAGTTGACAGGTAGAAGTAAACGAGAGAGAGGGAGAGTGAGAGAATGAGAGAGAGAGAGAGAGAGAGAGAGAGAGAAAGGCGGAGCAGAGGGATGGTGATCGGATGGCGAAAGGGAGAATTTGGGTGATTGACAGATGAAGGGAAAAGTTAAGGAAGGGTGCGAAGCGAAGAAGGCATTCGCTAAACAACGGTCGAAAGAGGCGTTAGGTTCCGGAGAACAGAAGAAAGATAATAAACCTGTATCTCTTAAACGGACCTCGCTAGACTAATAGGCCGATGCGAATCATAGACTCTGAGTTTGCTGAATTTGTTGTAAATACGGTGTAAATACGTGTAATATACGTGCGAAAGAAAGAATCGGTGTTGTCTCTGTACGGTGGGACTGATCCATTCATGAACCCGCGTGCTGTTAAAGGCCTAAAGTCCCCCGAAGATAAAGCCATATCAATAGCACCGCTCGCCACCATATCCTGAAAGGAGACTTGTTTTCGCCAGCGATCCATCGCATCGCAGGACTCGCAAGCAAAATCGTTTCTTTCAGTACAGATAGGGTAACCATTAATTCTCCACAGTCTTGTTCAAGAACAGACTCAAGAGCAGGATAATTCGACTGAAGAGGAAACCACAACCCAACAACCGGACAGCGTTAACAACAAATTTTTAATCTCTTTGGACGCACCGGGATTCGAACCCCCAACTGGAGACAGGAAAGGTAAATACATTACAAGATACAAGACACTGCATGTCAACAGTGCCCGATTTACAACTACAGTTACAATCACATTACACAGTGAATCCGCAAATCCAAACAACTGCTTCTAAAACCTGCGCTTAAACATTTCGGTGTCGTTCGTTATTTCTCTGTCCCTCCCTCCCTCCGCTCGTCCGTCCGTCCGTCCATTCATTCATTCAGAGCAATTGTGTAGCGCCCCTTTAGGTATTTACTCCGCTTCGTTTCCTGTAGGGCTGCGTGTAGAGAGTTGCACCTATGCCACCCTGATTAGCGACCGCTTACCTGGTTCTTTCTATCTTACAATCGGCCACCGAAGACCTTGGGAGTCAAAGCCGCTTTGCCGTTTTGAGATGAATATGCAAACTGGAAATCAACGGCGCCGATTGCTAAACCTGTCTTTTCCGTTGTTTCCTCGACTTTTGAAAAACTCTCTGTGCGTTTCCACTGTAGGTTGAGTTGGCATAGCTCTTTATAACGGCGCTATACAAATGTCTGAATTCACAGAGATCTATGCGTCTGGTTTTCCTGTCGTTATCTTCACTTTCCCGCGAGGTCTTCGGTCCAGTATCGTCCCGTTATGAATAAATCATGGCTTATCCTTCTACCCCTCGTCCACCTCGCTGCCTGGCCGCCGCTGGTTCTCATTCATGTTCTTCCCTTCATCTGAAATTGTCCTTCACCCCTTCAACCTTTCAACACTCACCCCGGCCGCTGGTTCTTAGTCGTGTTTTTTCCTTCTAAAATTATCTAGAGGTGCAGAGGTTCTTATTAAACTTCCAAAGCCAGGGACCGTGAAATGACTTTATGTTCTTCGCGGATAACGAGCTGATAAGCGACAAATCGCGAGTTGAGGGTCCACACATTTTGGCCTCGGCCGTTCTACGTTCTATAAATCGTCTATTATTATTATTATTATTATTATTATTATTATTATTATTATTATTATTACTATTATTATTATTATTGTTATTATTATTATTATTACTACTACTACTACCACCACCACTACTACCACTACTACTACTACTACTACTACTACTACTACTACTACTACTACAATAGGGAATAAAGGATTCAAGAGGTTTTGACGCTAAACAGGTTTTTGATATTTAAAATATTAATTTTAGCAAATAATTTGAAAAATTATTAATTGTTTGGGACCGTTTTGCAGACCGGTGACCAGGGCTCTGTGTACCACGACTTTAAGAAACGCTTATCTAGGTAACAGATATATATTCAGTCTCATACATTCATATCCACATCTATAGTTCGATCGCTTAATGTCCCCGCCGTGCACTTCACCCGATAGGTGGCCCCATCTCATGAGAGGCTCTGACCTACTGACCTCTGCTGACCGACATATGTGAGTTCTATAATAATATTATAATATAATTAGCAACTTCTAATGGGCCAGTGTCTAATGCACAAGGTATCAACCGATGGCACACCAAAACCAAGCCGCAATCAGGTCGATATCCAGAAGGTCAGTCCGCACGACAGAGAGCCAGCCTAGGGAGGATAAGCAATTTGAAACAGGTAAGTTTTAAGTTGAGAACGAAATGACAGGAGCGACTGAGCAGAACGAACAGACACAGGGAGGGAATTCCAAAATTTTGGTCCAGTTCTATCCCAAACCCCCGCTTCTCTCCGCACTACGCGGGTTCTTGCGTTGGCCAGTTCTGCCCCAACTCCCCCTTCTCTCGTAACCGTGATAGTAAACTACAAATTTGTAAGATCAGAGTGATATTTCTTGAAAAGTGACACCAGTTTTTAATTGAGCACCTGAGAAGTATTAGATAGATGGGCTTGAGACAGATGATGATGGGTGAAAGACGGAAAGGATAACCACAGAACCCGGAGACTTAAGAGACAGCGTGGTCTGAAATACTATCCTCTTTTTGCTGCTTCGCACACATCTTCCTGCGCTTATGTATGACTCTTTTTCTCTCTTTTTCTCTTTCTCTGAATTTCTCTATTTTTCTCACTCCTCTCTCCTCTCCATCTGTCTGCTCATCTGTATGTATCTGCCTCCGTCTCTCTGTCTTTTTCTCTATAATTAGTGGCCATCGACTGATGTCTTGGGCGATAATACGGTGGCGCTATAGAAGTTCATATTAGGTCTATGTCTTTCTTTGTCACTCACCCTGTGTCCTTCTTGTGTCTGTCTATCTATCTATCTATCTATCTGTCTGTCTCTCTGTTTATCTGTCTCTCTCTTTTCTCACTGTCTCTCTTTATCTCCTTTCTGTCTCCCTCTCCCTCGCTCAGGCTTTCTCTATCTGCGCCTTTATATTCGTCTCCCTCCTTCTCTCTTCCTCTCTCCTCCCTCTGTCTCTTTGTCTCTCTGTCTCTGTCTGTCTCTCTGTCTCTGCCTCAGTCTCTGCCTCTCTATCTATGTCACTCCCCCTCTCTTCTCTCAATGTGTGTCTCTCTTATTCCTCTTTCTCTCTCTTTCTTTCTCTCTCTCTCTTTCTTTCTCTCTCTCTCTGTGTCTTCCACTCTTTCTCTCTCCCTCTCTCCCTCGCTTTCCCTCTTTCCCTCTCTCACTCTCTCACACTCTCGCTCTCCGTTTTCCTCAATCCCTCTCAGTCTGTCTCTCTGTCTCTCTCGGCCTCCTGCCGTGCCTTACCAGTCAGTTTGCTCAAGGGCAGATCAAAGTCTATTTGCAAATGATGACGACCCAGGGGACGGATCCATGCCAGGCAGCCGACGACACTCGATCGCTGGCCGGTGGAGCCCACCGCCGCAGACTTGGCCGCTGCCTGCGTCGCTTCTTTACCGATCCCGTCTTGACTCCGAAGAAAGAACCAAAGCCCCGTTCTGCATGCGATCTCCTCTTCTTCGTCCTGCTTGTTCATTTTCTTCATCTTTTACCTCCTGTTGCTTTTCTTTTTCTTACTTCTGTTTTTTTTGTGTCTCCTCCTCCTGCCTTTCTTCTTCTTCTCACTTTATTCCTCTTAATCCTGTCTTTGTTGTAATCATCCTCTTCCTCTTTTCAGTTCTTCTCCTACATTTCTCTACGTCCTCTTGCTCTCTTCTCCTCTTCTTCCTCTTCATGCTCCATTATTCCTTCGTCCTCCTAATCCTTCTTCTCTTCCATCTCTTCTGTCCTCTTTCTTTTCATCCTCATTTTCTTTCTTATCCTCACCATTCTCCTCCTCGTCCACCTGTTACTCGTTGCTTCCTCAACTTCACTTTGCTGCTGTTCCCCATATCATGTCTTTCTTCATTCTATTTCTCCTTTCACTTCCTTCTTTCCTTCCTCTTCCACGTTCTATTATTTCTTTTCCTCCTTTTCCACTGATTTCTTCTTCCTTCTTTTTCTCTGCGTATTATGCACTCGTTCTATGCCAAACTAGCGAATAAAATGTATGCAAACATTATCTAGCTCCTACTAATCCTTCCATCTTCATTTCCTCCTCCCTTCCTCTTCTTCCTCATCTTCCTTCTTCTCCACGTTTGTTTCCTCCTCTACCTCTTCTCCTTTCTTCACCTCCTCCTCCTTCTCCTTGTCTTTTTCCTTCTCCTCTTTTTCCTCTTATCTTCTTCCTCCTCGAGTCCTTTTTCCTCCTACTTCTTGTCTTCATCCTTTTCTTCCTCTTCTTCTTTCTTTCATTCCTCCTATTCCTCCTTGTTTGTCCGCGGTATGTTTGTCCAGCGACCAACTGTCGCTTATGAATCTCTTTGTCTTCTGCCCCTGCCATCAGCTGGCGCTAGATACCAAATTGATTAGTTTTCGCCAATCGTCCTCGCAGCCGCTGGGCGACGTGCTCTCGTCACTGAAGGTGTTCCTCTTGTGATATATACTCCGCAGTCTACATTTCTATATTATAACGTCTAAGCATATTATGTATGCATACATAGACACATATGCACACATATTTACATGCAGGTATGCATAAAGTACATATTTGCATATATATATATACATACACACTTGAACTCTATATGTATGGCTCTATACCCTTTAAGAATGGCATATGCCTTTATATATCAAATATAGGCCTATATGTATAACTGTTCATATATTATTAAACGTGCTGAAGTATATATCCACATACTGTAGTTCTATATACATATCTTCATATTAATATATATATATATATATTATATTTGCATAATATTTTTTATATATTTTATTATTGATACCTTCATGTAGATACAATATGTTTACTCCATTTTATACATGTATATATATCATAATATGTTTCAGATCATTTGATAATAATATAATATGCAATATACCTCCTCTGGTTCCTAATATAATATTTATTTTTATTATTATTATTATAATTATTATTATTTATTATTATTATTATTATTATTATTATTATTATTATTATTATTATTATTATTATTATTATAATAATAATAATAATAATAAGGGATCATAAATACCTCAGGTAATTATTATTATTATTATTATTATTATTATTATTAATTAGCAACTTCTATGCTAGCCGGTGTCTAATGCACAAGGCATTAGCAGGTGGTGCACCAAAACCAAGCCATAATTAGGTCAATATTCAGAAGGTCAGCCCACTAAAACCAAGAGGCAGTCTATGGCGGTTAAGCAGTTTGAAAAAAGGTAATTCTTGAGGTGGAAATGAAACGACACAAGCGACTGACTGATCAGGACGAACAGATACTAGTGTGGTAGGCGAGCCAGAGGCCTAAGCCTAAGACAAACCTTTACTCTATTTTACCCGGTAGTGCCGATAAGACACTAGACACTACTCCGACTACATTTCTAACTGCGTTCTATCTCCGAGAGTAGAATCTCAGATCTAATCGACTGATCTGTATGGTATCTCAAACCAGACTGCCTTAGTGTAGATCCTGTCTGAGGTTCTCTCGTCCGGCGATATGTGTCGGACCCCCATTGGTCAATAGTTATGGAGTTATTCCGGATAGTCTATTTGATTGGACGCTAGGATTCTCTTTGTCTGAAATCTTCAGCTTTACTCAGCTCGGTCTGTCTGCGTATCTCTCTCTGACTGGTTCCGTGTTGTTCTGTTGGTTCGGCGTGTCCGCTGGCTTGACTCCGTTTCGATCTGCGCCTGTATCTGTACAGGTTTGGCCTTATGTATTCTTGCCTGTCTCTGCGAAGCTCTCTGAGTGGGCTGGTGAGTCAGTTGTATGAAATCTAAGATTTCCTCTACCTGTTTGAACAAAGTAATAAATCAGACGCCCTCCTGACTACTCGCTGACCGGGGCCGCTGATGTAAACCAGGTGTTGGTATCAGTTCTCTGCGATTAGCTGTCTTCTCTCTTCCTAGCCTCCAGTAACTTCTTAGTGGCTAGACTTACTGTGCAGTGTGATATACTACAATAGCTTACTCAAATTAACTTGGCTATACTAGGACAGAGTTCCAAATTTTAGGTCTAGCAGCAAAAAAGGTTCGTTCACCAAAAACATTTCTAGAATTAGGTAGGCCTATGACCAGAGAAAGTCAATCAAATGACCTAGTTGAATAGTGATAAGATTGGGGAATAAGGAGTTATTTAAAATACAGAACTGTTGGCTACAGTTCATTGTTTTAAAAACCAAAAGCTCCAATTTGAAACAAATTCTTTGATGAAGAAGTCAATGCAGAGATTTATTTACAGAAGTTATGTGATCATTTCTGTATGTATTATTTATAACTTTAGCTAAAGAAGTCTGAACTCTATGGAGTTTCTGCAAATTTGAGTTTGTGATACCAATAAGAAGCGAGTTACAATAATCTAAGGAACTGGAGACCAATGCTTTCGCCAATGATATCCTAACAGATATAGATGTGAACAAATGAGGGTTAAGCACCGTACTCTGTGAGACACTACGTGTTGGCAAAACTTAGGACGAATAATTGCCATTTAAGTGAACTGACCTAATTTGAGGACTGATTTATATAGCTAACCAGTTCTGTGCAGGATAGGAAACCCCAAACCAAAGTTACAGGTAATGCGAAAGAAGTGGATGATCCACACCATAAAAAGCAGCAGACAAGTAAAGAAAACAAGTGCTTTCACTTCCTCCAACGTGGAGGTGACAGTACTTGAAGGATATACATACATCATAATATTTATGCATAATTATGCATAAATAGATCCGTTTACACATATATAAATGCCTAAGCCAATGTCCATATATATGTATGCATATGCTTGGATCTTACTATAAGGAACCGGGGAGCAGGCATTATGCGGGCGAGAGTGTAACCATGCACCGCTGACGTCACTTATTTGTTTAATCTTGGCTCGATCTGTCAGTCCGGAACCAATGCGTTCGTTTGTCCGTCTTGCTACCTGTCTGCCTGTCTGGTTGGCTGACGACGCAATTCAACTGAATTCAAAATCATTGAACGTCTCGTGAGCTATTAGCTCTGATGAGGACAAAGTGGCCTCGGTCCTGGCGTGGCTGAGATGGCCTTAATCCTGACGAGGACAGAGTGCTCGTCTTAGTCGGCCGAGTTCTGTATGGTCTTTGTAAGGACAAATTGATCTTAGTCCTTCAGAGACTTAGATGATTCTTAATCCTGGTGAAGACAAAATTATAGTCTTGACGAGGTTGTAGTAGTTCCTCAGTTTAACGACATCTTATGGCATCCAAGGCCGTTGACGTCGCCCTCCTCCTTTATCCAGGCTTGGGACTGGCACTAACCCTAAACAAGGCAGTGGCGTAGTTAATGTCATATTGATCTGAATACTTATGGAACAACGTCATCTAATTCACAATAGGCCAACGTGGCCTTAGTTCTAATGACCTCATAATGACGAGGTCATACTGGTCTGAGGACAAAGTGATTTTAGTCCTGATAAGGCCAAAGTAACTTTATTCCTGAAAACCATACTGGTCTAAGCACTGATGAAGATGAAGTGGCCTTATTCCTACTGAGGCCAAAGAGGCTTTAGTTCTGAAGAAGCCATCATGATCTTTGTCCAGACGATACCGGAATTATCTTACAACCCTTGGTTGAGTTGGTCTAAACCCTGATGAGGACCGCGATGGTCTTAGTCCTTAATTGGTCTCATTTAGTCAGCAAAAGGTGGTTATGGCGCAGGTGCACCATTGAAAGCTATGTCTGTTAGTAGCAGATGCTAGTGTGACTAGAATGCTAGCATACAAGAACTGTCTGCTGTCAAGGCACATTCAGTGTTTGCCTGCCGCCAGACAATTTTGTCTAATTTATTAACAAGCTACAGTATTGTCTGGTTATAGTCCACACTGACTGTGCTTTATTGCCAGAAAGTCGATGTCTATGTGCATTCTTGCTATTAGTATATGCTGCTGCCATACATGGCTTTTACGAATGTGGTCGGTGCCTTAAAGTCGCCTTCAGTAGGAATGTAACTCGGTCGAAGTCAAATACGAAAGTGAAACGGAACCCATTTCCAATCGAGTTAATTTCCTGGCAAAATGCATGCAGTCTAATTTCAATGTCCACGGACAATGCTAACAAGAGACCACGCGATGAGCCAAGTGCAGGCAGATCAGATTCACTCATCACGGCGTTGAAACAATATCTCCAGCATTCAAGGCAACATAATCTAATCTAATCGATTTTAATCGAATCTAATCAATAAACTATAGACTAGACTAGACTGAATTACACTAATCAATTGGTCTAATGTGATCTAATCAGAATTTATCTATTCTAATCTGATCTAACCTTATATATACCGATCTAATCTAATCTTGTCTTATCTTAACTTATATGTGTGATTCTCTGGCGTCGTTATCGTAAATCGATGGTCGGCTCAAAGTTAAAACAACACTTTTTCAAACCATTATTATTATTATTAATTAGAACTTTTACGGCGTGGTTGTCTGGAGTAAAAGGTATCAACCGATGGCGCATAAAATTCAAACTGCAATCAGGTATATATGATATCTAGAAAGTCAGCCTAATGAAACAGAGAGGCAGCCTACTTGGAATAAGCCAAGTTAACAAAGTAATAAGTCGAGCACGAATTGAAGCAAGAGACATACATAATCACAATCCCTTGGACAGATCCCGTCGAGAATCAGTAGAGTTGTGTGTGTATGTGTGTGTGTGAGAGAGAGAGAGAGAGAGAGAGAGAGAGAAAGAGAGAGAGAGAAAGAGAGAGAGAGAGAGAGAGAGAGAGAGAGAAGAATTGTGTGAGAAGCTAAACAGGAATTTCAAAGCAACAGAAGTTCAATCCACCGAAATTGCGACTTAATATCACTCGTTTGATTATGCTCAGTCACTATGCGGAGCGGAACTTATCGATAGCAGCGAATGGAGGAGTATTAAACGGGGAAGGAGGGGGAGAAAGAGGAGCAGAAGAAATAGGAGGAGTCGAAGAAGAAAGAGGAAGATAAAGAGAAGGAAGAGGAGGAAGGGTAAGAGGAGGAAGAAAAGTAAGAGGAAGAGAAGGATTAGTAGAAGAGGGAAGAAGAGGAGTAGGAATAGGATGAAGAGAAGCAAAGTAAGAGATGAAAGAGGAGGTTTAAAAGAAGAGAGGGGAGGAAGAGCATGAAAAGGAAGATGGAGAGCAGGAGGAAGAGGAGGAGCAGGGAGGAAGCAAGAAACTGACTAAAGGAGAACGGAAGAGCCTATGAACCCGACAGCTGGGCCTTAATACTTGCAGAAGAATCGGTTGGTTAATCGAATCAGAACTGGGCTAATTCTGTCGTCAATTAGCGAAGTATCGCAAAACGAGATTACAGCTGCACTGACAAATAGAGGACGCCAGAAAAACACTGAGGTAAGGCAGGTTCAGCTTTGTTACAGGGCTATAGTCTTTCCCAGGCTAGGTGTAAGCCGTATCACTTCGAATAGTAAAACGCGAAATTGGTTCATATGGACGCGACTTCGTGTCTTTGTGCTGCAGGTTATACGGTAAGTGTGACATGGGGCCGATTGGTTGAGCGCTGGCCTTGAAACGCAGAGAATTAGGGTTCGGTCCTCCTGAACTTCAACCGGCCACAGTGTAAGGACAGTGAGCAATTGCTTCGCGGACAACTGCTTAGCGCCATGGAGTGATCCTATGGGTTAAAACGGCGCTATATAAATGCGATAATGAAATATAGAAACCCGAATCAACGAGAGCAAACTCCACACTAGTTGCGAAACCTTATACATGCAAATGTCAGGCACAATTTAATTAGCATGCCTGATATTTAATTCGTCTTGACCGACTTATCTTCGTGAACTCTTCATCGATCACCCCATTCTACCGGATCATCCTCTTACGTACCTCAACCTCGCCCGCACCCCAATCACTGCCGTGGTTCTGTAACCAGTTGGAATGATCTTCGACTTGAATTCCGCATTCTTCATTCCTCCACCCTTTCTGTCGTTCACCAAACATCTGTCTCAAGGCCTCTTTATCACTCCTCGGGCTTTCCGTTCAAAACTAGTCTCATCTGTTCATATGGCATTATCCTGATCCACCCATTCCGGCGCCTTCCCATTTCTCTTAACCGAAACACAACCCACTGTAACTGTCGCCTACTCTCTAGTGGTCACGTGGTATCTCTGGACGATCCCTCTGATATGACGCAGCGCTTAGGAATAAGCTGGTGCCCTGCGCTTAGCTTTTAAGTAGCGCTTTATAAATGTTGAGTATATGATTACGATTACGAGTACAGGTATGAAAGTTAAGTTTGCGTTTATAATTGTCAAAATTTTACTTCTATTTCTGTACTTTGTCACTTTGGAACAGTCGTTCGTGTACTTCCTGCCTTCCCATTTCTCTTAACCGAAACACAACCCACTGTAACACAATACATCAGCTGATGAAATCGCTTCAATTGAGATCGTAGTCAATATCATAATCCGTGGGAGAAGTCGGGTCTAAATCCAATAGTTCAGGAAACGTACAAGGCGCTATGTAAATTGAAAAATACAGTGCAGTACAATTCATTGCAATTAATACAATACACTGCAATACAAAACGTAGGCTTACTGGCCAACAGCGAACAACATCGCCAGCTGCAAAAAGCATTCTGAAGAAACTGTTTCTTCAGCTATACATAGTAACACATTTGTAGCCCGCAATGGCTTTTGCACTTGCCTGCCAGTCGCAATTAATGACTAGACCTGCAACGTTTTCTAATTTAATCTAATCTGAGTTTCATATGGCGCCATCCACGCGATACACGATCGATGGACACCTCGATGTTAACCAGCAGTCCATTTTCACATGTAAGGTTAGATGCGTTCGACATCAACGGGCCTGGCAGCCGTAAGGTGTCTATCACAAACGGTTGTCACAAAGTCACGCGTAGCTGTGAAGACAGCTCAAGACAGAAAGTTCTGGAAGGAAGGAAGATGTGGTCAAGGTACCAGAAGCCTACGAGTAGATGGGTATTAGAGTAAGAGAAAAAGAGTTTAGAGTTAATGAGAGAAAGGATAAGGTCTCGGAGTTAAAGCTGTCTATGCGCTATATGCCTATGTAGAAAACTTGTATAAAATAAAGCTTTAAGTAATGAGAAATAGAAGGTTGAAAATAACTCACGGTTTTGCGTTGGGTGTTTTTGTGAAAACGTATCTAAACAATAAATAATACTAATAATGTTAGCTATGTTTAGATCTAAACAGTGGATAATACTAATTATGTTAGGCTATGTATAGAAACACTTAAATCGCATGCTTCGAAGCTATGTGTCACAATTTTTCCAAATTTTAGTGTTTCACCGTTAATCCCTATTTAGTATGGAAGGTATGGTCAACGGCCCTAAAAGCCACAAGAGGTCATTGAGGTCACTGGATACTACTAATAATGTCACGCTCTGTTTTACCCCCATTTAAAATGAAGATTTTGTTTCTCTTTCCCATGTGCATCGCCGAGCAGTTTCCCAATTTAAAAAGTTTCTGCCAGTCCTGTGATCATCTGTAAATATTTCTTAGATCCTCCCGCAGTATCTCTGCTTCTTCATCATCACCCACTGCGCTACATAGTTTTGTATCATCTGCAAACTTAGAAATTTTGGATAAAATTCCATCATCGATCTCATTAATAAAAATTATGAACAGCATTGGCCCGAGCACTGATCCTTGTGGTGCTTCGCTTATCATTCCTGTTCAGCCAGAACTTTTATCTCCTGTGACCACCTTTCGCTTCCTGTCTGATAACCAGCTTTGCATCAATGCTAGCACCTGATCGTTAATCCCACTTGCTTGCAACAAATTTATTAGCAGAGATTGGTTTCGATTGGTGGACCTCTGGGTAATGGGCCCAGCACGCTTTCACTGCGCCATCCTGCTTTTTAAACAATAGATATTACTTTAATCGCTAGTTGTGGTGCGGTAAGCTAGACGAGGCACAAAGTAAGATCGACGGCTCTGACAGCCGTAAGATGTCGTTAAACAATGAATACTACTATTAGTGTTGTCCATAATTACAATCATTCTGTGCATACTTTGTTTAAGTCTTCCACGAGAAAAATGCGTTTCTTAACTTTTCGTACAACATTTGAATATTATTTTAAGATTAGTTTTTATTTGGCTAGGATTTTGTCTTTTCAAAGCCGGGTTCTGTCTTGGTGTTCGTCTGAATGTAGCAGAATGTCTTTGTGTCTGCTCATCTGGTTGTGCCTATACATGTCCGTCTCTCTGACTGTCTCTCTGCCTGTCTGTCTCTGTCCATCTCTGTCTATGTTTGTATATCCGTATGTCTGACTCTGTTTCTGTCTACCTCTGTCTGCCTGCATGTCTGTAATTATATTTGTCTGTCTGAGTCATTTCGTTTACCTGTTTCCGAATGCTTATATGTGTTGTCTTCGCAGTGCGGTGGTATCAGCCTATGTGTTTGTGTGTGTGTGCCTCTGTGCGTGTCTTTGTGCTGCTTTCAACTGACCGTCGTTTATTGTGCCCAAGTACAGTGGAGTCGGAGGGAGCGATGCGTGGCATTGTTGTGCGCGCAATACTATGCATATGAAATCTCCGAAAAGCGACGACCTTCAATTCTGTCGTTAATACGGATCAATAATTATTTCTGTCTATTGATGACCGGATAGAGGATTCTCGTTGCCTCGTCTGGCTTTGTTCTGGTCGCCGTTCAACTCTTGTTCATTATCCCACGATTGATGCCAGATCTCCCACAACGCGTCCCATAAACTTTTGCCCGCGAAAGGGTGAAAGGAAATACGAGCGCAAATTGGAAGTTCAATAGAGGGAATGCGATTGGAAATGCAGGATTATAATTATATCAGGTTTATATATCATGTGGTATCGGAAAATGTTCAGAGATGTTCTTAAGTCAGGCGTTTAATAATCAATTTGAAAGCACATCATCTGTTAAATAGACCTACATGTAGTCAATGACGATCGATTTGAAAAGTCATTATCTGTTACATAAGCCTATTCAATAGCTTCCTATTCTAGTACCTTTGCACTGGCAACATTGCTGCTTTAATATATTGCGAAAAATTGCTTGTTTATCGCAAATATAGCATCACTTCTGTAAAATGCATAATTTATTACTAAGGCCGTTTGAAATCTAATTCTGTAACCCATGGTAACCCAGTTTGTACCGATAACTCTCCTGTTTTTATCCTTTTTAGCAGGATCTCAGCCGATAAATTCACTGAAAAATGAGCACGATCGAAGCTATACGGTCGCTATAGAAAAACATGTACATTTACATTTACATTTGCAACGTCAACGTCTACAATTACAATGTTAGGCAAATAGTTTTGTTGTTGTTGAGTCAATACGTGGCTCTGAATTAAGAGGAAGAGGAGCTCTGGAGACTATGTGCTATATAAAAGTTCAGATACAGACAATTTGGACGAAACGTTATGAGGGTATAGCCCCGTTAGCGTCTGATGTTACGACAGTCATTACTGTACTGTTAAGAGTATATGAGTGATTTGGCCACAGTGATAATTTAACAGAGCATGCCACTCCTTCCAAAGGCTATATATGTATATATGTGATCGCTCCTGATTCTGAAACGGGCTTCCATGCAACCCACGACATGAGTTTCTTTCTCTGTCTATGCCTCTATTGTCCGCCAGCGGTTGAAGACCATTCGCTTCTATCGTTGTCTTGTGTTGCCAAATCAGAAGCACCTTTGACGAGTTGTCTTCAACAGTTCCTACAGTATATGAACATGCACTTACTATTACTAATATGAGGGAAATTTTGAGAGGTACAACAAGGCGCTATAAAAATATTCAAATACATATGCAGCATACATACATGCATACATATATAAAAATAATACATAGAACTATCCTTCGAAATGTCTCGTGATCTCAATCTGCTGGAAAGTCAACTTTCAGGATGATGGAGGGAGGATGGTCGTCCAAACCCATAGTACTTCAGCAAAGTTGCAGTTGTGTTTGAATCCAGCTGGGAGTCGTTTTGAAAATTAATGGACAGACCGAAGATGGTTGAAGAGACGCAAAATAAATCAACAAAGAATAAAATGTGCTGATTATAATAAATCGTCAGAAAATAATAATTGGGATAAAACAGAAACACATGATGTTTGCGCGCGCGTGCCTCTGTCATCAAGTAGTAGTATCCTGCCCCGGTGTCTGCTGGGAAGTAGGCCAAAACGGCAAGTTCTGCGATGCTCTGGCCCCCGTGTGGCCAGGATCATGGGATTAGCCCGGTGTGTCGGCTGAAGGGCCGTAGAGCAGGAAATGACTCTCTCCTACGTTCCACTATGGGGCACGGGAGTTGGTGTAGGACTGTGTCTCTGACAGGCTTATGCACCAGTAGTGCTGCTATGAAATATTGGATGCATCATGCTATCTCCATGTATCCAAGGGCGGATCTATGTATCTACATATCAAAGAACGGATCCAGAAGACAATCCAGCCATGGCCCCATGTCAGTTTGGGAGGGGCACACTACTGAGTTGGCCCCAAACTGTTTCGAGTGAGGGTCGCCTGCTACATAAGTGAGTAAGATCAGGAATAAAGTGGAAACTGAAATAATTGTAATTGTATTTGTAATCAGAAATTTGTGAGGCGCCGCTTCAAGGCAGTCTTATCAGAGGCTCTCCAGACCCGTCGTCCCAATAATTAAAGTGGTTATTAACTGAGAAAATGTCAACAAAAAACATGGAAATTGTTAAGTAAAGGCACTACTGGAGATTCATACAAGTCTGGAAAACTAGGAAGGAAAAGGAAAAATGGTCATCACAAATTCTGATGAGGAAAAAAGATCATCAAAAATAATTAAGGTGTTTTCATTAGTGGCAAGTAAGACATCTTGTCTAACTTGCCACTAATTAAAACACCTGAATTCGCGAATGTGCACACTTATATAGGCTTAATATATATATATATATTTATATATATATGCATTCAATATTACCCATCGTTTACGTGTTCGTATGTTTATATCCCTGTCTGTCAGCCCGATCTATCTGATATTTATGTACCAATCAATCTGTCTGTTTGTCTGGCTGTCTCTCTGTCTGGCTGTCTGTCTGTCTGTTTGTGCCTGTTTATGTCTTTTCTGTTTATTTGTCTGTCAGTCCTTATGTACGTATGTGAGTACGTCTGTATTTTTATTTATGAGTAAATCTGTCTGTTTGTGAGTACGTTTGTCTGTCTGCCTGTCTACCTGTATATCTGTCTGTCTATCTGTCTCTCTGTCTATATGACTGTCAGTCTTTCTACCTATCTGTCTGCCTATGCCTTTCCAATACCCTGTGTTTCTTTGAATCTCTCTGTCTATTCGTACGTGTATTTGAGTTCTTCTGTATGTCTGTCTGCTTGTGAGTATATTTGTCGGTATGTTTACGTCTGTCTGTCTTTGGCTACTTCCACCTTTCTGGGTGGTGATGGTTGTGGTGCTGGTGCTGGTGGTGGTGGTGGTGTTGGTGGTGGTTGTGGTGGTGGTGTAACGGTGAAATCGTGTCGGAGGACTCGGTGCGTTGCTGGTCAATAAGACTTGCGGCAGCGGCTACACAGGAAACGCCAGCCAGTGTTGTTAATGCCCTTGTCGAATACAACCACCGGCGAATTATTAGGTAGGCACGCTGCACGCAGCCCACGCTACTCTACCAGGTGGGTGACTAGGTAGGTAGATGGGGTAGATTATTGGTCGGTAGATAGGTAGGGGCGGAATGGTCAACAGGTAGGTGACTAGGTAGGTAGATGGGTTTATTGGTTGGTAGATAGGTAGGGGGCGTGTGGGTCAACAGGGCGTTAGGTAGGAAGGTCACTACCTATGTATTCGCAACCAGGTAGATAGGTAGGTATATACGTAGGTACACCACCTTAGTAACCAGGCAAATAGGTAAGTATGTGGTTCAACTGGTTGGTAGGTGGGTAGGTAGGTAGATAGGTAGCTGTTCAACCTCTGGCCAAGCAGAAGATTCTAGCAGGCATACACACTGTAACCTAGCTTTGCATTATATCATGCAGTTATACTCGAATATAGCAAAATATATAACCTTATATTATACTCTGTCATATTGCAGTGGCACGTGCTGTGCTGTGTGGGTCTCTTTCTCTCTCTCCTTCCCTTTCTTCCTCCTTCCTCCTCTTTCTTTGTCCCTCTGGACTAGGTACATATGTATATGTGTTATAGTCCTTTATAACATGATGCTGCGCTTTTGCGGCGCATTAAGTTTCATTAACTAGCGCTTTATAAATCTTCTTCTTCTTATATTAATAATAATAATAATAATAATAATATACAGTTTTGGAACATACATTAACATATAGGCATATTTTTCCAAATAAGAAATAGAAGATTAGGACCTACTTTTGTCGTTTTTAAATGCAAATATATCTTTCACCTTTATAGGTGATAATACATACATATATATGTGTGTGTATATATGTGTGTATATGATGGACCTAATCCATAAGCAGGACAGTGTGTATATATATATATATCTGTTCTATTATGGTTAATCGTCCTACGAGTGCATATGTGAGTGTATCGTGGGTCATACAGGAAACAGGAGGTAGACCGCAGCGAGCCTGCGTTGCATGTAGGACAATGCCTGATCATCATATTTGGATATGCATCCAGCGCCTTGCTTCAATGACAGACAGACAGACAGACAGACAGACAGACAGACAGACAGACAGACAGACAGACACAAACACGCAGCCAGACAGACAGATTGGCAGCGAAGCGTGGTAAGCGCTTAAGCGATCTCTTGCTTGGTCGCTGCAATGGCCCTGAGACAATCGCCGAGAGCGAATTGACGATTGGACGCAGATTCCATCTGGCGCTTATGGACCAACGCTGTCGCACAACGAAATCCTTCCTGGAAGTTCTTCGGGAGAAATCCGGATCCTGCGCTTAAGTCACTGCAGATACATTCCACAGGAAACGTTTCGTGACCTACATAGTGCTTGATTGTAGTAGGCCTGTTTAGTTCTTCAAGATAGGCCTATAAAGGCCTTGAATGTTGGCTTGTATGGACCTTGAGAATAGGCCTTGAACGTTGACCTGTTGAGACTTTTAGCGTAGGCCGGTATAGGCCTTCAGTGTAGGTCGGTATAGGTCTTCAGCTTAGGCCGGTATAGGTTTTAGGTGAAGGATTATTCATTCGATCAAGATGAACTCAGGTAAGTATCTATGTTTCTGTATGCTATTTCATCAGGACCACGTTCTTTTTGCTGTTCATCAGATAATCATATTGTATCATTTTAATTTGTGAATTCACTTCAAAGGAGCTGGTAGCTGAAAAAGATGAATTGTTTGCCAAATGAGATAAGAGAAAGACAAGGGTCCCGCAAAGCCTAAGGTATTGAACTCCATAGAGACAAACGTACTCACAAACAGACAGATTTACTCATAAATAAATATACAGACGTACTCACATACGTACATAAGGACTGACAGACTGAAATAAACAGAAAAGACGTAAGCAGACACCAAGGATGCGAAAAGGCAGAGAAACCACAAGACATTCTTTGGAACGATGAGACAAGCAGCTGTACAGTCGAAGCTGATCTTAATAAGCCTTGTCCTGGCGAGATTAAACGTGAGTGGAATGCATAAGTTTGGTGTAAAACCATGACAAGCCTTGCATACTCTAATTTCATATTATTTGCAGACTTCTATAGCGCCATTTTCCTCAACCAATGCACAATAAACATAAATAAATAAGTGTGTGTGCATGTATGTATGTAGCTGAGCATCTAGATGGCGGATTTGTGGGCTTCCCAGAAGTGCTGATGTGGATGCGTTTGACTTCACGGTTTAAAAATTCTTATTCAATTGGATTTTCATTGGATTGAAATCTCTGCTATCGATTGTCATCAGCGACCTGACTCTGGGTTTGGTGTACATGGTTATGCAGCAGGTTATTTATGTAGCTCCTTTTAGGAACCTCTCAAAGATGGATGGAAATTTTATGATGCGATTTGTGGCTGGAAGCGGCGAAACTGGGGAAGATCTTTGAGCAGGAGCGAAACGCACATGGAGAATATGTCCTAGTATGGTGGTGGTATGCACCGATGAGGCTTAACCATGCCTTTGTCTTAGTCGCCTCTATATTAGTCGCCTTTGTACATAAAGTCGGCCCTTGATGCTTGGATTTATTCATGTGTACCGATAACCGAATGTGTCGGCGACTGTATACTCAACGCGACATATATAGGAAGCCATCGGCTGTGATATGGAAACAGGGTGGTAATGACACTAAAATCGTCCCAGAAGAACCCATAAATAAGCTCGTCCAAGCCGCCGTTAATCGCGGACTCAAAAGCCAATGTTCTAAAGGCGAATTACAGATGACCTAAATGATGCGAGCCTGTGATTATGTTATTCACATATTTGTATGCATTATGACGACTTGTTTGGATGCATTATTACGTAGCGTTGATATGTATCATTACGTCGTATTGGTATGTATTTAGACTTCATTTTGGTGTAGAATATATGACACCGTATCGATACCTATGTTGCTGTGTATTAGGTTGTCATAGTGATTTTAGCTACGCGAATATCTCCTGATTAGCCTAAGCAGAAAACTAAACAGGATTTTTGCGTGCGTAGGAGGCTGAGTATATGACACCTTGGGGCATTATGTGACACCATCCATCTACTTATCCGCCCTGCCGTCCGTCTCCAAAATTGGTTATACAATAAACCCCAAAATGGTTAAACCATAAGCCCAACATTGTGAAGCTGTAAGGTTAAAAAAATGACCAGCATTGAGCTCAAAATGGACAAACCACTGCAAGAGCCCCTCTCTATAAGAGGCCCTTCTTAGTCAATTGCTGTTTCATCTCTTCCACTGGTTATATATCTTCCACTCGGTACATCTCTTCCACCGAGTTTTAATCTGTTCCACTGGCTATATATCATCCAACGCCAGGATATCTATTCCACGGGTTGTATTTCTTCTATCGGCTATATCTATTCCACCGCGGCCATATATCTTCTACCGCAAGTATAGCTCTTCCACCATGGTTATATATCTTCCACTGGCTATATTTTTTACTGGACATGTTTCTTCCACCGGCGGTGTCTCTTTCACTGCCTACATGTCTCTCAGTTGATCTATCTCTTCCACCAGGTATATATCCTCCACTGGATATATCTCCTCCGAGGAATATATAACTTCTAGTCGGTATATCACTTCCACCGCGTTAGCTCTTCTACTGGGTGAATCTCTTACAGTGGCTATATCGTTTCAATGGTTATATTTCTCCCACCGCAATTTATCTCTTCCACTGGCTATATCTCTTCCACCGCGGTATCTCTTCCAGTGGATATGTCTCCTCCAGTAAACAGATCTCTTTCAGCAGAGACTGACTGTCTGTCTCACCCGATGGACCTGCGGGAATGGAGCGATTGATGCCTCGTGTAGAGATACCGGTGCCGTTTCCGACTAATTTGATTGCGTTCGATTAGATTAGGAAGGAACGAGTGAAGGTAGGGGAAAAGGTTCAGGGAAGGTGATACCCTATAGAGATGGGAGGCAGGGAAGATAGGAAAAAGGAAGACTGTGAAGAAGGGAGGTAAGGAAAGTGATAGCCTATGGAAAATGGAGGCAGGGAAGATGGAGGCATATGGAAGATGGGAGGCAGCAAAAATGAGGCGGATAAACTGGGAGGCTACAGAGATGGGAAGAAGAAAAATTGGGAGGTTGGGAAGATACGATGCCAATAGGAAGAAACGGATGAAATATGTACGAAGATACGAGCCGGGAAGCGTTAAAATGGATGGCAGATAATCTGCAGCGGCTGAACAGCGGAGAGAATCGTTGAAACAGTGAAGAACGAATGCTAAGCGAGAGATCATCCACAGCTGCAGCTAAACTTCCAGTCAAGTGAGGATAATAAAACCAGTACGACAACACGATATGAAGCAGCAGATCAAATGATGCATAATTTAGTTAACGAATGAAACCACTCGAACTCAAGGACACAACTTCATGGTTCAGGTGTCGTATGTTAGAATGATGCATGCAGGGAAGGAAGGAGTAAGAGAGACCTGTGCTTCTCGATGTGTCCCACAGGTGGGTTTCAGGTGTTTGCTAGTAATGGATGCTGACGGAGTTTTGGAGCAATGAGCTAATTAAAAGCTTTTAAGGAGCTTCGAATATGGTCCCCAGGCTCTGCACTCAAATATTTATCTCGCGGTTCATGCCTCTTGTCAAATGCGGCTCCGGAAACTGTGGGGAGGGTGCGATGTGCTCGATGGAGATGGAACATCGGCGATTCTGATCCGTGGTAAGTTTTTGTTGCGGTTAAATAAATTTGTCGTCTGGTGACGATGCCACTGACGAAGACTCCCGTTTCAGACAGACGCGTCTGGTGTCATAGAGTGTGTTGTATTCGTCAATCTCTCTATCCCTTCAGATATCATCCTCTGTCTCTCTGTCTGTCTCTCTTTCTCTCTCTCTCTGTCTATATTTATCTCTCTCTCGCTCGCTCTTGCTCTCTCTCTCTCTCTCTCTCTCTCTCTCTCTCTCATTCCCTGACAGTCTCACTCTCATTTCCTCCGTCTTTCTGTCTTTCTCTCTGTCATTCCATCTGTCTCTCTGTTATTCCCTGTCCATATGACTTTACCTCCGTCTCTCTCTCTCTCTCTCTCTCTCTCTCTCTCTCTCTCTCAGTCCCTGTCATTTTGTCATTCTCCATCTGTCTGGCATTCCTTCCATCTCTGTCATTCCTATTATCATTCCTTTACAGTCTCACTATCACTTCCTCCGTCTCTCTGTCTCTGTCGATCTATCCGTCTCTGTGAGTAATTTCTCTGTCAATCCTGTGATCCATGAGCATGTGCACGTGTAAATGTAAAGACAACGTAATATGATTGCTAATTTATTATGCTCCTTTATAAAAATAAGATAATGTAATTGTCCATTTATTATGCTCCTTTATCAACAACAGAAATCCAAAGCAGTTGATGTCGTCACGACATTGGCGACAATGATTTCTGCGGAATTTCTGCATCTGTCAGAAGCTGACCCTATCTAACCACCGTCGATGATGCTCCTCCTGCTGCTGCTGCTGCTGCTGCTGCTGCTGCTGCTGTTGCTGCTGCTGCTGCTGCTGCTGCTGCTGCTGCTGCTGCTGCTGCTGCTGCTGCTGCTGCTGCTGTGAGAAACTGAAACGATTCTTTCGGCTGATTAGCCGATGGATGGGCGGGAGGGAGTTCGCTTCTGTAGAATGAGAGAAGAGGGTGGCATGGTGGGATATCAGAGGTTTCACCCTTGATTGAAATGGAGGGTTTACACGCTCTCGACCAAGCAGCTCATTTATCTCATACATATATATGTATATATGTACATATAGGCAGCTACTTACAAAACCCAACACAGGGAGACAGACAAAGACAGTCGAACGGACGGATGTGCATAGAGACAGGGTATGAGGCTGACAGCCAGACGGACGGACAATAGAAACGAACGAGACCGAGAAAATAGGCAGATGTATACGAAGAGTAAGAAAAGGAAACAGTGGCGGAGTTTGGCAAATGCATACATATGTATCTATGTATTTGTATGTTTAGTTTTGCTTATATATATGTATATTTTGGAACATATATGCATGTATAATATTTACATACATATACACGTATACATTCGCAAAGTTACACTTATATATACACACATATATAACATACACACAAATACAAATACATATACAAACATATATACTGTATATACCTATGCATATATATTAAATGAGCGTGTATATATATGTATATGTAAGTATACATATATGTGTGTTTGTGTGCTAAGAATGGCCCTGATGGGCGTGGCCGGTGATGATCTTTAATCACATCCTCAGCTGAATTGTTGCAGCAGCTGATTGAATTAGGAAGAAGAGCCTCACTGGCAGGCGCTGCCATCATACGACTATCAATGACTATCTGTCGAGTAGCATATTGCTATTGTACTTCCACGCTACTCCCACTACTCCTGCCACCAATCCCACAACCAACACCACACCAACTACTCAACCATAAATTCCACTACCAACACTACTCTCACAGCTACCACTTCCCAACTACTGCTGTGTGATCGATGCTGATATTACTCTATAGAAGCCAGTCTTTCTTAGAACCTGAAACATCCTTTGTGTATCCCACAGATCTAAGACAGACGAACTTCGCTATGCCCGACGCTGACAACAGGTGGCGCCATTTGCTTCCGGGTTCATGACCTCGCAACTGATCGATAAGGCGCCGCCCAGCGACGGATTACGTCATGCGGCTCCAGTCACGTGATCATGTGAGACAGTTCCGGCGGAAGTTTTAGTAGTCGACGAATTCCTATTGGCTGATGGCCGTTCACATGCTGTGGAATTATGTAGCCGGTGGTTAAGGGGTGAACATCGGAGCTGGGCAAGAATAACGAGGGTGGTCTACGGGCCAGCCGGCGTAGCCACGAACCGATATGCCGTCGAGAAGGGGTCTGGTTGCACCCCAAAACACCTTCCTCGAAAAGCTCATCCGTCGCGCTAACAGTCAACGTGAGTTTCTTTCTACACAATTTTCATTTTTTATCATTTATTTTTTCATATTTATTTATTTATTTTTTATCATTTATTTTTTGCCTGATGATGAAAACGATCACAACAATAATGATGATGATTACGGCGGTGATGACGACAACTATGATGATAATGCTGATGCTGATGAAGACGATGATGATGATGATGACGACGAGAGCAATAATAATGATGATTACGACGATGATAACGACAACAATGACTACGACGACGACGGTAGTCGATTCTGATTCTGATGATGATGATGATGAGAGCACGAGTCTTGTGCCAGAAGACGTCTGGCTTATTCTGTCGGTGGTGGGCAGAGGAATCGTTCTCTCTCGGCGGACGAAGGTCTTAAGCCGGTCCCTTGTTTTACAGCCACCTGTCAAAAACCGAACACCAACCACTTCTCATAATTTCAAAAATATCCGAATTAGGGAGGGTAGAGAGGGGTTAAATGAGGGATAGAGGGACATACGGTGGAAAAGAGAGCGAGGAAAGAAAGGAAGGAGAGAGGAAGGGATGGATAGAAGAAGGGAGGAAGCGAGTTAGAGGAGGAAGTGAGAGATGGACGGGGGAATACTGAGAAAGGAAGGGATGGAGGGACAGGCGGAGAGATGGAGAAAGAGATGAACTGACGAAGAGACAGAGCGATGGACGGACAGACGGAAAAACGGAAAGAGAGATGGAGAGACTGAGAGAAGGATGGACCAAGTAGAGACGGAAATAATAAGGAACAGACGGAGAGAAGAATGGACGCCTTGTGGCTCTAAATCTGGATAAGATAAATGGAGAACCAAGAGATTTCATGGACGATCAGTCCGACTTAGAGCGCACGCGTCTCCCATGGCTCTAGGATTCGGATGGACTAACTACAGGGGCGGTTATTAGCCTACATGTATGACTCATGCTGATGAATTGCCATCATCATTACCAGTATCATCATCTTCTTCCTCCTCCTCCTCCTCCTCCTCCTCTTCATCATCATCATCTTCTCTCTTCATCTTCATCTCGATCATCATCATTTGTATCACCACCACCATTACCATTATCGTCATCGTCATCATCATTATCATCTTTTAGTCGCTTATAAAGAGATGATGAGGGAAACCAAACTCTCACCGTTCTAGTCAAGATTCGAGCTACTTGCCACTGTGCACTGGACCGAACCGAGTTTGCAAATCAGTAATGAATTAATTTAAACCTGTTGGTTTAAGTCGAAAATCACTTTGAAAGTCTATGCCAAGACCAAGAAATTGGGTCCCACTTACTTACTTACTTCTTAGATAAGGAAAACAGTTTACGGGGTGAGTCGAAGTTGTAAATTTGAGACACAGCGAGAAAAGAAAACTGTAAAACTTCGAGTTGATACTTGCTCACGATCAGCTCAAGACATCTACTATAGTACTTTATACTTTAGTCTATAGTATACTATTGACTACTTACAGTATGAGAGACCGAGAAAATGATGTCGCTTTTAACCAGTCTCCTCTAATCTGTGCGCGCGCACGACTTTGAGAATAGCGCCCACAACCATTCCCTTTTAGCGCTCAAATTTCGTGAGTGTTCGTATTATTTCCCAGGTAAATATAGCTCATTATTACAGCTGCTATAGCATATTCAGCCTACTGTGTTCAGAAGACCATAGCAAGGTTTCCATGCTCTTTGTTACGAAATCATATGGCAGGCCAGCCTAAATTGTGAAGTGTCCACTCAGTCACTTTCGTCTATGGACTACTGAACTCTGACCTCTAACCTCTAATTATGAGGTGTATTTCGATATAAGGGTCTAAGTTTGACTTTTCTCTCTCTCCCCCTCTGTCTCTCTGTGTCTCTCTCTCTCTCTCTCTCTCTCTCTCTCTCTCTCTCTCTCTCTGCGAACACTGCAGCGTACTGAACGAGTATTTAAAAAACATGTCACTAAAAACAAGTATCCCGCTTACAAATATTGTTTGAAGCGTGTAACAAGTCCTCAGTATCATGTTGCACTTATTATTCTTGTTAGGCTAATAGAGGCGCTATCTTGCACCAGAGCGCAGGTCCCAAATATTACTGGACAAGCGGTAGACCAGGGCGTGCAGAGCGAAATAAATTAAACATTGCTTATAACCTTGATATGTCCAACATTTGGAAATGACATAATTGCCTTATAACTTCTATATCTGTTTGCGTCCTGTGGGTTCCTTATTGCCCAATTGAGACACGGGGTCTAATTAAGCAGTCAATTTTGTGGCCAGACTTCTTAGCTTAAGTTAGAAACTGCTATGAAATCTGACCGCTCGCATATCGGGATAAATGTTTGTGCGTCTTAGATAAGGACAGTCGAATCAGTAGTATCAGAGGACACTTGTATCACGCTATCACGATTTATCGCCGATATTCATCGGCAATTTATTGTCGATGTTAAACCCGTGTAAGTCATTCGACCCCAGAAGGGAATTCGATTAAATTCTATGCGAATTTGACGCATGTAGATCGAGCTATGGCGGTTCTAATTTCGGTCACAAACTGACTTTATCACAGTGCCGCCTTAGCCCGGTCCGTACTCGGGGAACTTAAATGGTGTGGCACCCTCACAAACGGGCAGCGGTGGCAAAGGATCTCACCCGATCAATTAATTGAAAAATAGCACTTATACTGACGATTGACGTTGTAAAGCACCCTTAACGTAGCTAGCTGCCTGCTATGCAATATAAATTTTCGTTATTACTGTACATTGCATCTGGATGGGCATCACTACCACCACATACCTAAGAGCTGTTGTTGACCGTGGTTATACATAAACGAGCAACTTGCCTTACCTTATCTTAAGTTACGATACATGCTGGCGGCTCTACTATGGATGGCGCCGGGAGAGGTGAGCGTGAGTACGGATCGGGAGCTCATTCATTGATGCATTCAAGCAAGCGAGGGGGAATATGTGTATATATGTTCTGTTTGTATATAAATCTGAAGTCAGTAGTAGTTTGGCCTTCGAGGTGGTGACTGTTGACAGATTTAGACAGAAACTGTACATATTTAAGTGATTACGGTCGTGCTTTGAAAAAATATTTTAAAACAAAGATGAAAGGAAAACAGTGTTATATTTCATGTAGAAATATGCCACACTATCTTGTGCGAAAAGTTATAGGTAGAGTTATAGGATGTGGAGTTCAGTCGAGCGAATAGGGATTGACATATAGCGTAACGTTACCTTGACTTTCCTTGACTTACCTTACCTTTATCATTTAACTACCTCACTGAAGTCATATTTACTTACCTTATTTTAGTCATTTTAGCTTCCCTTACCTCACCTAATCTTACTTCACCTTAACTTAGCTTATCTTACCTCACGTTACCTAACTCCACCTTAACTTACCTTGTCTTACCTTACCTTGCCTTACCTTACCTCAACTTACCTCATGTCGCCTCATATCGCCTCACTTCAGCTCACTTCAACTCACCTTCCCAAACCTTCCCACGTTTGGCCAGCCCTATTGCCGATGAAATTAGCCCAACATTCGGGGCTTTTAAGAGCGCCCAAATCGATCGGTCGACAGAAGTCATTTTCATAGTCGGCCGTCAATGGTCCATACATCCGTCCGTCCGTCCGTCCGTCTGCAGCCGTCTTCGCACCACTGGCGCTGAGTTGTCACCGCCGATAAAATACAAGGTAGTCAATCTGCTGCTGATGCTGCTGCTGCCTCTATCAGTGCTGCTGCTGGAGTATTAGCAGCAGCAGCAGCTGATGATGATGATGCTGGTAAGTCGGTCGGAACGCTTTCACCTGTGCACACATGAGTTGAACGAGCCGCCGCCACAGCCAACTAAGCACAATGGTTGCTGGAGCTTAGGCGGGGGATAAAGAACTACGGCATCGTGACAATAACCGCAACCTGCTTGCTGCCCTGCGCCTCTCAGATCTATAACTTTGAGCTGCACACTCTTAAAATGAATGTCTCGAAAGAGCAGACTCTATTTTGTAGTATTAGACAAAAAGAACGAATTCGGCAGTACTACTGCGTATTCTACAGCGAGTCGATTCGTAGATGGGCTACACCCAACTTGAAGGCATGTGACTGAAGCAAATAAGTCTAGATGAACACCTAGCTTTAAATGAGCTACTTAACTGAGAAGCAGGTGCCAGGTCTTGTATAAGCTCGTAGCTTTTTCACCTGTCTCCTGTTGCGCTGTGAGCTAATTACTGTTGATGCGAAATCCTTATGAACGCAATAACATTATGTCATACTATTATTATATTATGAAATAAAATTGCTAAATAAAATGCTCGTACCTCACTGGTTACTTTCCTTGTAATTAAGTCAGTCTGTCGAGATGGCGGAAACAAGAGATTTTCCGGTTGTTTACCAATGTCGGTCATTTCTTTATCATAACACGCATGGACTATTGCAACGCTGTCCTCGCAAGCCTGTCAAGGCAACGAATCCGCCAGTTTCAGTCCGTCCTTGGCTGTGCTGCCCATGTCGTGGCCAATGTGCCAAAAGTTTCTCTTCTTTCAAGCTATATGCGAGAGACACTACACTGGCTCCCATTGGAAAATCATCATCATAATCATCGTTATCATTATCATCATGATGTTTATTATTATCATCTTCTACATTTTCATCATCATAATCATCATCCTCCTAATTCTCATCATCTTCATAAACCTCCTCATCATCGTCAGCATCCTCATCCTCACCATCTTCACTATCATCATTATCATTACGTTATCATCATCGTCACCACCACCACCACCATTATCATCATCATTCTAGCAGCGTGATGTTTGATATATGACAGTTGGACTGATATATTCGGTCAGGCAACATACAGTTGTGACGTTGAACCCAGTGGGGGTGGGGAGCGTGCGATATTTTCCCTCGAGCCAAACCTCCTCCTCCAACTGGACCCCGATCCATTCAACGCAACATGAACTCCCATCTGTCCGAGATAATTCACTTTCCAGGCCACTGGACATAATGTCCGAGTGTCCGTCCATCCACTTCGGTGTCGAACTGACCACAGCTGTAATTAAAACGACCCGCTTGGCCGCCTACCGTGGACAACCGAGTCACAGACGTCAGCTGACGCCTTTGACGGCGTCATGACACCATTGACGACGTCATGCACCGCCTCGTTTCTATTCATTGCCAGCGCCCGCTCGATGGATGGGCTTTTGGGGCGGCTAATCAATTGGCGCCAGATAAATGTCGTTTTGATAACGACGATTATGAGCGTGATGATGATGATGATGATGATGATGACAATGGTGGTGGTGATGATGATAATGGCTGTGGTGGTGATGATGATTATGATGACGATGATAGTGGTGTTAGTGGTGATGATGATTATGGTGGTGGTGGTGGTTGTAAAGATGGTGATGATAAGGAGGAGGAGGATAACGATGAGGATGATGGTGATGGTTGAGGTGATAATGATGATGATACTTATAAAGATGATGACGACGACGATGATAATGACGATGATAGTAATCATTACGACGATGACTACGATTTCAAGTGAAACCGTATTAAATATCATTATCGATTGAAGAAATACAGTCGAAATCCAATGTGCATTTTTGTTTTATTGGATCCGAACATTTACCTAGCGCCTTTTGCTTCTCGAACATCGTCATGCTAATGGAACCCATGTGTAGTGTGTCGAAAAAAACATGGACAACCGAAAGAAAGAAATCGATGCAACAATGAGAACCTGATTTTTCGCGAGATATTGCTCTTGAATGTGCCAGCGCAGCGTAAGCCAACGGAGCCAATGTGGGTGGTCTAGGAACGCACTGGGTGGTCCGACTGCATTCATTAGAGATGATACATGCTGGACGATGATCCGGCGGGCTGCTGAGACAGACGATGCCATCGATGGAGAAGACGCCGGCTTTCTTTCCCGCCGAGCATGCGCACTGACTGCGCGAACAGGTGGCTGATGGATAGGACCACCGAAATGGATGCCGCTGCCACAGCAACTGATGACACTGGACAATGTGTTTGGCGCCAGAAAGTGAGTCGTTGAACAAATGTAAATGACTGGAGATAAAGTGGAAAAATACAAGGGCAAGATAAATGCTTTAATGAGAAGTGGTTCGGGTCTCTTCAGTCAAACAAATCTGCATAAGTTCCGATTCAGAATATGAGAAGAGCAGTTTCTTAAACATTTAACGGTTCTTTTAGCTAAGCTTGAAAGGCAGCCATTGATAGTAAGTGTTTATTGAGACTTCAGTTTCTTTTTATTTTATTGAGAATGTATGAAGAAATGGTCAAAGAAAGGTGTGGTCTAAGACAGGAATGGTTAAAGAAAGGTTTGGTCTAACACAAGAATGATCAAAGAAAGGTATTGTCTAAGAGAGGAATGATCAAAGAAAGGTACTGTCTAAGAGAGGAATGGTCAAAGAAAAGAAAGAATGGTCGAAGTAAAATATGGTCAAAGCACGCAATCGTCAAAGAAAGATATGATCAGGAAAGATATGGTGAAAGAAAGGTATAGTCCAAGAACGGAATGATGGGAAAAGGGAAAAGCTACAAGAGCAACTGCCCTAACAATGGGAGCTCTAACAAAGGCTTAGTTGGCTGACTAGGCCTGATGAACAGCGATAAGATATAGGATGAAGAGTGATTGACAGAAGACAGACGACAGACAGACAGACAGACAGACAGAAAGACAGACAGACAGACACAGCCCCCTTCTCCTACACGAATGGAAGGCAATGGCTACGATGGCTGCCAATACAAACTCGTCGGCTTAAGACCACTGCGGCCATCTTCAAAGCCTTACCTTCCCAAGTCTTACCTTGCCTTGCCCTATCTCACCTTAACTCAGCAAACATACTCTACTTTTTCACACCATACACTAATTAAACTTACCTGCCATAGTCACACATACATGCATCCATGCATCCATCCACCTGTCAATCTTTACTTCCATCTATACATCCATCTAAACATCCATCTATACACCCATCCCTCCATCCATTTATGCATACATGCCATCTTCAAAGCCTTATGGTCTAAATGAACTTAAAAATCATATTTAAGACGAACAAGCAGGCAGCGCTTTTGTGAGGTATTTAAAAGGCGCTATATTATGTCTTTAGAAAACTAGCACACATAGGACCTACACACATACACACAAACATATCCACCTGTAGTATTCTCTAAGTCTATGTCTTATGCATGCATGTATGTATTACGTACTTATGTATGTATATATGTACATATATATGAACATATTATGCAAATATGTATGTACATGTACATGCATATATATCTATACGTATATATGATAATATATATGTACATATGTATATATACATACATATTATAATGATATATTCATAATATGCATGAATGCATGTATTGTGCTTATGTATGTATTATTATGAATGTATGAATATACATATATATGTATGTCTGTATGTCTGTATGTATGTATATATGTATGTATGTATATACGTATGTATGTATATATTGTTAGAGTCGGCCCACATGGAAGACCCGGATGCAAGGAGTGACTGAAAGATGGGCCGTCTCTTTGGGGGGCGTAACCCCAGAATCCTTATAAAAGGGGAAGTTTCTTTCAGTTGACTGAGCTTGGCTAGTTAAGATAGGCTGAGTCCTACGTGGCTCTGTTTCCTGTTAGTCGCCAAGACTCCATTTTACGAGCTGATGTAAAGGTCCTCCGTCTGTTGGAGGAACCTGAGAGGGTTTTCTGTTCAAGTTGTTCGCTGATGTGAAGACTTCGACTGGTGGCTTCAAAACAGCCGTCGACGTTCTGTCTGATGTCAGGTATTTTGTTTATGTGCTATAACCTCTTGCAAGTGAAAATATACATTTTATCTCAACCCAAGCGAGTTTATTTCCTTTTCTTAGGACTAGCACGTAACAATATATGTATGTATGTATATATGTATGTATGTATGTGTATATGTATGTATGTATGCATGTATGTATGTATCTATGCATGTGTGTATGTATGTTGGCCTATGTGATCTCTAGATCTACAGAGGAAATTGTATCGTATGTGTTGGACTGCAGACAGCAGTTTCATTCTGGCGAATGCTCGAGTCGTTGACCATCCGATCGTCTTCTGCAACGACGGATTCGTTAAGCTCTCGGGGTTTAGCCGGGTAGAGGCAATGCAGCGCCCAGCGCTCTGTCCCTTCATGTGGGGCGACCTGACGAACAAGGAAACGATCCGACGGCTTGAGACAGCCCTCGAAAACCTGGAACAGGAACAAGTGGAAATACTGCTTTACAAGAAAAGCAGTAAGCTTTCATTCTCATCTTCTTTCTCGTCGTCGTCATCGTCTTCGTTTAACATCATCTTCACCATCATCATCGTCTTCGTTGTCGTCATTATCGTCGTTACTTTCATCATTTTCAGCATCATCAGCAGCAGCAGCATCAACACCAGCATCATCGTCAGCATCATCATTATCGGCATCAGCATCATTTTCATCATCGTCACCAGTTTCATCATCATTACCAATTTCATTATTTATTATTAATACATATTAATTATCAGAAATTTAATTGTACACATTTAATAGCAAAATTTAAATGTAATAATTAATTTCTTTAGCCATGGAACGTTGAATTCATCAGGGGACAAGAAGCAAAACCAGGAACTATTATTTTTATTATTTATATTGTTTCAATCGTTCTTGCCGTTCCATGGTGGTGTTGGTTGTGGTGGTGTTGGTTGCAGTGGTGATGGTAGTGGTGTGATGGTGGTTGTGGTGTGATGGTGGTTGTGGTGGTTGTAGTGGTGGTGGTGGTGGTGGTGGTGGTGGTGATTGTGATGACGAAGATGACGATGAAGAAGATGACAAAATTTTCACAGCATCTCATAAGTCCGACATCCCAGCTGTACTGGAACTTTTGGTAGTTTTCACGGGTTGAAAACCAGTACAGTACACATAGTACTGGACATGAAGCAACTCCCGTTGTGAGACTGGATTAACGTGTGGTCTTATGTCGCATCGGGCCTTGGTTGCAGAAGCTGCTGCTGCTGATGCTGCTACTGGTACGGAGACTGAGCGTCTGAGACCGTGACTAGGCTGGTAGGAAGCTTGGTCAGACTGGACTCGTCAGTTACTTCGATTGGCTGTCCGATCGATAGATTTCAGCGCTGATGCTAAAAATAGCGGAAAAGAAAATGGCAATGAAATATCGCCAGGAATTTATGTTATAGCTTCTTCTATCCAATCTAGAGCCCTTCTCTCTGTTCTCTTGTCTAGACCGCTTCAGTCTCTGACTATGTGCTCACGCTGTCTGTCTGTTTGTCTGTCTGCCTGTCTGTCTGTCTTTAGCCCCTAGTAAATCGAATCGGGTAATCAGACCGCGTAATTGGACGAAAACTACCGACAATCTTTGAATCCCCTCTGCACCATATTAATATACAGCACATACACACATATGTAATTATATATAAGCGTCCACTGATATATTTATATACATAGACATATAATATATACGAATGATTGATATGGATATATGTATATGTACATATATTCTCTGACCCATCGGAATTCGAATCGGCTTCTCCAACGGTATATGATTTTTGACTGCGATTTTGACGAAGCGACCATCGATTGACGCCTTGAGCATTATGATAACGGCGCTATAGAAGTGATTAGATTAGATTAGATATATATGGATACATATGTTTATACATACACATATATTAAACGTGTAGGCCAATATATGTATATATAACTAATTTATGTATACATTGTTATATATATGTATATATGTACAGCAAATATGTATATACACACACATAGGCCCCTATATACAGATATATTTAGTGGTTGCTTTTTGCTCCAGTGAGTATCCAGTTCGATTGGACCTGGGGATAGAGGCGTATCTAGCCTGCTTTCTCCAACCATTCAGTTAGATGATAGGCGTCTCCTTCTTAAGACTAAATACTGCGGGTCGCATGAAACCCAGGATGCATGTAGTAACTGTAAGATCGACCCCTGATGGACAGGTGCTCGCATGGCGGTGCTTCGTGCAGGCGGGCAGCAGCATTTGCTGTTTAGGGTCAACTACACGGCGTCTTTTTGTTATGCAGTTAATTCTTATTGGATGGATGGATGCGTGTTTGGAGAGATGGGTGGATAATGGGATGGATGGATGGGATGGATGGACTGATGAATTGGTGGATGAAGGGATGACTTCTGGATATAGTGTTTAGCAGTCATCCAAAAATAGCGGACGGACGGACGTACCGACGGACGGATGAATGGACAGGCGAGTGGACGATTAAGCACTAGATTTAGTGTCTAGCTGTCATCCACCGTATAATTGATAAACAGATGGACAGACGGCGTCAAGGACAGGACGGAAAGACTGAGCGAGGGATGCGATTGAGGGAGCAACGGCGATGGAGTGGTGTTTTGTATACGGGATTAGCTAAATGACCAGCCGGTAAATTAAGTCGTTGCTGATGGGTAGTTTCGACCCCGAGTCATCGACACAAGAAAAAGACAGTCAGAGTATCCCGGTGCAGGAGACAGAGGCGGACTACACGTGGACAAGAGTCTGTCTTTGATTGATTCTGTCTGAGGTTCCTAACAGAGATGACCAAGGTACCTGGAATGGTTGTATAAAGGATCGGCCAGCCGCTATTGGTCATCAGTTGGGCTCCTATCGGCTGCCAGCTGAGTGACTTATCCGCTGAGACGGCAGATCTCTTACGGGCCTTGACAACGCAACCACGGCGACTTATGCATGCTACAAATTGCGCTAAATGTACATATATATATATAGGTCTGGTTTCATATATATGCACATATGTATGCATATATATGTATTTAAATATAGCCTATATCACATACTTATATATGTAGGCATGTATTTATGTATATATGTATGATGAATGAATGTATGTGTGATTATATGTATGTATATAGGCCTATGTATGTATGTACGTATGTATATATGTATGTATGTTTTAAATTAAATGTCGTTAATTTAAACACTGAAAGCTACAGTTGACTTAGGAGAATATTAACCCCATGATGCCATGACATCTATCGAATAATTGACGAACTACTGTTGGCGACAAACAAACAGAAAAAAACACACTTGGTCTATTATATTTCTGATAATCGTTTGGGGAGCTGCTCTTAAGAAGTATATGGTTATTCGTGTTTCTTTGTGCATGCATGGATGCATGAATATGTATGTATGTGATGTATGTGTGAATGCATACATGTAACTACGAATGTATGCATGGATGTATGTATGTATGTAACTACGAATGTATGTATATATGTATGTATGTAGCTCCTTTCAAAAACTTGTCAGATATGTTATAAACAGATGTGCCTTAAAGTAGGTTGAAAACGTATGCTGAGCATCGTGTATTTGCTACGGAAGACTGTTCCATGAGAATGGTCGATAAAGGAGAAAGCAATTCCATCGAATACATTGCGCTTAAGACAACAGATGTCCGTGCGGAGACAACAGATGTCATCGCTAGACCCTGCAGAACGAAGAGTGCAGACAATAAAAGAGAATGCCAAAGATGAAAAGGAGAATGCTTGGTTGTCGGGTGCACCGCCATCAATCATTGCAATGAACTGTGTACTGTCCCTTCGCGGATATCGTTTATACACATTTTTACAACCCAGCGTATGTTCAGTACCATTTGAAATCTATCTGCACTTATCTTAATGGGCAAAGGCTGGGAGTGATAATGGCGATTATAGTAGTAGTTGTTGCAGATGATGACGACGGCAATGATAACAGTTTTGCAGATGGTGATGATTTCGATTATGGTATTATTTGTTGCAGGGAAAGTATGGGTGGAGATAGTTGTGGTAATGCCAAAAAAGTCTGATTCCTTGTAATAAAAATAGTAATAAAAATAGTGGAAGGGGATTCGTACTGGGAGCATTTTAGGAGGAAAGGGTGGAGAGTTCATAGTAGTGGTTATAGTAGTAATAGACATTTCTACTAAAAACCTGATCTAGTTAAGGCCTGTACAGCCAATTACCGACATATTTCCAGTCTGAATAATATCTCTAAACTGCTTGAACGCCTATTTCTCGTAAGTCTTCAGAGGTATGCAACATCTGCAAATTTTATTCCTTTTCAGTCGGTTTATCGTAAACATTGCTAACCTCATGTCACACTCCTAGACTGTTGCGTTCTTCTGAAAGTGGCTTATTGCTAGAACAGAAACTCAGGACAAATGTAGGATCACGTGTTTGCAGCTGATGTGAAAAAACAGACTGCTCCTCGTATTGGGATTTGTCTACCACAAAAGGCTTGACTTACCAACTCGCTTTCATCACCTAAATCAATTGTCGAGACTCACTTTTTTCACTCTGGCTGTTGCGTAACTCCATCTTGGCTCTCTAGCGAACATGCACACACGCCTCGGATTCAGATTTACTGACTTTGCACTCGTTATAAGTGCTTTAAAAAATAATAAATAAATATTAGTATCTTTTGGATTACAGTAGTGTAAAGTAAGGTAATTACCGTTCATTTATGTGACCCTTTTTCAAGAGTAGATCATCTTCGTTCAAATTTCTCGCCGGCCCAAACTTCCACGATTCAGCATAAGAAGATTAGCTGTGGGTGACACAAGTTGCTTTTTCTTTCTTTGCTTGTTTTCCGAAAGGGTTTGAAGACCGTTATGTGCGATTATGTTGTTAGGTTGGGAGCTCTCTCAGGAATTTCTGTTGAAGAGGCGCTATACAAAGTTGTTATTACAATGCCACGGTAATAATAACAACAACAACAACAATAATAATAATAATAATAATAATAATAATAATAATAATAATAAAAACAATAGTAGTCGTAGCAGCAGCAGAAGCAGCAGCAGTAGTGAATACATATTTGTTTTGTAATTGTTATATTTACAAAGCTTATTTTAATCCAAGCATTATTTTGCTATTTATCAGCACAATACAGCTTACTGTATTTGTGGTAGGCCTCTACTGTAACGATATGCATTGTATATCGTCTATTGTGAATAGGTCTTGGGATGTATATCGTCTATTGTATATACGTCTAGGGATGTTCATAATGGAAAAGTCTACAACTGTAACAATTGCTGTGGCTATAAAAACCCAATCGATACTTTGCTTCGAATAGAGCTTGGCTCTGGTTATCACTGACTTGAATCCTGTAACTAGGCTGGGGAGAATCTAATGGGTCGGGGAAACCCAGCTGATGGGGAGATATCAGTGGTGGGGAGATGGTTACATCGAGGGTTCTATGTCTTCTGTGGCCAGTTCAAAGTATTTCGGATTAAGAAATGAAACGCTGTATTTGGGTTTTATAGTTCTTTACAGCAGATCCCTACGATAGCAAAACAACTACGCTGTATATATAGAATATATGTAGGCTTCGAAAATTATGTTATATGATGTATATGTATATGTGACATATATGTGGATGTATAGGAATATATGTGTACATATACGTACAGTAATTGAGAAATAGTCATTTATGGAAATACGTAGATATATGCATGTATAAATCTATGAATGTATCTATATAATTATGAATCTATGTATCTCTATATATGTATATATGTAGGTCTATGTATCTATGAAAATGTTTTATATGTATATGTGTATGTATGTATGCGAATGAATGTATCGTTAGTAATCGTTGCTCTTCCGGCGCAAGGTATGCTGGGACGGCCGGTTGCATAGGAGGAAATACAATTCATGAACGGAATTTGGAATCAAAGAGCGTGGCTTCGGTCAGGCGGAACGAGCCGTGACCCCAGTCGTTGACCTCTTTCAGATCACGCGCATAACACCCCCTACGACCGATGAAGCAAGCAGTTCGAGTGATTATTGACATTTAGCGCTGAATTATCGGTTCACGAAACGCCATCTATGGTCTGACTGCGGTCGTTTCATTAACAAAAACATAAATACAAGATTAAATAATAAATTAAGCATAAAGACAAACTTAATTTTATTTATTTATCGTTTGTTTACTGATTTTATGTTTTTTTGTCTATTTAGTAATTAGTTCATTTATTTATTTGTTTATTTATTTGTTTATTTGTTTGTTTATTTATTTATTTATTTATTTATTTATTTATTTGACTTGATATCGTGTTCTTTTCCCGTCGTTTCAATTATTTTATTTCTTAAATTGGCTCTAGGGGCTTGCAATAGGGAGCTGTGCAGGGAAACGATGAGGTGTGAAGTGGACGGACAGCGATGATTAGTTTCAAGATGGCATATCATGTAGGATGGGATAACCACCCAGATGGTTAAACAAGTGGAATCGTTCGATCAACGTGAACGGGCAGTGAGCCCATGCACTTAAGCAAGAAAGGGAAGATTTATGTTTTATTTATTCACTTTTTTATATTATTTTAATATATTATCATATTATTCCCTAGTATACATGCTTACTGTTTCATTTGACGTTGCTGCGTACTTTTCAAACTTTTAGTCGCAGCCTTGACAGCGAGAGTTTGGCCACCACTGACCATAGCTGGGCACAAGTCGCCACCAGTGGCTCACAGTGGGCTCAATAAACGCCCACATGTGCTATCTGTGCGACGCGGTGGCCTATCGGTTGCGCGCTTAGTCTGTAACCCAACGGTTGTGGGTTCGAGCTGCTGAGTGGACTCCGTGTAACGACACTGGAAAAGTTGTTCGCGCACATGCACTTTTCCCTGTCACCAAGCAGCAGAATTTAGTACCAGCGTAGGCTGAAAAGTAAGCTGCAAGCTCTGTGATGTATTGGTTCCGCGTCCAGAACCTTAGGATTAGTCCATTTCCGGCTAATGCGCCGCAGAGGTGGAAACAACGGCTTCCCAGAGATTACACTATGGGACATGGGAAATTTACTTTACCATTCCTATTTAAATTACGGTAACGATATGACTGCTAGCCTGTTGTGTGTTTGCATGTCAGCCTTTCTGCCTGGCTCAGTCTTCTGTGTGTGTGCCTTCGTTGAAGTGAAATTACCCTTTCCTTCTTTGTCATTAACACTCAATTATTGATGCAACTGCTGTGGTCATGCCTGGCAGCATAATCAAATTAATTACTGAATTCTTTAATTAGATAAGTTGATTGATTCAAAGCCTTTATGTATCAAACAGAGGCACAGAGAAATCTTGATCGTGTCTAGTGGCCACGAATGCTGTTATTGTGGCCTACATCCAATCACTTTCCCATAAAATAGTTAGGGTAATAAAACATTTATTTACGCGCCTTTAGAGAAACTCCTTAAAAGTGTAGAGGTAAAGTAACAAACTTGTTTACACGACTCCATAGAAGCTCCTCATAGGAATAGCAAAGTAAACCTCCCATATCCCATAGTGTCATCTCTGAGAAGCCGTTGTTTCCCTCTCTCCGGCGCTTGAGCCGGAAATGGACTAATCCCAAGGCCCTGGACGCGGAACCAATACATCACAGAGCTTGCAGCTTACTTTCCAGCCTGCGTTGGTACTATATTCTGCTGCTTGGTAGAGAAAAAAATTAACATCTTGTTTACATGTCTCTGTAGAAGCTCCTCGTAAACGTAAAGGTAAAGGTAATACACTTGTTTACATCACTCTAAATAAACTCGAAGCGTGCTCCTATGGTTTGTGGATCATTCGGCTGAGGCGCAAACACGACCACAGCAATCCAACGACAAGACACATTTTAAAACTTCCCAACATATACGCTGGTACTTATTTAGCGAGTGCGTATGGATGCCGGGCTAAGTTGGCTCAGATGGCTTGGTATAATAATTATATAATAGATTTTCACCCCTCCCAAGTATTAACCGAGTCCAGCATTGCTTATCTTTACTGTGCTTTCCGGAAATGTACCCGTAGCAACAAGCAGATAACCCAACTAGGTATAATATGGTATTGCAAAAATAATTTTCTGAAAAGTCATAAGATACTGCTGGCCAGGTAAGGTACGCAATGCAAAAACGTATTCCATAAGACATTACATGGCGTGCAACCATTAGGTGATGTAGGGCGCTGCGACTTCCAAGACTAACAGATTGCTTAAACTCGCTGTGCTTGCCAGCGCCGCATCCACAGAGCCAAGAGAACACAGATCTCGCTACAATAGTGTCACTTGTTATCAGACATAACGTCTGAAGAGATCTGCCAAATGAGAAGCTGAGACAGAAGGAGCACCTGCTTCGCGGTAAACGCAGATCGGCTGTAATGACACGGCACCAGAACGGCATCGGTATGACCTACTTACTTGAACGCAAGCCAAAAGCCGGGTCTTTCAACCCTTTCTTCTAATAATGCATGCACGACGACCGATCACGCATCGAAAACACTTCATGGTAACTAGTAACTCAGGCGAATCACGGATGACCTGCTACAATTGATTGGCTGACTTAATTAGTTAGTTACTGGCTTATTTATGTGATTGGTTCTGATCTAATATGATCTGAGCTATGTGTTATCTTGCCACTGATGAAGTATGAAGCGGGCCTAGAGGACCCATATGAGTCATCTGCGGCAGATTTTGAAGTTATAACACCGCTATGTACAAGTGTTAATGCTTATCTTTCACCAATCTGTATATTATGCATATTTAGGCCTACTATGTGCTCTACTCATTCTCGGATAGGAGCGATTGTCTTTCAGTAAAACAGATTACCTAATACTGATTCATTCATTCACTCACTCGATCGCTAAGTCAAAGAGTCAATGAATCAATTTATCAATCAGTGAGCCAACCAGTCAATAAGTCAATCACTAATGCAGTTGATCAATCAATCAATATATCAATCAACCAGTCAATCAGTTCATCAGTCAGTCAATCAGTCAATAAATCAGTCAATAAATCAGTCAGTCAATCAGTCAGTCAATCAGTCAGTCAATCAGTCAGTCAATCAGTCAGTCAATCAGTCAGTCAATCAGTCAGTCAATCAGTCAGTCAATCAGTCAGTCAATCAGTCAGTCAATCAGTCAGTCAATCAGTCAGTCAATCAGTCAGTCAATCAGTCAGTCAATCAGTCAGTCAATCAGTCAGTCAATCAGTCAGTCAATCAGTCAGTCAATCAGTCAGTCAGTCAGTCAGTCAGTCAATCAGTCAGTCAATCAGTCAGTCAGTCAATCAGTCAGTCAATCAGTCAGTCAATCAGTCAGTCAATCAGTCAATCAGTCAGTCAATCAGTCAGTCAATCAGTCAGTCAATCAGTCAGTCAATCAGTCAGTCAATCAGTCAGTCAATCAGTCAGTCAATCAGTCAGTCAATCAGTCAGTCAATCAGTCAGTCAATCAGTCAGTCAATCAGTCAGTCAATCAGTCAGTCAATCAGTCAGTCAGTCAATCAGTCAGTCAATCAGTCAGTCAATCAGTCAGTCAATCAGTCAGTCAATCAGTCAGTCAATCAGTCAGTCAATCAGTCAGTCAATCAGTCAGTCAATCAGTCAGTCAATCAGTCAGTCAATCAGTCAGTCAATCAGTCAGTCAATCAGTCAGTCAATCAGTCAGTCAGTCAATCAGTCAGTCAATCAGTCAGTCAATCAGTCAGTCAATCAATCTGTCAGTCAGTCAATCAGTCAGTCAGTCAATCAGTCAGTCAGTCAATCAGTCAGTCAGTCAATCTGTCAGTCAGTCAATCAGTCGTGTGGCTTTGTTCTGTGCAGAGACTCCTCTGTGGCTGTTGCTACACGCTGCTCCGATTCGCAATGAGAAGGACGTCGTTGTTCTGTTTCTCGTGACCTTCAAGGACATCACGGCCCTCAAGCAACCAATCGAAGAAGAAAATGGCAAAGGCAAATCATAAAATCTCAGATCATCGGTCTAATCCAGTCTAATTTAATCTGGTGTCATCTGATCTTATCTAGTCTACTTTAATCTGGTGGAATCTGATCTTATCTAGTCTACTTTAATCTGGTGGAATCTGATCTGATCTGATCTAGGCTAAGCTATTCTAAAGGAGTGTGATCTGATCTAGTATGATATGAACTCGTCTAATCTACTCTGATCTGATGTTATTTGATCTAGTCCAGTCTAATCTGGTGTGATCTTATCTTGTCCAGTCCACTGTAATCTGGTGTGATCTTATCTTGTCCAGTCTACTGTAATCTGGTGTGATATTCTCTGATCCAGACTAGAATACTTGAATCTGAGTTAATCTGATCTGATCTATTCTTGCCGTCTACTATAATCAAACTTGATTTATATAATCTAGCATCTGATCTAATCTATGGTTTAAAATGTGATACAATAACTTGACTTCATACTTTTTTACTTTTATTTCCTTTCTTGTTTTAACTGCTCTGTTTATTTTTATTTCAAAATTTTCTTGTTTTTTTATAATTTAAGTTCTTTCTTTCAGTCGTTCTTTTTTATTATTCAGCTTTGTCTTCTTCTTTGTCATTTGAAATAGCGCCGCCAACTTTCCCCCTTCCCCAGACCCTGAACTCGAGATGGATCCAACACAGAAATCACTCGTGCGACCATCACGTAAAAACTTTGACGGTTCATTTACCCTCTGACTGCTTCTTCCTTTTCCCCTTGCCCGCAAAGGCAAGACAGGCAAGGGTCACGCACGCCCCCTAGATCACCGGATACGTGACGCGCCCTGCCCACGCAGACGAACACATAGTCACACACATACGCACAAGCATACTGATGCGCGCACGCAAGTTAACACTCACACATGCATACACATCCTCACACAAACCGCACACATACCCACTCACACATACACTCTCACGAGCACACCAAGACACACATACACATATACATACACAAACTCACACATGCTATCATACTCGTACATATGTATGCGCATGTATACAGACGCTCTGCCGACATAGTCTCTCTCACACACACACGTACCCAATCAACGTAACGTCGTGCATGACGAATACTTCTGAAGGATTCTTGAAAAGCGCTATATAAATGTCATGCATGTATACATTGCACTCTTAAAAGTAATGCCTACTAACAGCAGATCCTAGTGTGGCAAGAATCATTGGCGGAGGCAGAGTGTGGCGAATTCGACTGCAGCCTCCCACTTGAGCTTTGGCCCCTCCATCAAACCTGAACTAAACTCCCAGACCCACATTTGGCCACCACTTTGTACACTGCATGTTCCACCACGTACTAGGATGATCAGAGGCAAAAAAGTGGTCTGGTCGGGTGCGTCCGTCCTTCATGTCTCTCTCGACTCATTGCACATATTCCATGCATAGAGCCACACTATTCTGTAAAGTTCTTCAAAAGGCCGCATTTACTGTCTGACATTAGCCACAGCGACTTTACTTCATCATCATCATCATCATCATCATCATCATCATCATCATCATCATCATCATCATCGTTTGGCTACAAAGTGTTCTACTAGTTATTAAGAATATTTTGTCGTCTTCTTTTTTCTAAGTTTTGTTTCTTTTATTGTTTTTCTTGTCCGTTTGGTTCCGCTCTGCAAAATAAAGTAGGCCTATACATAAATATATCAATATTACTTTTATTGAGCTTATTCTAATCTACTGACTTCTATAGCGCCGTTAGCAGAATGCACAAATCATCAATCAATGGTAACATCGACAGCTGCCAAAGATGCATTTACAATTGCTGTGCAGATAGACAAGTAAGGCACACCAGAAAAGATGTTCGTGAACGATCTCGGCACACCCTCGCGTCAGCCGTTGTCTGATATTTATTACGGCTCCTCATCACCTTCTTTGTACGACTCCCCTCTCCTTCGCGCACGCGGCCATCAAATATTCAATTGTTTTTTCTTGTAGTTGGTCTGAGCAAGTTCGTCCGTCTTGCCAGGTCGGTGACACGCAACCGGCCGCTGACGCAGCCGGCTCAGGCGTCAACCAGCGCCTCGTCGCAGACGCGTTTCGACGCGCCCAAGTATTCGCAGCTGGCCAACGTAAGCGGCAGCGCTAATTGCTGAATTGCAGCTGTCGTCTTGGCGATTGCTTTAAGCGGCTGAGGTCATTAGTTGAGCCGACGACTTTGCATTGTTTATGAGTCACCTCAACCAACGCATCTGCGTTGAAACGCCCCGACCAAACATCCCGACGACCATCCGTGCATGATGGAAAGGAGTTTGGGGAGGCGAGGTAAACTGACGAGGTGATAGAAGTTAGGTGTCAGGTAACAATATACCGCGCACGATAGAAAGTGGGTTGGGAGAGGCAGAGTAAAAAACAAGGTGGCGGAACTTGGGTATGAGGTTACTGCGGAGGTATTGTAGCTTGGGCAAGGTATGCAGTAAACTAGGATGTAGGGTAGCTTTGGCATCAGGTAACGTATGAGGTAATGTAACTTAAGTCAGGTATGAGACATATGCAGAGCTGGTGTTAACTTAGGTAAGGTAATAGGTAATCACAGAGACATGTAACTTAGGTAAGGTAATAGGTAATCACAGAGACATGTAACTTAGGTAAGGTAATAGGTAATCACAGAGACATGTAACTTGGGTAAGATAATAGGTAATCACAGAGACATGTAACTTAGGGCAAGGTAATAGGTAATCACAGAGACATGTAACTTAGGAAAGGTATCGGGTGACCTTGGAAATCTTCTTAGCACCACAAAGCTGTCAGAAGAACCCCTTTATTTGCCAGCGCTTAAAGCAAATCTGCATGTATTGTGTGTGTGATTTGCTAACTGATGTTTCAAATGGTTCAGTAATTCATTTTACAGTCGCTGGTCTATAATAAGAACTTATTATGTGGAAACAAACTCAGATTAGCAAGTCAATAGGCCTACTAGGGCAGTGTTACTATGCATCTCAGTATTCCACTGTAACTCATAAATGGCTAAACAGGTGTGTGGGACGTAGCCAAGGGATTACGTCACTTAAATCATTTTTACCACATTTTAGCATTCCGACCGGTAAAAAATCCAAATTTTTTCTACCGCAAAAATTAGTTTACCGTTGAATTTACATCACTAGTAATATATAATATATACGTCCAGCAGTCTTGGGCGGACCCAGAATTGTAAGTTAGAGGCGAAGTGATGTTACGACCTCGCTGTTCTCCAAGTTTCGCTGCCCGCTTTTCCGTGTCAGTTACGTCCATACTCAAAACTCCTTTCCGGTGGCTGACATTCTGGTGTTCGAGTTGCAGATGTCTCCGATTTCCTATAGGTCTTTCGAATGGATTTCGATTGATGACAACGGCTTCACTCTAACCTTAAAGGCGCTAAAAGTCCCCAAATTAGACCAGATCAGATTAGATAACATTATATCAGATTAGATTAAATTAGATAAAATGCCTTCCACAAGATCAGAATAGCAGTTTCGGGTCCTTTTCGGATTAGATAAGATAAGATAATATCAAACAAGACAAGACGTGACCTGATCTGAACTCATCTGATTAGCAGTTAGATTCCATGAGATTAGATTAGGTCTTAGTAGTTTAGATCAAATTAAATGAGGTCTTTAACCGACCGGTAAGTGACTGCATTTGTAATCGTAATCGTAAATTTGTAAAGCGACGCCTCAAGGTAGCCTCATCAGAGGTAGCCTCATCAGAGGTAGCCTCATCAGAGGTAGCCTCATCAGAGGTAGCCTCATCAGAGATAGACTCATCAGAGGAAGCCTCATTAGAGGCGTTCCCGGCCCGCCCCATTGAGCGTTTTGTAAATCTGTGTTCAGATGATGAACTTCAGCGCCGAAATCTTACCTCACTACCGCCAAGAGGCTCCGAAGACTCCGCACCACATCATCCTTCACTATTCGGCCTTCAAGACGATCTGGGACTGGATGATCCTCGTGCTCACCTTCTACACGTCCGTCATGGTCCCGTTCAACGCCGCCTTTCGGTCCAAGACGATCGCTGACATTCCCCTGTTGGTCGTTGACAGTATCGTCGATGTTGTCTTCTTCATAGACATCGTCCTCAACTTCCACACAACGTTCGTTGGGCCTGGAGGAGAGATCGTCTCCGACCCGAAGATCATACGAATGAATTATCTTAAGAGCTGGTTCGTCGTTGATCTACTGTCATGTCTGCCCTACGACGTCTTCAATGCTTTCCAGCACGTCAACGAGGTAGGTAACTGTCTAACTCTAATTGTATTCAGAACTTCAAGAGGAACTAATTAGAGGTGCTCAATGCGCTGGCTTAAGTGATAAGTTCATTAACAACAGAGTTCATCAATAACCAAACAATGCTCAGGTAACTAGAATAGTCACCAGTAACGGGCCCCACACGTAGAGCTCAATCTACGGATTCTAGTCCAAAGTTGATAGTTGACACCATGTTCCGAGTTCCAGGACCGCGTGGCTTTGAGGACGAGGAACGATGACAGGCGATGTGGACCGTCGTCAAGGGCACGTACACGATTGCCTGGCGGTCCAGCAGGCAACCACAGATGGAAGAAGACACAGCGGCCGAATATCTCTCGAACCAGTAGATCTGTATAATTGTAATTGTAGCGTCTCTTATGAAACTTCTAGTCGTTAAACTCTAAATGCCTACAGCGATACTTAAGAGTTAAGAGCAGAGCAACAACTAATGAGCGGTTGCCCTGTGCTTAACTTTCAAGTGTCGCTGAAAGAGCGATTTAAAAATGCTGAGTCAAGTCAGAGGGGTTGTTCGGAAATACTGCATGAAGACCACAAAAATGCGCCATCTGTAAGTCGTCCCGTTTTCACATTCGTGACATTCGTGAAATCAGAATTTATATTCCATGTTCATTCCAGCGTTTCTGGCTAATACACTTGTTTCCAGCCGTCTTGGTAAATGTAACTTGCTTAAGTTTGATGTCACGAAAGCAACTTCTGCAAGTTGCAAAGAGTTCAAAACTCACTGGCTAGAGCTATTATGGATAATTCTAAATATTATCACATTACACCAGTTCTTAAATTATGCATTGGCTCCATTTTGAGCAAGAATTACCTGCAAGACATTGAATTTTGGGTCAGCCGTAGTAACTTCAAAATATGCTTACCACTCAAACCTATCACTAATCCACTAAGTCTTCTGTCTTTCTATTGCCGTGCCTGTAAAGAATACTGTTGTTGGTTGCAAGGCTTTCTGTTGCTGGAAGGCTGTGAAACACACACCTCAACAATCTTTTCGCACTGCTGGGTCCACAGCATTTCCCTTTCTCGACGCTAGGCGATTTTGTTTTGGCTTGCCTATTCTCCCTAGGCTGCCGTTCTGTCTCACTGGACTGACCACTGGAAGTGACCTGTTGGCGAATCTGTTTTTGAGTGCAATCAGTTGATACCTAGTGCATTATTATAATGGCGCTATAGAAGTTCTAAAAACAGAACAAGGTTTGGTTAGGATTTTTTGTGGGCACGAATGGAAGGGAGACCCATGTGTAGGAACGAAATGTATGAAAAAATATATCTTTAATGGGAGATACATCAGTCTGAACCAGTTGGGGAAAACGATAAGACCAATGGGCAGAAGCGACACGTATCGAGAAATTTCTTCAATGAGAGACACATGCATACATGCATACACATACATACATACACTTGTACATACATACACGTGTACATACATATATACTTATATACAACATACATACAGTACATACATATATACATATGCATACATACACACGTATACATGTATGTTTACATAAATACGTACATACATGCACACATTTCACACATGCATACATACATACGTAATCTACGCATCCGCACATGCTTATCATCACCATCATATCATCATCACCTATTGATGATGGCAATAATGCTGATGATGACAGTAACGATGACGCATGGCGTGATTACAGTATGAGAGCACGTGGAGGGAGCACATAGACGATTTAGTGCAGTCTGTGTTCGTCGATCAAAAGCGGATCTGCTTCGGTTCTTGATACTCAGTACACACGACGGTATTTTTGCAAGTTTCTTTCATCGCCCGCGGTACCTTTTAACTTGCCAATCACTTTCTTCGAGCTCACCTGTAGCCGCGCGGACTGGACACTCTTGGCTCCACCGACGGACGACCTTGACATGTATTATGTCAAGGTCGTCCGTCGGTGGAGCCAAGAGTGTCCAGTCCGTCACAATCATGCATCTAATGCTAAATGATCTGATCCAAAATGACCTACTCTAATATGATCTAATCTAGAGTTTCTGTTTGTTGTTTTTGAACGCTTGCTGCTCTTTCAGAATGTAAGTATGAATTTATTTGGAAAACGAATTTTTGTTCTTTTTATTTTCTGTTGCATGTTTTATAATTACTTATTCCCTGATTTAGCTGAGCCTCAGACTAGACTACTAGTTATTGAACATTAGATGATATTCATTTCAATTCAGTGATCTGCCTTTACTTTTTAATTCACCTTATCTTGGTATATGACTTCCTTAACCTATAACTTACTTTCACTTACCTTACTTTATAACTTACTTTCACTTACCTTATTTTATAACTTGCCTTAGCCTACTTTATAGGTTATCTTAGGTTACTTTCTAATTTGCCTTACCCTTTCTTCATAACTTGCCTTATTAGTGTTTGCTGTCAAAAGAGCATGAATAGGGTAGCAAAGCCGACTCTTTGGTAGATGTCGCTACAATTAGCAGTTGTCGGCCATCTTAATAGGCGCTCCAGTATCCATCGCCCACAGTTGTTATTTGCATTATCTGTAACCATAGAGATCATACTTTATGTGATTTCGGTTTCTAACAGAGTAGTTTTGACCGTGGTACCCTATTCGTGCGAAGGTCAGTCAGTCAGTCAGTCAGTCAAATATGTCAGTCAGTCAGTCAATATGTCAGTCAGTCAGTCAGTCAGTCAATATGTCAGTCAGTCAATCAGTCAATATGTCAGTCAATCAGTCAGTCAGTATGTCAGTCAGTATGTCAGTCAGCTACAGACTCGAGGAACTGTTGTTGGTGTGCTTGTTTGTGCTGTGGTTCGTCCAGAGCATCAGCAGTCTCTTCAGTGCCTTGAAGGTCGTCCGGTTGCTGAGGTTGGGCCGGGTGGCGAGGAAGTTGGACCACTACATCGAATACGGAGCCGCGGTCCTCGTTCTGCTCATCTTCATGTTCGTCTTAATTGCTCACTGGTTCGCCTGCATCTGGTTCACCATCGGAGACTCCGAGGCCCGCTCTGGGGTCATGTACGGGTGGCTGCAGAGGCTCGGCCGAGAAATAGGTCGGCAGTCACTCTGTCTGTCTGTCTCTTTCTATATGGCTGTATTTGTTGGTTTATCTCTTTCTTCCACTGTATTTGTCTGTCTCTCTGTGTATATGTCTCTCTGTGTATGTCTCTCTGTGTATGTCTCTCTGTGTATATTCTCTCTCTGTATGTCTCTCTGTGTCTCTGTCTCTCTGTTTCTCTGTCCCCCCTCTATAATTTACTGACTACCTGACTATCTGACTGCCTGACCGACATACCTACTGACTTACTGATTATCTGACTGAAAACTTGACAGACCGACCGACCGACCGCACCCACCTACCCACCCACCCACCCACTCACTCACTCACTCACTCATTCATTCATTCACTCACTCACTCAATCAATCAATCACTCAATCACTCAATCACTGTATGGTTGACTTAGAGAGGTTTTGTGCTTGGACTATGTGTGTAGGAAGAGAGTATATCGTTACAAATACATCGGGACAGATCGTCTGGGATGGAGGGCCATCGAGTACGATGGCCTACGCGACGGCTCTCTACTTCACGCTGTCTTGTATGACGAGCGTTGGGTTCGGAAATGTCTCGGCCTACACAGAAATGGAAAAGATCTTTTCGATCTTCATGATGATCTTCGGATGTTAGTACAGTGTCCGCTGAAATTGAGACCAGTAACAGATGACTGGCTTTTTGGATATGATTAAGTGCGGTTCTGACGGATGGGTGAATGGATGTATGAATGGACGGATGGACGGAAGGACGGACGGACGGATCGATCGATCGATCAAGACAGGAAAGAAGAAAGGGAGAGAGGGAGAGAAAGAGATAAAGGGAAAGGAGGGGTGGTGTTGGGTAGTATGTAGGGATTGGTGGGTGGGTGGATGTATGGAGATAGGGAGGGGAGGAAGGAAGGAAGGGGTAAAGCGGTGGATGGATGAAGGAAGGAACGAAAGAACGAAATAACGAATGAACAACTAAAGAAAAATTTCACTGACTGACTGAATGGATGAATGACTGACAAACTACAGAAGTCCAAAATAATGACGGACAAGAATCAATTGATGGTCGCTTTAAGTGAAATCGTAATTAGACATTGTAATCCGTTGGTTGTTGGACGATTGTTGTTGTCGTGTCTGCGCTTCAGCCGAGAGATCTTTCAACTCCCGGGGCAACGCCTTTGCACACTGATGTTGACAGTGGCTTGCAATAAATGACCAGTTACCCTACGGCCTAATATAGGACTATAGGTTGCGATGGTCAAGTAGTTAGGTTTCTGAACTATCAACTTAGAGTTCGGGGGTCAAATGCCCATCAAAACAGAAAGATATTTCAAGATTTTTTGTTTCATCTCCTAGGGAACTCAGCTATAAAACGAGTCCACTGACCGTACACTGTCAGTGAGAAGATCAGGCTGAGAGGGAGAGGTCTGGTCATTCGCTCTCATATATCGAGGCTAAGAAAGTGAAGCCGCAAACACTTGGTTTCTTTTTTTTCAGGTTTTCATTTATTGAAACCGTTAAAACAAACAAATAAACAAAGATGTTCTTAAGAACAGCGCAAAAAATCTCCACGGGTATCAAAAGGACAAGGCCCTGCTTAATGGAACCTCCTATAACCTATTACAAATGTGCATATGGCGAATAATCAGCTTAAGATATATCATCTAAAGTAAGTCATTTAAGACATTTAGAGCAAAACTAAAACATAACCAAAACAAATGATCACAAACAAACACACAAAACTAACTACAAGAAATTCTTCCATCCTGCATTGTCTTAAAGCGTTGTCTGCCTCCGCAGCTCTGCTGTACGCGACGATCTTCGGAAACGTGACGACGATCTTCCAGCAGATGTACTCGACGACGGGAAAATACCACGAGATACTGAACAACGTCAGGGAATACATGAAACTGCATGACGTTCCGAAGGCCTTATCCGAACGCGTCATGGACTACGTCGTTTCGACGTGGGCCATCACGAAGGGCCTAGACACGCAAAAGGTGCGCTGCTAACCCCGCTTTCAGTTTATCTTTCGGTTTCACTTTCATGTTCGGTTTCAGTTTCAGTTTCAGTTTCGGTTTTATTTCTCTTTCAGTGTTACTTTTACTTCCACTTTCTGTTCCATTTTCGGCTTTGCTTTCATGTTCAACCGAATTTTTGCTTTGCAGTTTCCGACCTTATTAGTGATTTCTCCAATTTGCAACATTCGGGCAGTATCGAAGCGCTTCTGAGAAATATTTAGAAGATTACAAGTAGCGCTATATTTAATAAGATACTACTTTGTATAGGCCTATGCTGCTGACCAGTTTAAAACCAGTTTCTTTTATCGCCACTGCTACTATCTAACGACAAAGCATCAGTCGATGGCGTAAGTATGCGTTATTGGCTGTTTGAGGTCCTAAAATTAAGCTCGTCATAGAAAGACTCAAACCTGTAAACTTCGGGTTATAAAACAAGCGCTCAGCCAAAGGGCCATCGCATCCAGCATTTTCACGTCGGCCCTTCTCCAAGTATTAACTGGTCCTAACGCTGCTTAGCTTCCGTAATAGCGTAATCTTTTCGATCTTCATGACGATCTTCGGATGTTAGTACAGTGTCCGCTGAAATTGAGACCAGTAACAGATGACTGGCTTTTAGGATATGATTATGTGCGGTTCTGACTGATGGATGAATGGATGGATGGATGGACGAACGGATCGATCAATCGATCAAGAGAGGAAGGAGTTTCAACTCCACATGGCCGTATGCGTGTATGCATGCATAAATGTATGTGAATGTATGTATGAATGTACGTATATGTGTGTAAGTATGCATGTATGTTTATGCATGTATGTTTATGCATGTATGTATATATATGTACATGGCTATTTATTTAGCGCCTTTTGAAGCCTCACAAAGTCCGCAGAATCGCGATACTATCGAACTGTTGGACAATTTTACAGGAAAGATCAAGCTCTTTTGTGCTGCTTAAAAAGACGTTTCATAAATATAAGGCTGCATTTCATTTTAAGCGAGCTTAGTTCTATTTCTGAACAAATTTGTTCGTTTTAGTTTTCTAATTTAGTTCGTAATTAATTTGTTGCAAGATTTTTTTCTTCTAGCAGTTTAAATTACTTCAGTTTTTAAATTTGTTTTTAGTTTCTTTTGTTTCGTCCTTTGTGATGGAACCGATAGGCTACGGGCAAGCGATCACAGATACAGGTGTGCAGTCTTGATGATAATGATGATGGTGGTGGTAGTGATGATGATGATGATGAATATGACGATGACAGTGACGATGATGATGATGATGATGATGAAACCGATGCTATCACGATGATGACGTAATGATAATTATCATTTTTACTAAAATAGGTTTGTTGTTGCTGATGATTATGGCTATGAAAATTACGATGAAGCGTGTATGTGAGTGAATACCAATCACGGTGGTGGTGGTGGTGGCGGTGATGATGATGATGATGACGACGTTGATGATGAAGATGGTGGTGGCGGTGGTGATTATGACTATCAAGATGGTGACAGAGTGTGTGAATTGAATGAATATTGATCACGATAATAATAATGATGACAGTGATGATGTCTCGTGCGATTTCAATACATGCGATATGAAATAGCATTGCTTAATACATACACGTATGTTGAGCAGACATCTAAATATTTTGAGATTGCAGTGTATCCGACGAAAACTGTATACAGAACTACCATACCTTACTTAACAATTTTTTAAGAAAATAAATTTCGATGTTCTGACGAATTTACGATCTACCGTGAATCGGTCTGAGATCCACTTTAATTTGCATTTAAGTCACGCTCGCGTTCAGCGCCTCTAGGGGGCTGAACGATAATCAAACAACTGGCTAATCTTCGTCGTACATAATGGACGTCGTCTAATCAAAAGACAGCGCCATCGTCTCCCTGCTTCTGATGCGAATGCACAGTGAACGAATGTAAGATTGATGAAGATTTGATAATAATTCCGTGATTGCTGGCGACGGACGGCGGCGTTACAGTTGATGCTTCAGCTGCTGCTGCTGCTGGTGACGACGATGATGATGATACAGTGGTTCTTGCTGCTAGTATTGGTGGCGGTGATGATGGTGTGATGATGATGATGATGATGATGATGATGATGATGATGATGATGATGATGATGATGATGATGATACACCTGCTGATAGTGGTGGTGAGGTTGATGTTTTTGATGATGATGGTGTTGGTGAAGTTGAGGTTGATGATATGATGACGATGATATGATTATGGTGATGTTGATTCTGATGATGATCATGATGCTGCTGATGCTGCTGCTGATGATGATGCTGATGCTGATTACGATGATGGTGTGGTTGTTGCTGGTGCCACAGGTATTGGATTACTGTCCGAAGGACATGAAGGCCGATATCTGCGTCCATCTTAATCGCAAGGTCTTCACCGAACAGCCAGCTTTTCGCCTGGCGAGCGACGGATGCCTCAGGGCTCTGGCCATAAATTTTACGATGAGCCACAGCGCCCCTGGCGACGTTCTCTTCCATCAGGGCGAAAGTCTCGACTCTCTCTGCTTTATCGTCTCCGGATCCCTCGAAGTCGTACAGGATGACGAAGTGGTCGCCATTCTCAGTCAGTCCTCCTACTCCTCTCTCGAGATCTAATTGTAACATAAGTAGTAGCAGTAGTGGTAGTAGTGGTAGTATTAGTTGTAGTAGTTATAATGGTAGTGGTAGTGGTGACAGTGGCAGTGGTAGCCACAGTGGTAGTTGTAGTAGTAGAGGTAGTGGTATTACCTCAGGGAAAATAGTTATAACGATTATAATAAAAAATAGTAATAAATATTTAAGTATTAATAACAAGTAATGACTTCGATTGCGCCCGCATTTAACACCGATATAAACTGGTTTGTTGGATGACGAAATCTGTTCAATGAGTCAAATGCATGATCCACATCAATGGAATCAGTTAATGAGGTATAGAAGCCATAGCGGCAAATATGTTGCATAAGGATTGACATCACTCATAAGGATTGACATCACTCAGTGGCAATTCAGCAATGTAAGTCGAATAATGGAATTTTGTTGCACAAACATTTATATTATCAAGCGGCAATGTGGAAATGTGAAGACTAAGTCGAACAGTGGCAAATGAGTATGATAAGGGTTGATGGGATTCAGCGTGGGACTGATTGGCAGATGCCTGAGGCCTCTGGCCAGCAATTATTGCAGCAGTGAGGAAACTGCTAAATGTATGCTTCTTGATCACCTAGGGCAAGTTGCAAACGCGTAATTTCCTTCTCCTGTAGTCAAGTAGTCAACTCGCATGGATTGTGTAGATAGTAGGATCTTTGATGCTCTAGAATCCGCGTCCAGGGCATCTATCGTTCTTGCTTGGGGGTTCAGAAGTAACGAAATGGAGATAAACCCATCATCTTCTCGTCTAGGATTAGACTTACCACCTGGGATGACTGGCCCTAAAAAGCTTGGAGTGACCATGTGGAATGTTATACCAAAATGGTAGAGGCAACACATTTGTTTAAACGCCTCTACAGAAACTTCTTAGAAACGCAGAGGAAAAAGCAAAATACTTATTTACACGCTTCTGTAGGAACTCTTTAGAAGCATAAAGGTAAAGGTAATAATTGTTTATACTGCTCTACATAAACTCATTTTAAGCACGGTCTAGAGGTCGAAGGATCATTTGGCTGAGGCGCACACACGACCACGGCAGTCCTACTACATGACATCGTTACTAACCTTGCGTCTGAACTCATTTACCAACCAATAAAGGACGGAGGGCTGGGTGAGCGCCAGGTGGCATTGTATGCCACTCGACTACGCTCCAGCAGAGATTGAACCAGACTAGACTGAACCAGACGACAGTACATTACATGACTACACTACACGAAACTAAACTGCACTACACTCCAAGCAGAGTGATCAGACCAGACTACACGATAGACTACAGTGACTACACTACTCTACACTAAGGTACAGTCTACTACACATTACACTACACTATCTCCGCGAGAATGACCAGACCAGTCGAGACCGGAACGAAGTAGACCAAACCAGACCCAGCCAGACAACTTAGGTCAAACAGACAAAGCCAAACCTAACGCCGTAGCCGTCTACCTGTTCACCTGCCTGACCTTGGAGTTGGACCTGGGACCGAACCTGGTTCTGTGATGTCATTTAGGTCAAGGCTGAAGTTTCGTCTTCTTCGGGCTGCTTATAACCTGTAGCAAAGGCGTAACATGTCTCAGTGGGGCCTCAGGGATATCAACTGCGTGTTTCTATCCAACGGACTGTGATTTTGGAATGCGATTTTGCTTAGAAGCGACCATCGCTGATGTGTTTTGCATTACGATAACGGCGCTTAAGGTTAGCTTAGATAAGATTAGATTATATTAGATTAGAACCTGACCCCACCGACCTCATCGATTTTGTTTTGATTAAGTGCCTCTGAAGAAGCTGGTTCTTAGTTTTACTTAGTTTTTAGTTCTTAGTTCTTAGCTGGTTCTTAATTTTATTAGTCGACTTAGTTTCTTGGACTCAAGAAATCGTGAGATTACGGATCGCCTAAGAATAAGCTGATCCCCGCGACGTGGCTTTCGTTGGGCGCTGTAGAAATCTCGGAATTACGATTATGATTACTGTTTACGATTACAATTACGACCTGCATGACTCGATTCACGATATGTATGCGTTTGTAGGTAAGGGCGATGTTTTCGGAGACGTGTTTTGGAAGGAGACGAACGTCGTCCAATCAGCAGCGAACGTTCGAGCCTTGACCTACTGTGACCTCAACATCATCAAGAGAGATCGTCTGCTCGAAGTGCTCGACTTCTACCAGGGTTTCGCCAACTCCTTCGCGCGTAACCTTACCCTGACCTATAACCTTCGACATCGGGTAGGTCGCAGAGCTGTCCGTCATACAGTTGTGCGTGCGTCTATATTGTTCGTATCGTGTACGTTTAGATGTATGCGTGAGTTGTGTTCTGTTTACGCTTATATACGCATACGGGTCTATATACTGTATATATTTTTACTAAAACCGAAACCTTCCTGCCTATCGATTTTGTTTTGACAGAGTATATGTGAATAAGCTGGTTCCCGGACTTAGCTTTCGTTGGGCACTGTAGAAATCTCGAGCTTACGATTACGACATGCTTACGTTGTTATGTATGCGCAGATGTATATGAGCTAAAATCCAATTCGTTTTATTGAGATCCGCGTTATTTTGTCTCGTATTAGTTTGTTTCATTTTGGCTCATTTTAGTTCCGTTCTATATTGACTTATTTTAGTCCGCTCTTTTTTGGCTTCTTATCTAGTCCGCTAGGCCCTATATTTTGACTTTTTGTTTAATCCGCTATACTTTGCCTCATTTCATTTCGCTTTATTTTGGCTCGTTTTAAACCGCTCGATTTGAGCTCACTTCATTCGCTGCATATCGGCTCTCGACCCGGCTTCTGCTAGCGATTATGATTTTTCACTAAGTAAGTAAGGAAATAATGCTTTAGTTAAAAACACGCATTATGTGCATCGATTGAGCGAGGAATCGTATGCGATTCACTGCGGTTTCATTCGAAACGAGCTTTAGTTGATGTCTTGTGCATTATGATAACAACGCTGTAAAGTTAGAATGGATTAGATCATATCAGAACAGATTAGATTAGATCATATCAGAACAGATTAGATTAGATCATATCAGAACAGATTAGATTAGATCATATCAGAACAGATTAGATTAGATCATATCAGAACAGATTAGATTAGATCATATCAGAACAGATTAGATTAGATCATATCAGAACAGATTAGATTAGATCATATCAGAACAGATTAGATTAGATCATATCAGAACAGATTAGATTAGATCATATCAGCACAGTTTAGATCATATCAGAACAGATTAGATTAGATCATATCAGAACAGATTAGATCATATCAGAACAGATTAGATCAGATCATATCAGAACAGATTAGATCAGATCATATCAGAACAGATTAGATTAGATCATATCAGAACAGATTAGATCAGATCATATCAGAACAGATTAGATCAGTTCATATCAGAACAGATTAGATTAGATTAAATCATATCAAAACGGATTAGATTAGATTAGACCACTCTATCTTGACTTATTCTTATCCGCTCTATTTTGACTTATTGACGTCATAAGTTCTTGCCATCCAATGCACTTAATGCCCTCGTCTGGCCTTCGATGCACTTGCGAAGGACAAACGTTGGCCTTCTCCATGTTCTTGCAGTTATGACTCAGGCATTTTTGTCTTTGATGGCTATTCCGGTCAAGAGTCATCTAGCGACACCTGTTTCATTTTCCATGTAGCTGCTTATTGAGCCGTAGGCGGTCTATCGTCCACGGCTTCAAGGTCAAGCCGATGGGTCAAGGGTCAGTTTCTTTCGATTTCCATTCACCCTTAATGTGATGCATGCAGAGTCTAGACTCTAACAGAAGAATTCAGTCGCTGGTCCAGCTCCCTGAAACTCTCTTGGATTTCGGTCCAAAGGATTATGAATGTGAATTTAGTTTTTACTTACAAACGACCATCGATTGTTATCTTGTAAAATACAATAAAGGTCGTTTTAGATTAGATTAGATCGGATTGAATTATATTACATTTGATTACATTATATGACATTGGTTTGGTTTAGGCCCCAATATTTCTTCGCCCACCCGAAATTAAATCCTGGATCCACCCCATTCATAAGAGGCATACGTGCGCAATAGTGTAGACAACTTGGGCCTTAAATGGCGTGGCTCCCATTCAAACGGGCTGTGGTGGTGAAGGACCTCCCCTGTTAAATTCATTGAAAAATGAGCAGGGTCGAGGCCATACGGTCGCTATAGAAAAACGTGTAGATTTACTTAACCAGATATTCGTGTAGAGTTCTTCAAGAGACTCTCAGTATTTATGCAGTCCCTTTATGTTCTGTTCTTCGATCTCCACTGGATTACGATTACTAATTAGATTAGATTCGTTCCGATTAGACTGAATTATATCAGATTAGATTAGATTAGATTAGGTAAATCGTTTAAAATTTCCTCTGCCCCGACGTAATTTCTCTCTATAGTACAAGAATCGTCAGATACGCAGTTGCTGTTTGGGTGAGGAGTGTGATAAGGGCTCTGAGTAGGGAGTGTGATAAGGGCTCTGAGTAGGGAGTGTGATAAGGGCTCTGAGTAGCCCTACACTTCAAAGACGCCGCAAGATTGCTGTCTTCGTTCGCCCTCTGGCGTGATTCGCGTAAAACTCGTCGTCTAATGAAGTCAACCAAACGCACAACAGGCTATCGCCAACTTTTCGATCGCGTTTTTCTGTGTCAGAGCCCGTTGCCAGGGGGCGCTAATATCCCGTATATTTGCCACATTGCGGAATCCAGTGAATACATTCCCATCGATCTGCTAACACGTTAAAACTCAGTTCGTTCAAACCGATGATTGAAACCGCTATGTAAAGTAAGGTAATGCCGATGTCAACCGCCCGGGCAGCCACAAGATATCGTGAAACAGGATACTTTTACTAAACGCACAACGCTCATATTTTAGACCCCTCTGTAAATCTCTGGAGCTCTCTAAAAATAAACTTGGCGCTAAATAATATAGTTAGTATGTTTAATCCCCTTCTGAAGCACGTGTGCGCCAATGCATAACCAAATACCAGATATTCCAGTTCGCAAACTGCGCATGTGTTCATCTGGGGCTCGACACTGTGCAGTCTAGGTTTACCTGCTATAGGTAAGCTGATTCCCAATTCAAGCACGCAAGAAACGCAAATCATACTTAAGAAATATAACTTTGGAAGGCAGGCTCGGCTACGGTTGACGTCTGAAGCTATTAGAATTTTCGAAGGCATACAGCGCGGGATTAACCAGTCTATAAAACTGAACAAGACACGTCAGCAACAGCCATCATTTCCGCCGCCGCGACACCTAACGACAAAGTCGCTAGTTTTGGCGGCAGAAAATAGGCAAACAGCTAATAAACACCTTAAAAAGATCTTTCGGCTGAAGCGCAAACACACCGGAAGCAATCCAACAACACCTTTTTAAACCTGCCACCTTGCGTTAATAGACAATGTCCCCGAGGGAATGGCCGGACGCACCAGGCACACATGGACCCTGATCTTCGCAGATCTCCGCCCACTGAACTTGGGGCTGCATGCAGTCTGCAGGCGAACCCAAGACCTGGACTATTGGCGATGAGTCGCGAAAACGGCAACGCTCCAGAGAAGGGCTCGCCACCTATGAAGGAACGGCCGCCTGATTTGACCCGGAAACCTGGTATTCCAAGCATTTAATGATATAGTTCAAGGTTTCTCTGCATGACGCAGCATACAATCCAGGTTCCTTCCTCCTTTTTCCCCGACGCCCAGAGATGTCTAAGACGTCCCAGTTTTGGATGAGAAGCCTTGTCCAACGTACAGCCTGGCGCATACTTAATTAGTGTAAATCTCTATCGGTTTATCGATTTCTTGGACCAGCGCGTCCTCTGTGGAAGACGCCTTGAGGCGTCAGATATTGATAGATTAAGAGCTTCTATTTCTGGCCGTGTCAGCGGAAACTCTCTTCCGGTTTACAGCCTTGCATGTGGCCTGCCGCTCTGCGTTTCAGGGGAGGTGTCTATTCCACATCGCCAGAGGCTTTAATTCCATAACTCATCTCAACCATATATAGAGATTTATTTATATACTCGAATATGGCTATAAATAGCAAGCTATTTAAAATTGGTGTTTGATGCTGTAAATTCCTGGCATAGTTTGTGAGAGCGCGTGCTGTTTTTTCAGGAGGTGTATTGCGCAGAGAAGAAGTTGGTTCTCTTGACTTTGGTTTTTAGGTGTTGAGGAAACGCAGAGATTACGATTAAAAATGTGTATAGCTCTTCAGATGAAGAACAAGACCTGTGTTCCGGTTAAGGTCACAGGTCATAGTTCAAAGATAAGAGAAATGCTTTTTCGTTATGAACCATCAGTAGAGAGGTCAAAAGTTACGGAAGAGAAATGAGAGAAGCGACAGAAAGGAGAAAAAAGGAGATAAAGAGATAAGGAGGAAAAGAGAGAATGGATCATGACAGGAAGGAAGAAAAGGCAGAGGAAAAAGAAGAGAATTGAAGGAGACAGAGGGAGGAAGAGCGACAGAGACACAAACAAACAATTACAAGTACGTGCACATGATAGCGTACATGTAATTGTACTTGTTGGACCCTGTTGCACTACTAGTTGTGCGTCTCATCTTTTCAAATAATGACACGTACTTTGTTACACTATTACACTAATCTAATCTGACCTAAAATGATATGGTCTAAGCTAATCTAACGAATTCTTATCCAGCAGTTCGTCTTCTGGGTTCGTCTTCTGGGCCCCTGAACTATCAAATATCTACCGGCTTCTTCAGCTTCTCCAACGTATTATGATTTCACATCAGGCGACCATCGATTGATGTCTTTTGCATTATGATAGCGGGTCCAGGGAAGTCATTGTACACAAGAAATCAATCGATGTTCGCTTCAAGTAAAATCGTAGCTAAAAATCATAAACCGTTGAAAAAATAAAAATCGCAATGCGTCCGCAAAATAAGAAAAACAGTGCGTCCATCTCTAGAAAGAAAATTACAGATAAGTGCTTAACACGCGTGTTTTCTTTGCAGCTGATATTTCGAAAAGTGGCCGATGTGAAGAGAGAGCGAGAGCTAAGCGAAAGGCAGAAGGACAATCCACCGCTTGAACTGCCCAACGATCACCCGCTACGCAAACTCATCTCTCGCTTCCGCAAGAAGAGCGACCGGAACCTTCTGTCGCCATATGCCGACCTCGAACTGGGCGAGACGTCTTCCTGTACCACTGCGCCGGACGAGCAGCCACCTAAACGCATATCTTCCTCCGCCGAGACGATTAGTTCGGATCTGCAGAACCCCAACAACTATTCTTCGGCCCTTTCCCGGAGGGGTACACTCATGCCAGGCGCTGTGCCCTCCGTAACGACGAGACAGGGAAGTTGGTACCAGAAGCGGGATTCTGGCATTGTGGCTCAACGGCCCGTGTCTCAGCAGGACCCCAATGTCAAATGGGATTCGGAAAAGACGTGCAGGGATCCGGGGAAACTGGGAGTCCCTGCTTTCGAGAGGAGCCCAGAGAATCCTACCATCTGCATGGAGGAAGGTCCCGGCGGATCGGAGGGCCCAAAGAAGGGGGAACTCCTGGGAGTAACGCGAACGTCTTTATCTTGCTCAAAGCGACCAGTTTCCAAGTGGGGCATACTTCTGAGTGGCGCGGGAGCTTCCGGTACAAGCGAAACAACCACTTCCACAGCATCTGCAACCACGCAGCCCACCAAACCCAGATCAGAGGACAACACGCAGCTGGCCAAGGACTCTGCCACGGGTGGGGTATCGAAGGCGCTTAATAAGCGACTGAACTCGAAGGAGACGAGCAAGAATCCACAAACAACAACGTCTGATCAGTCGACTGATCGCAGATCGACTGATCAGTCTGAACGTGCTTCCCATTTGGAAGAAACAACCCAAGCCTTGCGGCTGGAAAAGGAATCTGGAACATCCAAGAGGGAAGGAAGAGTCGGCAGAGCAGTGGAGGACGGGAGAGGAGAAGCGGTTATGGACTGCTCGCTGGAGTTGCATGTGTGCGAGATCCTTCGAGACTTGAAGTCAGAGATTCTCGGCGTTCATCAGCGGATCCAGAAAGTGGAAGCTCACCTGGAAGACGTCTTCAGGCTCTTCCAACACCCACCCGCCGTCTCCGCCGTCGGTGCATCGGTCCGGGCCGTCTCGCCACCCACTACAATCGCCTGGCATAGCTCCTCTTCCCGTGAACTGTCGCTCAACTCGCCTTGTTCCCGAATCCCCGATCCCGCTCTCCTCCTTCCGGAATCCACAGGCGACTCCCATGTCCCATCTCGGCTCAAGGACAGTGATATCAGCTTCCGCGTGTCGGACGAGACCGGATATGCCCAAAGCACGTCAAAGGACGAGGAAAGCAACAACCCTTCCCCCACGTCCCCCTCAGATTCCCAACCGCCCACCCTGTTCCCGAGACAGCCGAGTACACGCAACAAAACCCGGTCTCCCACAGGTCCCGCAAAGCTGACCCGGAAGCGCACCCCGCCATCTCCTACGCACGGCTTGCTGCAGAACCCGGATGCGTCGTCATCAGCGACTGGACATGCGTCGTCAGTGATTATTGCTGACAAACCTATGCCGCTTCCAGACGACGCAGCCAATCCTTCTAAAACTGATACAGTGATTGAGACGGAGGATGCGCCACTTACTTTCGGTTTCTCAGAGGCCGTGGAAAACGACGATTTACGATACGGCGATCGGCAAGATCGAAGAGTTTCCACTTCGAACCAGAACTTAGAGAATACTTCCATAACTGATGAACCGGTAACAAACAGAACCTGTAGCTGGGAGGACGATATATGTTCTACGGCGGATAATTAACCATTCTAGACGTTAATTGGACGCTTCGTTTAGCGAACGAACGTCTATGAAATAACTGCCGTGTTCGTCACGCTCTTATTAACTAATTTATTTTACTTCCAAGAGCACAACTCAGATCACAGACTAAATCATTCAATTCACTGTCGAGATCTAGGTTGAACTGCGGAATGGAGTTTAATTTCTAGGCATCAATCGTTAGCGAAAGGCTGGACCTTAGAGTTGCAGGGTTTTTACACTTGAAATTTGTTACACTGTCGCGCGCCGCAGCCTCTTAGCAGTCTTTCTAGAAAATGGCTTTGAACGTCATTAACAACTGAGGGTTGGAAGAGGCAGAAGGATAGTGAGCGGGTAAGTAATCTCCATGTGCTTTTGGCGAAACGCAATGCACTACTCGATGGGTTCCAGGGTGAGATTTGTAGTTAGATTAAGTGGGGCAAAGACATCTAGGAGAGAGCTTATACTGAGTACGATTAACAGCGTCAAGATGGAGATTGATCTCGGTCAGTGAGCACAGTAATACAGTAAGGGCTATTCCTGATAACCTCATAGTGTCAACACAGGTCCTGGCCGTTTTCTCCTTCCCTCAAAGAATCAGTGTGGGAAGTTTTCATTTCAATGGGGTCTGAAGGGTGGATCGTTTGAGCCATGAAGAGGAAGTAAACCAAACAAAAATATGATATATTATGTCATTAATAGCTCGCACATTACGATAACTTCAAATTACAGGCTCGCATAGCTTCGGTCTTGCATGAGAATCTCTCATTCTTATCTATATGCAATTTTGTGCATATATGCATGGTTATCGCTTATGCTGGAAAGATATGTTCCAGGCGTGTCCTAGGATGTAAATTGGACAGCCCGAAGTGCCTCGTAGGATATGTTGACGAATCTGACTCTTGTCAGAAATGAACGATACTTTAAGTTTCCTGTAGAGAAATTATGACTACCACGAATGACATTCACATCAAGGCTATCACTGTAATAATATTATTATACGATATCTGTACAGTGATGTATAAGAGACAGTCATCGTGGGCTTCAGTATGGCTGATCATATACTTGAAAATTTTGACCCTTCTGTAATATCTATAGTTTGTTTTAAAATTTTTATTAGTTGTTCCTTAAATGCCACATATTTCTTAAATATTTGACCTTTCTGCACTATTATTACTTGTTAACAATTGTGGCATATAAGCAAATATGGCAATAGAAGCCTTATAGGTTTTAATATGGTTGCTGTCCTGAAATATTTGGCCATTCATAGCTATCTTTAGTTTGTTCACAATCTTGTTGGATGTCCCCAGGTACCTGAAAATTTGGCCTTTCTGCAATATCTTGAAGATTTTGTTTTTAACAGAGATCGCCTTACGTACAGTAATAACTAGTTAACTCCAACTATATGTAACAACATCCACAACTAAGTGAGCTTGACGAGACTAACGCTCTAAGTCGAGGTCCAGCCAACATCGTAATCGTAATACGTAAACTCCGCACATTTTGTTATAACCGACTTAGCAACGATTACTAATACCTTGTCACGTGACATTAACTTTACGGGACTGTATATTCCATTGTAGACAAATTTAAGATAGTAGTAAAAGCCCTAATATTTCAAGTTCATAGAAGGCAGCCTCTGCTAACTTTTTCGCAGCTTATTTGGCAATGATTACAATTGTCTTGACTTCGTGCAGATGCAGTTGAAACGCCCAACAATGGCGCTAAACGTTGAACTGTAATAGGAGCAGTGTAAATATTCGTTCTTTTTACTCTTGTCAGTAAAAAAGAATATTCAATGCTATGATCGAACTTCGAGTTTCTTGGCTGCGAAGATTAAGACAGGGAATTGTAAATCATTGGAAAGTTCGAGTTAATTTCAAGCAGAACGACCCGACTGAAACTATGATTCGGCCTGGCGTAGTTGTAATAATTGTAATCGTAACTGTAATTGTAAAACTCACGCAAGTCATGACGTCATGCCTTTGCAGTGACAGGGCCGTCTACTTGGAATGGCCTTCCTCTGAGTCTGCATGTCGATCTGACCGCGCAGCCAAATACTCCGCCGTCAACTTTCCCATGCAGCATCCTAAGTACAAAGAATGAAGGTTCCTCGTCCCTAGGGGAGGCGCTTATTCCCGCTCTTCGGCTCTTGAGCCGGCAGTGGACGAATTCCAAGGTCCTGCACACAATCGGGTTCAGAGCATCCCAGGGCTTGTCGTTTACAGCCCAGGTTACACCAAATGTTACGAAATTCTGCTCGATGACAGAGATAAGAGTGGGCGAAAAACTTGTCCAGAGTCGTTACACGGAATGCGCTAAGCAGTCTCGAACCCGCAATTGTTGGATTACAGACCAACCGCACTACCAGCAGACCTCTGCGTCGTTAAAATTACTGTAGCATGATCGCTGTAGCAGTAATTTGTGACAGAGCATTTGTATAACGCCCTCTGAAAAGAGCTCGCGATCGATGTCTTCGTAAATAGGACTATCCCTCTGACTCACTTGGTGGATTCAACTGCACAACTTCTTCGCCTCATATTTATACTAGACGCATTTCACCCCCGAATTAACTAAACTTAAAGGCGCAATATAAATAATCAGATACTCGTGTACATACATCGCATCCGAGGTGGTCCGTTTTAACCTGGTTGACTTTTACTTTGAGTTCTCCGTCGATTCTCCCCTTTGTCAATATAGTACGAAATTATTACTTTATAGTAAGAAGGTACGATAAGGTAGATAACAGGTTTAGCAAAATAGCAGTCAGTGAATGAAGGAATGGGCGAACTGATGTCGTTGAATGAAAGAACTTGTCCTTCGTTCACATTCATTCCTTCGTTCATTCCTTGATTCGTCATAAACAAGAGAACTACAAATATTCAGTAAATATGTAAAACTTTTCAAATAACAAGGAATATCAATACTTTACAAACATGAATATATACTGTAAACGAAAAAGAACCCTGAAATTGCTGTTACATCAACTATCTAAATATTTTTAAATTCCAAATCCGTCAAACTGTTTTAATTGTGTCTAGAACAGTCAACTAAATTTAAAATCATAAACAGCCCTTTTAAAAATAACTTCACATGGACGTCATGTGTAAAGAATCCCCTTGCAAAAGTGCTATCAACTGGCAATCTATACTGCCATTAGTCAGCGGCATGCGGCTTTGAGGCATGTGCTGAGGGCAAAGGAGGGCACTTCGAACATGAATTATAGTAAAAACATATTTAATGAAATCTGTAATCAACGAACTAAAATTCTTCTGGTATGAATTAAGCTTGATTATTAACTTTCATTCGCTATTGGATTGATTCGAGGAGTACTTTTCGTTCACAGTGTATATATTTGAGTTGCAAAACGGTTCTACACATTATTGCCAACATTGACCACTTTAACTAAGTTTAATTTGTTTGTGTTTTTTTTGTAAATTCTCCTACAAATAAATTAACCAACAAATCTGCGAACGAAGAAACCTGACTGCAATCGTGAGAACTGTTGCCGAAATCATGCAACACAAATTGACTAACATCCACGATACACACGAATTATGCCCTACGACTACACGCTCATGTTGATTCGTTTGACTATACAGAACAACAGTACGTGCAACAGAGTTCGTAAAAGGAGTGCTTACTCTGACAACCACCTTAATCGGACCTATAACTTGCCATCAGGGGCACAACACGAGCATCTCTTTAGCCCAGTGAGCATGACTATAGAGGAAATTCACTCAAAATGTTGCATATATCGATGCGATATAAATAAATAAATAAATTAGAAAGCGCATATTTTCTAACTACATTTCTCTCTGCTATGCTCGTATTTTCAAAAAAGCATTTTACTTTTATTAAAAGAATTCTGCATTACCTTAGTAATCAAAAACAGTACAGAAATCTCTAGAACTCTGCAGTTTCGATATCAACTGCTGTAGTTTACTACTGTAGTCCTGTATTCCTTAGTGGTTGCTGTGTTTGGGGTAGTACCTTCTGGAGTAGCTTTGCAAGGGCGGAATGGATCGAGGGTAGCTGAAGCTGGAATCGTAGTCATCATATGTGGATATGTCGTGGATTCCTCCAGACATGATCAGTGGGTTCGTCAAGGAGATACTCCCGAGGCGCAGCTCCTCCAGTTGGCCGTCACCAAGGGAACTCAGAGCCATGCGCAGCTCCAACTCCGTTGCCAGCGTCGGAATGTACGGACATCCTGGATCCGTGTTGTAGTAACTGCTTCCGCTCATAACGCTCCCGGTTGCCGCAATTCCGGTTCCGGTCCCGTACGACCTTGACCTGGTGGAGGTTGGTCTGTAAAGGGACGACGAGAGCGACTCTAAACGAACGAACAGCTGGTTGAACAATTGGTTGGGACGTTGCTGCAGAGCAAGTGGTTAAACAGGTAGTTGAATAGGCGCTTAACATGTATTTGAACAGTGTTTGCACAGGTGACTGAGCAGTGATTGAACAAGTGGATTACTAGACTTTATGTTGCTAATCTAATCTATTATCTGCTCCAATCATACGCATGCATTCTAGTTTCTCTTATCAAATGGAACTGTACAAGAGCTGTCTCCTTTGAAGTATGAACTTCAATGCAACATTGACATTTTTATGTTTATAAGAGCAGTGTCGCGGAAGAATCGACTGAGATGCACTGGATTAGATTGAATGGAATTGGACTGGATTGGAATAGATTTAGTTCGATTAAATGGGATAGTGTTAGATTGGATTGGCACGGATTGGAGAGATTGCATTGGATAGGGATGGATTGGTTTTGAATGAGTAGAATTGAGATGGATAGGAAAAGCTGGGATTCGATTGGAATAAAGTGGATTGTAGACCTACATGAAAATAATGGATTGGATAATGGATAAGTAAAGATTGGATAGGATAGGAAATATTCGACTGGATAGGAAACGACTGAACTGGTTTGAAAAAGATTGGATCGTATAAGAAAAGATTGGAATTGACTGAAAAATGGACTAAAAAGATTAAACTGGACTGAAAAAGATTTCATCGGGTTGTAATAGACTGAAGTTGACTGAATTAGATCGAAATAAATTGCAATAGATTGGATTGAATTGGGTTCAATTGGTTTAGATCAGAAGATGAATGGACGGTTGTACAATAAACACGAAATCTGCAAATGACGATCACATCCAGACCAACCTCGGTTCGAGTCCACCTTGCTCTTACTCCTATCCGCACCGTCTCTTCCATAGCCAGTATTTCTTCCCGTACTTCCAGACGTAGTCCACCTGGATCGACCACTTCCATATGTTCCCCTCCTATTGAACTGCTCCCGTTCTTGGAGTTCGACGATTGCTTTTGCTGCGACCAATTCCTTGCGCAGCTGCGAGCAAAGCATCAAGGCCGCCTTGGCGATGTGATACTCGGGAACGAGCTTCGAGTCAAAGGCAGCTTGTAGGGCGTCCTCGCCCATTCGGCTGTAGTCGATCGACTCCAGCATCGTCGCTCGCTCCTCCTCGCTCATGTCGGTCTCCTCTGCAAAAAGATATCACAGGCTAAGTAAGGTATCGTACTGCAGGCAAAAATACGAAATGGTACTGAAAATGAGGTATCATACAGCACAAAACAAGTAATGGTGTTGAAAAAATAACATTTCTTAAAGCAAAAGATACCAGAGGTTAGACAAGGCATCGTACTGCAAACAAATGAGATGTCGTACCGAAGACGGCATCGTATTGAATAAAATAAGGTATGGTACTTTGAAAAATGCTTTATGAAGTAAAATATGCCATAGGCTATATAAGGTATGGTATTGCAAACAATAAGGTATTGTACAAACAAATAAGGCATGGTACTGAAAAAGAAATCCCTGCTAGGGAAGGGAAGAAGGAACAGAGATAGGGATGAGGTAGGGAGAGAGAGAGTTAGGGACAAGGAGATATGGTGTAGACTATTCAGAAGGTACATTTTGCCAAACTAGCATGCAGACGCTCTGTGCGAGATAGGCTAGTTTTGTATTATATCTATGAAAGGACACAAAACTGTCTGGCTACAAGCACAGTTTTATTAGCAGAAAGTAGCTGTTTTCGGCGTTTTGGCTACAATAGTTTCTGCAGTTTCAAGACGTTACTTTTAACGGAATGTGGTTCCTATACAAACCAGACTGCAAGAGTTTATCGAGAACGTGAAAGAAGGTGTCTTGGTTGGTTCTGTACTTGTCCGGCACAGCTTCTACGATCTGCCGGAAGATGTCGTGGTTGAGAGCACCCCGGCTGCTGATGCCCTTGAGGTAGGAGTCGACCGCATGGCAGATCTGCTTCGGTGGTATCTCCGCCTCGGAGTTCTCCCTACAAGTCTCCTCCAGAACGAGCACAAAGACATCGGAAGAGAGTTGCGACAGTTCCTCGTCGGTGAATCGACTCAGAAGGCGTGCGACCATCTGAATCAGGACATTCTCTGACCTTAAGCCTAATTCCCTGGCCTTGGCAAGTACAGCGAGGACCCATTTAGGCGAAACGAGACCGGATAGGGCCGAAGCAGCTTCGGGGAAATCGCAGAGTAAGGTGTCCAAGATGGCTGATATTTCCTCGTCACCAATCGCAGCTGTTCAAACACATATAAATGAAAATATCTGTTACGCAATATTGCACTTACTCAATTTAACTGATATTTGCGTGACAAAGAAGCCGATTGTTTTGACCGTTCTTCCTGTAACGCAGAGTGTACGGGTTCGAGGCTCTCCTGAGACGGTTACTGTGTAATGACCTTGAGCAAGTCCTTCACGCACAATTGCTCAGCGCCTTCGCTGGACACTTTGTCATTAGAAATATTAATATCTAGCGTCTTTTATAAATGCCTCTCTGCAGCACTTTGAAATGTATATATCCGTTATAAGTTAGTTAATCATCTGAACATTTATCTAGTGCATTCTAAAACCCCTCCAATGTGATCTTCAGCGTAAGTGATGTATTAAAGTTCAGTGAGAACGAAAAGTTTATCCAGTGGTGAATGATGCTCAATGAACAGGAAATATTTCTACTTATTAAGAAGGATACATTACTTATTCAGGGAAATGCATTGCTTAGGCCTATTCAGCAAAACATATCACTTATTCAAGAAAATACCTTACTTATTCTAGAACACTCAGCACCGGCTAAGATGTTGCTTGGACTGACAGACACCTTCTTAATTCGTTAATGCCTTAAAACCTTCTTAATCCATTAATGCCCTGATTTGTTTTCTCTTTGTTAAAATACCTTACATATACGTAACACCTTTTTAAAATCCGTAAATGTCTTGCTATCTTTTTTCTGGCTTTGCGTTCATTTCTGCAGAAATATTATATGTCTACAGATGCAGACCATTATTTCGGAGATGATCGAAATAAGGCATCGGATGTTTGGCCACTTCGCATGGTGCGATGGCAGACAAAGCCACACAAGGGCACTTCATGATGATGGTAACATAGGCGATACAAATATAGACGATATAGATACAAGAAATACAAATGGACGATACAATAGACAACTGAGGCTATTGTTGTTACCTCTGTCCGAATGTCGTTCCATCCTGCTATCAACTTCTTCCTCCTCTTCTTCCTCATCGTGGTCTCTTGCAGATTCGATCAGGCTGCTCTTCTCTTCATTATTGTGTTCATCTCCCTCTAGAACACTATGGCTTGCTCTTTTCTCTTCCTCCTCCTCTTCCTCTTTCTCCTCTTCTTCCTCTTCTTCTTCCTCTTCCTCCTCGTCCTGCTTCTCTTCCTCCTCCTCCTCCTTTCCCTCGTCCTCCTTCTGCTTGAATTCCTCTCTTTTTCCTTTCTCCTCTTTTTCCTTTTCCTTGCCAGTCGCCGGCGGTTTCTTTCCTAACTGGCAGTTTGGTGCCTGATATTGACTCCTCTTCTCGTCATGTCTACCACCTTGATTTTCATCGAAGTCCAGAACGTTCGAGATGTACAGCTCGACCATAGCAGCGCAAACTGAAGCACCGATGTACCTGTCTTTGACGACTCGAAGAAGCTCGGTGAACCAGTTGAGCGGAAAAGCGGTCAGTTTTTTCAAGATTTCTTTATCTACATTCAGCTGATTGACCGAGTAGCTCCTGTAATTTATGAAAAACTCTTATGCATTGGCAGAGTAACCGCTTCAGTTTATCCAAAATGCGTGTGTTTTGGCTGAATAACTCCTGTAATTTATACAAAATATGTACTTCCTTTACAACATATTTGGTGTCAGTATCTGTTTGGGGATTTTACCGCTACTTTGAAGAAACGCTCAAAGGCGCCGACATATAGGCCTATGATGAAATGATAGTGTACCCCTAACACATTTAAGTTAATGGGTTAGCTTAGTTATGTGAGCTCTTAGCGCCTATATCTCTCCATCCAACTGCCCATTCTTTGTTTAAAAGTTCTATAGCTCGGTGCAGACATTATTCCTTCTGGCAGCCGGTTCTAGTGACCAATAATGCTCCGGCTGAAAAAGAATTTCTTCATGTCTAATCACACTCTTTTGTGGTAACTTTTATACTGTACCCTCTGAGAAGTCTGTTTACTGCCCACAGGAAAACGTTTGTTCGTTTATTTTCTCGAGTTTATTTGGTAGGGCTCAATAAGATCTTCTCTCAATCTTCTTCTTCCTTAAGAAAAAAGACTAAATCTTTCAAGCCTTTATATGGCATCCTAGCAAGGCTTCTGACAAGTTTAGTTGCTCTTTTTTGTATGGTTACCACATATCGACATTCCGATTTCTTTTTTATAGTAAGGCTTTCATACCTGGATACTATATTCTAGATGTGGCCGATGGCAGTACAGGTCCATAATTCAACACAGGTTTACTGCAGTGTAGCAGTGTAAGCCTAATATAATCATGGCGAGTGTTTCTACCGGAATGGGAAACTTGCTCTGAGGTCGATTTGAGTTAACAGAAAATAGGCCCACCTTGTGAATATTGGTCCGCTGAGCCAATTGTCAACGATTGCCTTGATGCACTTTCCGATGATACCCGCCTGCTCGGCAATTGCTCCTAGTTGATGACACTGCAGAACTAGCTCAACGACAGAATCCAGCCTTCGCTCGAGCAAGGCTGACGTCAGGGTCAACTCCAAAACCCTATCGGCATCATCAGCCAGGTTCCCTGGGCTGTTCATCTGAAGGAACTCCGCGGCACAGCGCAATTGACAGACGTTTGCTGGAATTATTTTGATACGGACGTTGTAGCAGTAGTTGGCGACCAGTTTGAAGGAGTCGGGTCCCCCTGGGAAGTCGGTCAGAGTTACGTGGTCCTTCTCGGCCAGGGTGCTGCGGACCAGCGTTCGGAAGAAATCAGACTTTGTGTAAAGGGGGAACTTGTGGAGCTTGAAGACTTTCGAGTCGACGGTCACCGTTATGTCGGAGAGTTCACCGGTGCTTAAGAAATTGGCAAAATCCATTGTCTGAAAACAATAATTGCAATGAGATTAGTTTGTTCAACGCCGCCTTTGTAAAATAATATATTGTAGTCTGTTCTATATCGGCTTACTTAACGACAAATTTGTTTCAAAGACATTAAAACTGCAAAGTAGGGCAAGCAGTTGTTATATAAAACTTTTTCAGTAGTTTCTAAACAATCAGTGCTTATGAGACATAATTTTCACTCAACTAGCAACAACATCATGATTCAATGTGACTTTACCACGGGAGATAATGGCTCCGAAGTATTTGTGGTATCTTCTCGACACTGCTAAAAGTTTAGTTATCAACAAACCTTTTTAGAATTACTGGCAATATATACGAACCACAAAGTGAGAAATACAGAAGCACAAAATGACATACAGTCAGATGTAAACTGGCAAATATGGCAAGATGAATTCTATGTTGCAACGTAGACATATCATGGCAAAGTTACGAAAATCTAGCAGCTTTACAAAGTCCTTTAGGCCTACAGCAATCACTAGGCAGGGCCTACATTATATTTATAAATTCCAAGAACGTGGTAATCTACAAAAAAGTTTGATTTGCGCAGATGAATAAGATCCGCGAGACCAGAATATTATTTAATGTTCTTAAAACCGATTGCCACTTATGTAGGCCCCTATATTAAATATCTACCAGTAGATATTTAACTGAACCTGCTGATAAGTTAACAAGTTTATAACATTTACAGAGTAAGTTAACGAAGGCATAGCAAATGATTCTAACATGCTTGTACATGTTCTGAAACAATATTTCTTTGCTACGATCGATTTTCTGTCATGTTTAGTTTTACGACCAGCAGTTCATGCACCATACACCACTCAACTCCTCCTTGATCCGGGTTTGGTATTGACACAGAAGAATATATGGCTGGGTTATGAATCATTTTTAGAATGACAGAATATAGAATAGGATGAAGCATACAAACAAATAGAATTTCAACAGAAAAGTCAATATTAACCGTTATAGATAAGAGCCCTTATAGAGAAGAGTAAGTTTAAACCAAGATATATCAAATCATTAACCCATTTTATAGATTCCACTCCAAGGAATGGATTACGAAGCAGAACCAACTCAGAAAATTTTTATTTTGTTGCATTGAAAATTACTAGTTCAGCACATTTCTTATCACATTTATCAATCATTTCTTGTAGTCTGAAGCAGATAACAATACTGCACGTTTCATCTGCAATGCACAATGGAACATGCTACCTAGGTAAAGTGTATTGATAACCACACAGATATGCTGTATATTTAAAAGAATGCCGGAGAAAGATACTACCCCGCCTAATTCCACTTGTAAAGGAGGTTGGGTTTGATAGTGTATTGTGCAGCCAGTTTAAGGTGTCTGCAGAAGGCAGAAGATAAATTGCTTAAAATATATGTAAAGCAGTTATACTTTAATAAAATAAAAAGTTCGTGTTTACAAGTGCCTTTTGTGTTTTTAAAACGAATTGCAAAAATTGGACAGCAATCTGTGTTTAAAAGAAAACGGTGCTAACACGACAGAGAACTGATGCTCACAAGTTATTGCCTAGGAAAAATTTTGCTCACAAACCAAAAAATTTGCTCCCAGCACCCAAATCCTTTGGTGGAACATTGGGTGCAAGTGGGGCACAAATCTCGAAACATTTTTCTGCCAGGGATATACCACTTACCGTTATCGTTGACGCTGGGAAACAAGAAACTCTAAGGTGAACACCTTAAACCCGCTGCACAAGCCGGCATTTCCTCGTGAAGACCACCACCCCCTTGTGTATTCAGGCCCTGTGTGAGTCCCAATCGAGCCCCCGCGATTGCCTTCCACAGGTAGGGGGTTCGGAGATCCCTAATATATAGGCCGATCAGAACCAAGTCAAGTAAAACCCGTTCGCATTCCAGCCCCGTGTTTAGGCACAAGCGAAGATTAACCAATCAAGACCTTGACCCGCAAATACCTTCCCGTCGTTTGAGGTTTCGTGTGCCATTGCAGATCGGCGGACAGGCCAGGTGTCCTATTCTCTGGCATTCAGGCCCATCGATGGAATAATCAATAGAGGCCCAATAGAATAGGTTACTTGCCGTCGTAGTCTTGTACAGGTGACTTAAAGGGACCAACAAATCGACATGTTTTGACACGTCTGTGCACAAGCCGCAGTGTTTGGCAGACCTGTCAGTCTGCCTGTCGTTTGTGTTATATTGGGTAGCAACGTCGGCTCTAATCGATATGACTGAGGTATCAAGGGAAGGCCGTCGAAGGCGTACAATCTGTGTGGGACCTAAACGACTCGCTTAAAACATTGTGAAAAACGTCGATATAAATTTACCTGTTCTTTTAGTAAAAGGAAAGAAACGTGTGTTACAAGCATGTGTTAATCAGTTAACTGCTATCCTGATTAGCTAATAATAGGCCTACTGTCAATGCCCCATAATTGTTTTTGTAGGCATAGGCATATTTAATCTTTTATTAGGCCATTGGCTGGTTCAGTCTTTATCACATCATGTAAAAAATCAGTACGATGGTCGCTTCAAGTTAAACGAGAGTCAACATCTTGACCCAGTCAAAATCTGATAGGCTACAGACTAAGCTACTAGATCAGAATCTCTTCAAATGTAGGAGTACAGGGCTAGTGCATTTCTATGATAATGGCGCTAGAGCATTCATTAGATTAGATTAGATCATATTATATCGGATTAGATAAGATCAAACGAGATCAGAACATCTGATTATATTGGATTGGATCAGAGATTAGAGGTTAGGTCACATTTCCAAGCGCTGTTGCACCTGCTTAATTTATATTCGTGATCTTCCCAGAATTCGATCCCATGCTTGATTTCAAAACCGCATGTATACAGTCGTTGCCTCGATTGTCCACTCCATGTTTGACTACAGCAATTCTCTCTTCTTCAACCTTGAATCCACTCACCTCAAGCACTTTCAATTCAACTTTCCCAAGTTGTCACCAGGACACTCAAACATCACCATATCACTCCTATCCTAAAGCCACTGCCTTCTTCTTTCTTTATTTCTTGCTTTCATCCTTCTGTCCTTCATTCCTTCCATTATTTCTTTTTGTCAGTATTCGATAAACGTCTTATCTAAATTTCTTTCTTTCTTCCTTCTTTTCTTTCTTTCTTCCTTAAGTTCCGTTGGTGTCGCTCGCACATTTACGATTACATTTACGATTACATTTACGACCACGATTACCTAACGTCTGTAAGAGATTGACAGCAAGACTTGCCTTAGGCCTCGATCGTCCACAGTTGTGAAGGTCTGGATAACTGTAAGCCTGTAGCCTCGACATGTTCCTAAATAGGCCTAAGCGTTTTCGATGCGACTTTAAATGCGGCAGCGATTGTCACACTGGTTGTAAGCCACGGTTGAAGTTGTGAACAAAATGACGGAGGAGTGCCACTTAACCGTTGCATTCGACTTGAGTGTCAACAGAAAGATGAGGTAAAATCGATGTTCACTCAAACGAAAAATCGATTGATCAGGCCTATGCAGGCCAGAGCTAGAGAGAGCAAAGTAAATTTCGATCAGTAAGAATGCTATTGCACGAAAGTATAGAGATTAACGTGGTGGAGTGTCAACACAGGACTGTCGGGTTCAAATCCCCTCCAGGACTGATAGATATTTCAAAGTTTCTGTTCCACTATTGTGCCCCTAACGAACTCAGCTATAAAACTAGTGCACTGATCCTGTTGATGGAAGGCTGAGGCGGCCACCTGCCCTCACATGCCGAGGTCAAGAAAAAGAAGTCACTAAGTAAGCCTGTTCATAGGCTTACTCATGCCTGCTTTGATCTCGGGGTTAGCTTTAAGGGACTGCTCTTAATTCTTCTCAAGGCTATAATTGAGAATGAAATTCATCAAATTTTATTTCAAATTTGTTAGTTTCGAATATACGTAGCTTAATATAGGCATAATTTATTACGGCATTGCACGTATACCAATACTGGCATGGTAGGCCTAATAGCTACTTCGGTAAAAGCGCAAAATCGCAGCGCTTCTGTGCAATTGGGAACGTTCCAAATTCCTGCTGTGCTTGTAATGCTTTTTTACTTGCTTCTTATGCTACTGTTGGCGGATTTTGACGATACAAAAAGCGGAACCATTAACCAAGGCCCTAACGACTGTGTTAGCCGCTTGCGTCAATGACAAAATATGGAATAGTATTTATTTGTGGCTTATTTAAATAGCAAATAAAATTTATTGTTTTGTTAAACTACATTTTCTTTTTGACATTTCTAAGTTTTAAAGCGTGAAACCTTTAATAAATTTATTACTGGAGATCAGTTAATGGTAAGGACCTCGGGATGCGGATGCTGAGTGGCATCGCTTACAAGCGCAGGTTTGACAGTTTATGTAGCGCCAATTCATTTTATCAAACTTGTATACAGAAACCATATGCGCACCGATTAAACTCCTCGTATAATATAAAACTAGTAGTATAGTTCGTTTACGCTGTCTATTCCGAGAGGAGACGTGGAACGGACCCAGAAAGGGAGTTGGCGATTTGTGTTTACCATTTGGTAAAACCACGATAAATCTAATTTAATATCAGTTTACTGTTTTCTGAGGAATTTAATTGACCTGTGATATTTGGTGATTTCAGTTGCGTACATAATAGGGGAACATTTTGTTGCTTTGGTGTTAATTCATTGAATGCTTACAATATTTGTAAGTTTGAGCACACAAAGTGTTTATAAAACACTAAGTATTTCTATCTAAATGTTTTTGTAGCAAATCGAAGGTAGGCATATGCATGCCTGTCTTAAGCATTACAATGTGTAGGGACCTGGATTAATAATTATTTTGTGACTTGTTGCTTAGATCATCGCTTAAAGCTTTATCATAAGATGGTGGTTGCAAATAAATAATGAAATAATGATAAATGGAGATATGATAAAATGGAGAGATTTCCAAAGGTTCAAAAAGCAAAAGTGGAAAGGCTATTGCACAAGAATTTATGAAATGAATAATTGCTGTAGAAATCCAATTAAGAAATTTTTGCTTTGAATTTCTAAACTAAATTATTGCTTAACATGGCAGAGAAATTACTTGATATGTATTATTTAACATCTATGATTGTGGTACTCAAGACTCTTAAGAATTAATAAATGAATTAGTGTCTAATTTGTGTGAATTTCCTTTGAAGCAATCGCTGTCAACCTGGAGGCTGTGGGAGGTGGAGGTGGAGGAGGTGGAGGTGGGCCCGGACCAAATCTTCTCTTAGGACCCGCTACACTCTCACCATTCTTGTCGCCATCGCGGTTTAGGATGCCAGTTCAGCAGATGTTACCAAATCCTCTAGACCGAGGTGGCATGCCAATGATGTGAGCAGTCTATGTTAAATTTATTTATTTATTTTTCTATGCCTTTTTATATGTGCAGTCAGTAAATCCGAATCTGAGGTGTAGATGAATGTTAGCTAGGGGCCAAGATGGAGTCATGCAAAGGCCAATGTAAAACAGCGGGTCTTGAAAAGTGATTTAAGTGATGTTAGTGATTTGGCAAGTAGGACCATTTTTGCCACACAATTCCAGATATGAGGGCCACAGCAACTGATAGCACGTAATCCCACTGTTGTCCCGTAAACTAGCCACTATCAGAAGCAGCAGTAGTCTTGGGGGGCAGTATGCAGCTAGAAATGTATAAAGATGTGATGGATAGCTGGTATTCTGGGCTTTAAAGGTCAAGAATGCAATTTTAAACTTAATGTGCCATTCAACAGGTCCAAGTCAGTGATGCTGGCTAATGATCTGCCTAATGTCATCTAACTGTATGCAGTTTTTGAATAGAAATTGACTTGCGTAGAAATTGTTTAATGAATTCACTAAGCATGGACATCAACTTGTATGTAATGACTTGTTCAAATATATGCTTAACAGACTGATGTTGCTGCCATGCAACCTATGCTTCTCATTTTAAGAAATGCAGTCTGATTCTGTAATGGGTCTACTGTAGTGGGGAAACTTTAAATATTAGCGGGTTCCTTCAACTTAGGTTCCTTCAGAGTTGTGTCTTTGATGCCCAGTGTTAAGCTTTCGTGATTATCTGTACTGTCATTAAGCTTTTGGTAATCAATAGAGTTTTTTTCAGTTCAGTTTTAATCTTTTTGAATTACAGTATTGTGACTGTTATAATGTAAGCGGCTTACGTGGTGCAATTATTCTGATCAAATCTGCTCCAGGACTTGATTAATGTAATCTTAATCGAATTTGCTCAAATTTCTTTCATTCATTGATTAATCTGATCTAATCTGTTTTGCCCCAAATCAAACATTCATGTAGCACCAGACTAAATCTACATTGAGCTGCCACCCAAGAGACTGGGAATCAATGAACAGAATAGAATTTGGATTAGATTAGGAGAAATCTGGTTAAACAAGTTAATATACTGTTGTGGTAATCGCTTACCTATATGTCTGTTACACAAGGCAGCATCGATTGAAGTTTTGAAAAGGCATGTACATTGTTAAGGTGCCAGAAACAAAATACATTGCATGTTTTTGTGCATGTAGAGGAGTATGAGAAGTTTACACAATGTAATTAGGTCCAAATGCTGAATGCAATTAATGGATCATCATATGAAACTGACTTAACCCACTTGGCTAATATGGCAGACAGATTTTGCTGCACATGCAGAATTCACTAGCTCGGCTTTTTTATACGACATGGAGATCTCTTTGGGAGCACACTGGGTCTGTGCTTCGGTGATTTTGGGTTCATTCTTGCTGAGTAGACACTGTTACAGCTCTGGACAGGTTGTCCGCACACACTTTCTGTGCGCCTGAGATTCAGATTTATTGACTTTATGCACATAATAAATGCTATAAATAGTTTATATATTTATTTATTGCATCTGTGGCGACCTGGATCTGTCAGAGAGGGGCCTTGCTCAGAATCCTAAAGGTTCATAAGTACCAATTCTTGTAATTTGGCTGGATGGTACAAAATCTGAAGTAACGCTTGGGGTAGAGCTTTGTAACGTTTGTTGTGTTATTCTGTTGACAGCCATCGTATGCCCTTCATGGGTCAACCAGACTTTCGAATCTACGAAATGAACCGAAGACTTCAACAGTGGACAGAAGTATGCCGCTAAAAGATGATAACTTTAGGATACAGTCCAGTGATGACTTTAGAATTATAAAAACTCAGATATTATTAAGTACCTTTGCTTATCAGTATATAGAAGTTTCATTAATAGAGTTTATTATTATTATTTTTGTTGCCTTAAGTACTTAATATTTATTATTATTATTATTATTAAGTAGCAACTTCTGTGGTGCTGTTATCTTCTACATAAAGCATCAACCTATGGTGCACCAAAACCAAGGCGCAATCAGGTCAGTAGCAAGAAAGTTAGTCCACAGATACAGAGAGTGCCTACGGTGGATAAACGAAATGATAAAGGTAAGTCTTGAGCTGAGACAGAAAGGACATAAGAGGCTAGGCTAAGCAGAGCGAACAGGTGTGGGGAGAGAATAACAAAATTTAGCTTCAGCAACCAAAAAAGCTCGTTTAGTGAGAACAGTTCTAGACCTCAGTACATCCAGAGACAGGAAATCGGACAACCTGGTTGAAAAGTTACAAGTCTATAAAATAAGGATTGATTTTAAATACTGTGCTTGGCAACAGTGCAGTGATTTATGTAGAATATGCCCTAATTTAAAACCAATCCTTTCCTGCAGGGGAAGCCTGTGCAGTGACTTAAGTACAGGGATTATATATTTGTATTTGAATGTATTTGTTATGGCTCTGGCCAGTGAGTTCTAAACTCTGTGGAGTTCCTGCAAGTTTACAATTGTGGGGACTGGGGAGTCAGACTTCACAAGTAACAAGTTGTCCCTGTAACGGGGCCCCAGTTACTAATATAAAATTCAGTTTTGAAGACCAGTAACAGTTTTGCTGAACTACAAGTGTGTGTGTGTGTGTGTGATTGGTTTATAGAACATTTTAAATGGGACACAGCAGGGTAACTTATGTGCAGGTGCAGAATCCAGAATAAATCATGAATTTCTAATAAGTGATTTACTTTATTCATTTAAAACAAATGTTGGCAAGGTGAGGGTGAAATAGAAAGTTGCATCCAGAAAACGAGAACACTAATGAGGTTTTAACTTTAAAATGTTTAACTTATAAGAGCAGCTTGCAGTGGTGAATGATGTTTTAACTGAAAGATGTTTGACTTATAAGAGCAGCTGAGAACATTGAACTGCATTAATAAAACAGTTTGTGTTAACAGTGACATGTTGTTTAAACCATGGTTGCTAGGACACAGACAATCTTTGGTGGGATGCATTTGCGACAGAATTCTTTGAGGATGATGCGACTTTGACTCTGACGTTCTGCTTAGAGGATGGAATGAAGCAGTACAGTGAGTCTTATGTTGTCATTTTCAGTCTAATATAATTTAATATAATGACTTCGATAGTACCATTATCAAAATGCACTTGTAAGGCATTGATTGGTTCATACCAGCCCCAAGAGGCATGAGGTGAGCAAGGAACGGGAAAGTAACGTACAAGGACATGCTTTTTTAATCTCCCAGTCTACATTGGTATGCATTTACTGACTCAAAAAGATGGAGGACTGAGTAGGTGTCAGGTGGTGTCATATTTCATAGATGGTCAAACGTCCAGGTGCTAAGATCAGTGGTGCTTAACTTTACTGTGTACCTGCCATGGTTGTAGCAACAACACCTAGCTGCCAGCCAGTGGTGCTGTGGAAGTTCACCAATTAAATTAACCTGATGTACATAACTGAGGCATTAAGTCATTGGTGTGCTTTCCACAGTGTCAGCTGTCAACTTTTGATGGGACTGCTTTTTTTTGGTTGGGTTCTGTGGGTATATGAAAGCCTGCCATTGTTGACTTTTCTCTTTTTCTGAGCTAATACTACTTAAGATTGTAAAAAGAAAATAAATTTGCTTACAGATTAATGTGTTCTTGATTAACTTTAAGCACCACTTGGTCAGCATAGGCAGTGTTTGTGTGTGGTACTTGAAAGATGTTATACTGTATTGTCTAGGTGCATACTTACATACATACATACATACTTACATACATACATACTTACATACATGTATGTATGTATCAATTGTCCTCACCTACAGAATTCACTTCCATCAGCGTTGCTATGCCATTCTTTTTCTGTTAGATCTCATTTCGCAAAACAACTGATGACTTATCTTTTTCAATCTACACGTGCCTTTGAACTGAATTCTTAAATGTAGCGTGATGTGTAATTTAGCCTGATTACTACTAATACGTACATAAACACATACGAACATGGAGGTAATGATTGCCTGTCCAGTGTTAATGCTGTTGTATTTTTTGATTGTAGAGACGCATTTAACTGTGGAGATGCATTTGATTGCAGAGACACATTTGATTGTAGAGGCACAGTCAATTGTGGAGATACATTTAATCATGGATACAGCTGATTTGGTATTTTTTTGTTTTTGTAGCTGTGAGCCGAACGCTGATTCCACGCTACTTCCGTAGTCTGTTTGAGGGCGGTGTCGTCGAGGTGTACTTTGTGCTGAAACATTCCAAGGAATCCTTTCACAACACTGCCATTGTCTTAGACTGTGATCAGGCCACCACTGTTACCCACCATACCCGTCCAGTCTTTACTAAGGTCAGCCACACAAAATAAAAATAACTAATGGCATTTAAAAAGGCATTTTTAGTGACTGGTTTAGTTGTTGTTGTTGTTGTTGGTGGTGGTGGTGGTGGTGGTGGCGGCGGCGGCAGTGACAACAGTTGTGTGATGACCTTAGACAGTCACTTTTGTCATTCCTCAGATTCAGATTTACTGACACATGTGTGTAAGAATTAAATAAATAAAATAATATAATCTTATAGCACTGCTGTAGTGCCGGTTTAATAATGCACGAGATATCAATCCATGATGCATCAATTCTTTTAGATCCAGTCATGTCCTGGAGACTCTCCCATTTGACACAAAGATGACATACCCTGCAAGTTTTGCATTAACAGCACAGTTGATTTTTGTTACAACACAGAGTCGTTTTGGTCTTTCTTTTTTTTCTAGGTATTCGCTGAATGGGGGTTGATTTTTACAGTAATTTTAGTCTTTCATTCATTACTAGGTAATCATTGAATGTCGGTAGATTTCTTAGAGTAACTTTGATCTGTCTTTCATTACCAGGTCCTAACTGAAGGTCGTTTAATTTTGGAGTTTACGTTTGACGACATGATGAGAATACGGATCTGGCATTTTGCCATCCGACAGCACTGTGAGCTGATTCCAAGGAGTTTACTCGCAATGCAGGTATGGTGAGACGTCAACTTAGTAGAGCAGAAAGTTAGGCTGAGAATCTGCATTTCAATTAACAGATCTTATAAAGTACACTGTAACCTCATCTTTAAGTGCATCATCATACGGCAGATTCTGATGTAATGTAGTCCAGTGTTGAGATCTCAGATTTAATTCCACTTAAGAACGTATTCTTGTCTAGCAGCACTGATTTAATGCCATCTTTGGGATGGTTGTCAGAGGTGGCTGAAAGTAGTTGTAGTGTAAACAGTTTAAAACAAATTACAATGAGATGTAATTTTGAAAAATCAGTCTCTGGTTGCTTCTAAGTGAAAGCTTATTCTGAAGTTATGATATCCTGATAACTACCATACGTAACTAACTTAACAACCCTTTGGGCAGAACCAGTTGAGATCCATAAGGCCTTGGACACTTGAAGACAGGCTATGGTTTTAAACTGGACATTGTCATTAGATAGTGACACTGTAAAAAACAGTCATATTTATAATAATAGTCTATAAACACAGACATAATGATGGTAATAATCATAATATTACTTAGCAAAATGACTAGCCATTCCAGATGAAACAAGTCTCTCTCTGTGAAATCACTTGTCAATATGTTTGTTTTTGTTTTTCCAGCAGCAAGATCCGGTTTTGGCTGAACAGCTGTCACAAAATGTGACTCGACAAGGACTGACCAATTATACTCTAAATTTTCTGAGGGTATTTACTCTTATTTTGTGTCTACATATCACAGTTTTGTAGTTTTGGATGAGAGACCAAGTCAAGTAAGTTATGACAAACTTGTGTGTCCCTGGTTAGGAAAAATCTGCAAGAAAAAACTGCAGAAACTTATAAATCTACTTGATAAAATAGGACACTGTGTCTGTAGTTTCAAATTGAAATGTAATATAACGAGATCTAATGTTCTGTTGGAAAACCTGTATGTGTTTGTAGTTAAGGAAAAATGAGAAAACTGCCAACACTTGCAGTGTTGCAAGAAAAGCTGGGATGTTGTTATATTGTTATGTTTTGCTGTTATCAAATTCGTAAGACATCTAGTGATGGCACCAGAATCAAGTCAGAATTCAGATCAAACTAGAGTTCAATCTGCTGAGACAAAGAGTGGTAGGTAAGCCTGCTGAAAGTGTCCACAGCATCAGCCTAGATTTAATTTTGAACAATCTGGTCACTTCTAAGCAAAACTGCATTTTAAACGCATAATATAATCTTCTGAGTTTGAAAAATAATCACATAAATGCCTGCACTTTGGATCCATCAGATCTTGACAAGTTCTTGCTGTTCCTGTTATTCTGTTATTCTCCAGAGAATTTTTAAGCCTGAGTGTAAATAAAACGAAATCAGAATGATAGTAATGGGCTAACAAGTGTGCGTTTGTTCTGTAGCTGTGCGTGATACTTGAACCGATGCAGGAGCTGATGTCTCGGCATAAAGCATATGGCCTCACCCCTCGTGATTGCCTCAAGACGACGCTGTTCCAGAAGTGGCAGAAGATGGTTGCTCCCCCTGGTGAATGATTCTTAATGAAGATTTACACTGGACCCTCATTATAACTCTCAACGTTAGAGCTCAGATTCTGATACACTGTGGTCAGGGGCATGGGTCCCAGAGTTAATTCGACTTTAGAAGACAACCTTGTTATAACCTTAATTTAGTAGGGAAGGTCCAGTGTACTGGTACAATGTACTTACAGCATGCCTTGAAAGGTTGCTTAAAACATGGTGCATAAAAGTCATTACTAGACAAGGAGCAATGACATGATTAATTTTGTCTAGTCGTAAGATTTTTTGACAGAACCATCAGCCATACTAGACATTACTGATAGAACCATTTAAAAACTATAAAGGTTTAATTCCCGATAAAAGCCTCCGAGGCAATAGAACATAATAGCATCAATGTAGATCCTACCCTAGCACCAGACTGCTAGCAGTACAAGAAGAACTGAGCTCTACAGAGTAATCTGGTTGAACACTTCTACTATACATTGCTTCAAGGTTCTTAGAAACCAGTTGAATGCAGACCTGAAACTTTAGAGTTGTAAAAAATGATAGACACTACATAAATCTTCATAGAAGAGCAGCCCCTTAAGCCTCCCTTAAGCCAACTCCGAGAGGCAGCCATGAATATGAAGTATTAATGACGTCATTTCTCTTAACTGTAGCATGTGAGGGCGGGTGGCCAGTCCTGTCCATTATCATCTGATCTTCCCATCAACAGTGTGCAGTCAGTGTACTCATTTTGTAGCTGAGTTTGCTTCATGCATACAATGTGTTATAGAACTCATTTTGTAGCTGAGTTTGCTTCATGCATACAATGTGTTATAGAACCTGGTAAACTGAACATTTTTATAATCATTTCTCTGCCCCTCTGCAGAAACGAACCGACAGCCAAACAAACGACGCAAGCGAAAATGGGCAGCTGGCACAAATGGAACTGCAAACAGCACACCAACCGGAACCTCGAGGCAAAAGCGATCACCGGAGCCACAGCCGTTTAATCCAGTCTTAGGCGTAAGCTTTTCCACGACCTTTTAGCCAGTACTAGTTAGTCTTCTCTGACCTTTGAACCATCTGTTATGCACATGCTTTCTCCCAAGTCCATTTTGATGTCCACTGTGATGTACTTATCTACTCTAATCTAATGATTCTGTAGCACCATTGCTACAGAATGATCTGATTTTTAATTTGAGCGGAGCCAGGCGATGAAATTAAGTCAACGGTTTGTGCTCTCCAAGGATTTGTATTGCAGTTTCTTCTCTAGGACCAACAAATGTATTTGTGTTAAGCGATATTTTTGTGTTATCAGTTTTGTGACAAAGGAATAAATTTACATTTAAAACCGCTGATGTGGAACAGGTGAAGCATATTTGTCATGTTAACCAATATATTATATTAGACATTTGCGTGTTAAGTGTTTTCCACTATAGTTGGGGCTGTTGATTTGCTGTAGGATGTGATGATTGTTGGAGAGCCAACTCTGATGGGTGGAGAATTTGGAGACAAGGACGAACGTCTGATCGCTCGCCTGGAAAATGTCCAATTTGATCCGAACGAACAGGAGACCGGCATTGACATTGAACAGCAGCGTAATAGGGTACCAGTGTGCGGTAGCGGCACGGTCCCTTTCGCATCAGGGAACCAGAATCTGCAGCAGCAGCAGCAGCAGCAACAACCACAGCAGCAGTCAAGGGCACGACCTTGTTCACCGTCGTTGCAGATGCATGAACAGTGGAGCCAGGAAAAGGCAATGCACCACCAGCCACAGTCACAACAGCAGTCATTAAACCAGGGCACAAAAGGTGCTAACGATGAAAAGCCAACTGGTGAAGACGAATAGGAAGAAAAATGGATCTTATTTTTACGTCGGTTACACTTACGCAGGATCAGGTGAAAGGAACTGAAAGCGTCTTGCTGTACAACAACGTTTTCTACGTGAAACGAAATGTGCTTTATTATTACTTTTCTATTCCTGATTAAATTCTTTATTATTTTGGCTCGATTCTAGAGTATCTGTATGTAGACTACAATCTGTAAATAATTACATAGAATTCTGATTTCATAATTTTTATTCACGTCATCTTATGGCAGCTTGAAGTTAACAATATGGTGGATGGCATGCTCGAACGACGTTAGATCTTCCTCTTGTTGATTTTTGGTACAGCCTGTAAATGCGTAAAGTTTGAATGGAATTCCAATCAGGTTAATTGATTGTTTCTTTTAATTTATCGGCTTTTTTGCCATTCATCTGGTCATTTGTCACAGACTTTTGGAATCTAGAAGTGGTTTGTTGCACGTTTATTATTTTGTTTACGAGGTAGGAAGGGTCTTGTAAGTTACTTTGACAAACACTATGGTCGCTTTGTGAAGACTACTTTGAAGCTGTGGGCTCTTTGCATGACTGTTTCATCTCGTCCATCTAGTTTCCGGTGGTATGCCATGGTGTTGTCTATTAAGGACATCTGCAAAAAATGACCTACTTTGGACCCCTTTCTCGCCCTTGCCCACATTTGGCATTACCATACCCATCCCCTTTGTGAACGTTTGCACTCCAGCAGAGTACTAAGACTAAATTAGGCTACTCTGCAGGTCTAACTGTGCTACAGGTTGTGGCACTTTCGTACTTCGGCATGCGGCAAATGGACTAATTGGATCCAGTGCTGTGCAGACCGTCTGCTGTCAGACTGAATTGGTGCTTGAGGAACGGGCTGGACTGAAATAACTGTATAAACCAAATTTAGGTGTGGGCATCTGTATTGGGAATAGCTCCCTCCTCTAGTCCTCATTTGGGTTACCCCTCCCTACCCCTCGGCGGATGTCCTTAATGACAACTCCTAAAATGGTGGTTCGTGGACATGCAATGTGATGTAATTTGGCATTTATGTAGCGCCTTTCTGAGCTACCTAGGTAAATATGACATGGAGCAATACATGCATACATTACTGAGGAAAATGATTGGCAGCTGCTGTGAAGAGGCAACAAGTGTATGGACATGTAGTGAAATGGAGGCCATGGATTTAGAATAACAAATAAAACAGAAGGTTGCAGAAGGTTGTTCTTAAGAGCAATTGCAGAAGGTTGTTTTCAAGAGCAATTGTTGCTGATTGAATCCCGTTTTCAACTTTCCAGTGTTTGGGATTCTCTGGTTTCTTACAAAAAATTTCTTTGAACAAGAAAGTTTGTAAACAGAAGAAAATTCGAATAAAGGAGATATGGTTGGGCAAGAAATAGCTTGATAGCAGAAGAAAATTCAGATAGATCAGAAATCACAGTTCATAGATAACACGGAGTTAACAAAACTCTTACTGAAATGTGCATCATTTGTCAGTTGCAGTGATGCGTAATTCTGTGCTCGATACTGTAGTATATACATAGTCTTTGGTTAGCTGTTTGTTTATTCCTGTGTTTAAAGTTGAAACTGTTGTGTGAAAATGGAAATGTTGATAAGCTTGGAATTGTTGGCATAAATTGTTGTGAACCTGTGACTGTTGTTTATTTAAAAGTAACTTATTACTTTGTGTGTTGTATTGTTTCAAGCCTTTGGTTGCTGTGTTTGTAAATTGCTGCTTTTCTGGAATTAGTGTTTTTTGTGCATTGTTTTCTTTCTTGCTTGGGTCATGAACTGTCGACTTGTTTTTGCAAAAAGGAGAGAGGGTCTGCATTCTTTTCTTTGCCTCTTTCTGCTAGTGCTTGAAAACCATTATGTTTGATTGTGAATTTGTGTTGTCAGGTCTTTAGTGCCTCTGAGGAGTTTCTTTTAAAGTGGCGCTACATAAATGTGCAATTCCAGTTTTCACGGGGTTCGCATTCTACACCATTGTCACTGGAGATAATGCATTTAATATGGTCACGGCATTCTGTTTAGCAAGAGATGTGAAAATCCTTGTAATAACATTGTGCAGTAAGATCTACTTTGGTAATGTAATTGTAATGTTCAGCTTCTATAGCGCCGTTGTGTAATGCACAAGGCATCAACTAATGGCGGACCAAAATGAAGCCGCAGTTGAGTGAGTATCCAGAAAGTCAGTCCGCTGAAACAGAGAAGTAGCCTCTGAGGGATTTTGGTTTTGTAGACACGTTGGCAATCTTCCACTGAAGTCCTATGGTTTACATTTCACGTTTTTGAATGGAATTTGATTCTTGGTGCATACCATGAAATTAACAATTCACTGTCATGGCATTAATCTGCAAGGAAAGGTTGTCCTGTTTTTAAGATGTTTTCAGGTTTGTGTTTAAGTACTTGTGGGCAGATAGATGCTTTGCCATCTGAGTTTAGACGGCCTGTGCAATGAGTGAAGAGCAGGTGTGCAAAGACAGCTCTAGAGGCCACTCTGGCCATGGCCTTCCCCCTAAACTCAGGTAAGTGGCCATGGCAGGTGTGGCCCTCTGGATCCACTCTTAAAATTTCGTGGTGGGTGACGGTATCAAAGGCTGATGGCAGTCCCTGGAGTATTTGAGGTTAACAATGTTGAATTCTGGCAGACAAGTTTTTGTTTGGAATGTGTTACCTGGTGCAGATTATATTCTCTTGAGGATTGTTGATGTTAAACTTGGTCTTACACGAAAGGTGGAAATGAGCATACTGGTACTCTTAACCTTGTAGCGAATCCATTTTCTTAATTTGATTCTTGTTGTAAATGCTACTGTTGTTTCTTCCAACATTTCTGTTATCAACTGTACCAGGATTAATTAAAGGCATGGATTTCTATCAGAGCTGTCGTGAATTTTGATTCAATCATTTAAACATTTGATTGTGCTACTAATTTGAGTGCTTCTGAGTAGATATCTAGAAGAGGACTGTGTAAATGGCCTGAAACAGTTATGAATGAATTATTTGATTATTTCACAGCTTATAATTCTCTCATCCGACACAGTTCAGCATTCAATCTGCTGCTGTAAAATTGTTCTCTTTCCAATTCAACTGCCCTATCATAAAGCTGGCCCATTTTCAGTGTTGCCTCCCATTCAAAGTGATCAATCCTGAACCTTTCTTCAAGACTGGATACTATAGGTGCAGATGGTATGGAATGGCCATTTTACATTGAGAGTAAATGGGGCAGTGATGCGGGTAGCTCTAAGCATAGAACTGGCCTGGAGTCGCTCCTGCTTCGTGAAGTTATGTACAGACCATGACTGCACACTGCTTCCTCTAACTATAGTCATGTACCTGGCTGCCAGACTGTGTCTTGGACTCTCTTACCGAGATCATGTAACACCTGATTTACATTCTCTACACTGGATTCCTGTATCTGAACGTATCTGATTCAAGCTGGCACTGCTCACATACTAAGCACCTGCAAATCATCTGCCGTCCTATGCCTATCGTCCATGGTCTAGCTCTGTTAAAAGGCGATCCCATCTTTGTTCCCCATCTTCTGGAAAGTATGTTGTTCCTGGTACAGGTCCTGTCTTTGGCTGGCGTTTATTCACAGTTGCTGGTCCCTCCATCTGGAACTCTCCACCGCCTCATGTTCACAACTCTCTTATTGAGACTGTCTTTCGCCCTAAACTGATTACCACTTCCAATCTGTTATGGTTCTTAATGTTTCCTGTTGCTCAGCTTCGTTGTGCACTTCTGAACTTTGTGAGGGGTATTATCTAATTACAACCGTATTGTATTTTACTGTATGTATAATATGTGCAGTTGTCATGGTTATACTGAAACAATGGACTATGGATGTGGCGATGTTAGATCTATGCAGTTTTGAAGTGAAGCATTGGGCAGATTCTGCAAAGGTCACGGATATGCATGAAGCAAGAGTGGGAAAAATGAGTGATATGGTCAGAAAAGGTGAGGTTTTGGTCGAATATTACACCTAAATTGGGTGAAGTGACAGTGAGTTCGTAAGATGGATCTGATAATTGTCGTAATTCTGGCGGGAATTTATTCCAGAGGGATGGGGCAGCTATGGCTATGGAGCGATTTCCAAATGTTAAGGATGCTCCACACCTTTAATACTAACTCTCCTGCCCGCAATTTAGGTGTAATATTCGACCAAAACCTCACCTTTTCTGACCATATCACTCATTTTTCCCACTCTTGCTTCATGCATATCCGTGACCTTTGCAGAATCTGCCCAATGCTTCACTTCAAAACTGCATAGATCTACCATCGCCACATCCATAGTCCATGCAAAACTTGACTATTGCAATTCACGTTTTCTGAATATAGACACTACCCAGATAAACGGTACGACTGAATATTTTGCTACCAACTCCGATTCGTATGATATTACACCTGATGATAGTTCTCCACATGAATATTCCAACGCGCCTATTCTCGTCTTCCGCAAACAATCCGGCGATTTTCTACGATTTTTTTGAAAGTATACGATTTCATGTATTTCATGCACACACATCGACATCCGCTATTTGTAAATGCTATGCATCGCTGCATGTGACCTCCGGTTAGTGATATACACTCCGGGATTACAAATGGCCGATTTTTAGTTTAATCTTTTACCGACATCTTTCATGAATCGTTCGGCGTACTTTCCAAGAAACTAAAAAATTACGCAACAGTGACGTTAAATTTGTTGGTTAAAATAATCTTTCAAGTGAATAAACAGTATTTCGTCGAATATCGTCATTCGCAGATGCGTTTTTAAGCATAATGTCATCATGAGCATTCACAAGTACTGATTAATCCGACTGATTCATTAAAATGTCGTTTTTAAAATGGTAGTTAGGTTTAACCTTCGCTTTGAAATGTAAGTATGTAGGTTCTTTTATGTTGGGAAATGTTGTAAGTGCGTTGATTTGATTTAAAAGTTATGGTTACACGCCTTAGTGTTTTCCGTATCCGTTATTGCAAGATTTCCGTGAATTAAAGCTTAATGAACCATTAATTGTAAGCACCATCAAAACTGGCAGACACGCTGACAAAATGAAAATAGTATACTAGGTAAAACAAGAAATTTTGAGGTGGCATTGTGGCCGAGTGGCTAATGCATTATATTTTCAAAGCTGACCGGGGTTTGAATCCTGGTTTCATCATTTGATATCGACTGGGTCGTATTTTCAAACTGTGTGTAATCGTGGAGGCGATGAACTTCAATATAAGTGCATTCTTAATTCAACAAACACAGTTTATAAACCGTTTGACTTTCCTGTACCAATGCCAAACCTTGCGCATGTTAAGGCTGTAGGCATCCCTTAAAGCCAGTGTCAGATTACTTGCCCTACTTACATTACTTTGACAGAGAAATTCCATACATTAGCCGAGAAGTCGCTAATTAAAACCAAAGCTACAAACACACAGATAGGTTTTTACAGCATTTGCATCCAGTTTCTGGTGGTATGCTAAAATGGTATGGTCACTTAAGGATGTGCAATGGAACATCTGTAATATGCATGGGCATATAGATAGTGCCTTTCAGTAGTTACCATTAGGAAGACGGTTGGTACTGACATTCTGACTACTTCAGAAGCATATTATTTTAAAAGAATATTAACTGTGGAGACAGATCATCAAGTAAGTGTGAACGTGCCATCAAACACTATCAAACTGCTTAAGCTATTGTTTGGCTAAGTCTGGCTAAATATGGGTAATTTGTGACATATAGTGTTTAATTATGCGATGATGCAGTATGTCGACATGTTCTGCAACCTGCAACATGAATTTCTTGTCCCTTCTCTGCTTCTGTTTCACCAGCAGCTGAAGATGGCTTTGTTTTGATTTGATCTTGTATTGTCAGCTTGGGAGCACCTCCAAGCTTTCTTGAAGAGGCACTATGTAAATGTGCACTTACGATTACAGTGTAATCTGGTTTTATTAGAAAACGCTTATGATGGCAGAAGGAGTTCGACTGAACAATCTTAAAAGAAAAATTGCGGAAGCTTTTACAAGTTTTGGTAATGCAAACCCTCTTGTGGATCTGTATGTGAACTTTCGGTGGCCAGATCTTCGTACAAAGTACGTTCAGGTGGAACTGACTACGATACTTTTGGAAAACTGCAAGGTCAGTTATGAGATTTTATTCTGTTTCAGACTTCAGCTGATCTAATCACATTTGTACCACGGTTATCATATTGTTATTGCAAATTTATATAGCACCACTTCAAGAGAAACTCCTAAAATGCACTCCAGTCCTGGTATGAACGCAAACTATGATCAGACAGAATGGTTTTCAAGTGCTTGCAGAAAAGAGGCAAAGAAAGGCCATTGAGCTCATGTCACAGATTGCTAGGCAACTTATTCCAGAAAGATGGGCCAACTGCTGTAGAGCTTCTATACTAGGCATTGATTGATGGTCATTCTAAGTGTGAGACCACAGTCCGCACGCAGGCTGTGTATGATAAACAACTTGAAACGGCCAAGTCTTGAGTTTAAGTTGGACTGACATAAGGAACGATACAGCAGACAGAATTTGGGTAGAAGGGAATCAAGTGATTAGCATGCTGGGCTCCTACCCTGTATGTCTGAGTTTCAGTCCACATTAGACAGAAAGATATTTCAAAATTTCTTCTTGGCTAGTATCGTCAATGAACTCGGCTATGATACAAGTAGATTGGGTTAATACTCAAAAGGAGACAAGGCAGTGAGGAAGTTGCCTTCCTACCCACCTTTGAAAATGAAGTCCATTCATACCAACGGGTGCCTCTCATAGCTGTCTAAAGAACTGATAATTCAAAATTTCTGTTTCAGTAGTGCCCTTAATGTACTTGGCCATGAAACAATTAGATTTGGGTCCACTCAATAGGAAACCAGGCAGTTACGGAGCTAACTCACTACCAACCTTTGTATGCAGAGGCTAAGAAAATGAAGCTGCCTTGCCTGGAAGTCTAAGAGACTGATATTCTTCTTAGTTTATTTTTATTTTTAAAATATCTGGGATGCCAAAGGCTGGCATTGAATTGCTGTCTCATCCACATGCTATATGAGATGACAAAAGAGGCTGAAGTGCATGCATAACAGGTGCAGAAGTTATTACTTGTTGTGCAAGCACAGCATGGACCAAGGAACTCTGTACAATGTGTCAACTGTCAGCTCTGAATGTGTCTTCATCACCTGATCTCTCATTGTGTGTGAGATTCCGTCACTGTTGACATTTCTAGCGATCTAAACATCATTTGCTTACAGATGAACTCTGTTCTTCAGGATCTCTTAGGTTTACATAGGCAGGACATTTGTGAGTTACTTAAAAGGTGTTATATTATGTATCTAGATATGTACATAGTATATATGTATGTAAGTATGTGTGTATTTATATAGGTCATGTTTAGATAATTAATAGGCCATTTTCTTGACCATTTCTAAGGTAGAATTCTTTCAACCTTAATTTCTAGTACAGAATCAATATTTGCCAACATTTTTCTCTGAAATTTGTAGAGTTTAGACGATGTTGAAAATGTATCTGTGGCGTTAAACATCCTAACGAAATATGCATCTAATCTTCTTTCCCCTCTGAAGCTTCGACCTGCTAAATGGAATGTCATTGACTTTTTAAATCCAATTTTTAATGAGAAAGTACGCCCAATAAAGGTCAGTGCATGCATTGATTTTCTTGTTTGTATAGCTGTTACTTTTGAGTTATAGTCGAGTGGTTGGCATGCTGTACTGTTTTTGAAATAGATAAGATCGTTAAGAAGGAATAGGAAGGACGGCTAATCGTTCACCAAAATGTGGATTGCTGATGGCAGTCAACCTTGCTCACTCAGCCAGATTCTGTACTTTGCCAGATCATGGTCTTTTGGTGTATTATTATTATTATTATTATCATTATCATCGTCGTCATCATCATCATCATCATTATTGTCATCATCATCATCATCATTACTGTTTAACAGACATTTGTAACGTACGCAATTAAAATACAGTCTCAGAGTTATTGCTGTACCTCATTATACCCAACCATACAATGTCATTGTGCATGAATCAATGTAGTGAAGACAAACCAGACACCTTTACCTGTCAGTGATAAAAATTGGCAGAGATTTGTGAGTGGTGAAGGAAAGGGTGTTTCTTTTGCACAGGGAACTCTGCCCATTCTGTGTAAACTTGGATACACGGAAGAGCATAGCGAGTCTTTGGCGTTTCCTCCTCACACCGAGCCTAACGTTGATGTTGTTGCAGAGGTAATGGCTGCTTCTTGTGTTCAATTTTTTACAATTACATGTGCATTTGACCCTGGAAAGCAACCTTGAAACTGCATTAACTATGTTACACTGTGCTGTATAGATTGCCTTTTAGATTGCGTCAGGCTTGTGAGGAACTGAAAGAAAGAGATAGACAGACATAGGAATTTAATTTAGGAATTTAACAGTCTAATCTACTCTGATCTAATCTACTCTGATCTGTTCATCTCTGATATAGTCCAGTCTAATCGATTTTGATATGATCTTCATTAAGTCTAATTTACTCTACTCTGATCTACTCTATTCTACTCTAATCTATGCAAATCTAATCTAATCTAATGCAGTTTAGTATGATCTAATCTTATCTACTGATTGTGCTTGTGTTGACAGATAACAGTTGAGTTAATGGCGGGAAAGACAGAACTGCAGTATTACATTGAGGGATCTCATCCATACCCAGCTCTCATTGAGCAATACCTTGTGTTTATCTCGAGGTATGGAAATACAATGCCTGCTCTTTTTTTGTAGCACTTTGGCAGATTTCGTATGCTCTGCCTATCTGTTTGCCTCTTTGTCTGTCTGCCTACCTCTTTGTCTACCTCACTTGTTAAGGTCTGAGGTTCAAAACCTGGTGCATCACTTGATATTGATAATTTTTTATGAAGCCATGGGCATATAAGGAAAAGTTGTCGTGTCGGTTAAATTGCTCCTGTGTTTGTACTTCAGCCAGAATACCTATTAGGACAATGCCTCTGACTGACTATATGTTAAATTGCAAGTTATTAATAAATAAATAGTAATATTGATGTATTAAATGTTGCTTATTAATAACTTGCTCATTTTGGAAGGTCTGTTGTTGGCATTTGAGCAAAGGAAACAAAGAAATAAATGCTATGCTTCCTGCTTTGCTGTAGGTCTAAAAGTGGGACAGAAGCAAAGGATACCCAGCTTAGCCGGATTTACAGTGGAGTTCAACAGGTGGCTGTTTGTATAACTTTATTTCTTATATTTCTATTTGTTTATTTATTTATATTTCCTTTTATACTCCTACTTCTCATTCCAAATTAACAAGTGAAGTAATAAATTAGTGGTACATATACTTAATTCTTTCCTGGTTTGTGGCACTGATCAATAGATAATGTTGCTAATGTAAACTGAATCCTCTGTAGTATAATGCAGATACTAGATTTAATTCCTATTCTAATATAATGACTTCTGTGGTGCCATTATCATGTTGCACAAGGCATTGATCATAAGTTGCTTAATTTGAAACTGTAGTAACAGTTGCAGTTCGTTAGTGCTAATGAAACTAGTTAGCAAATCAGCTGGACATTCTGCTGCATATGTCTTGTAAATTTTGCCCTAAAATTACTATATTGCTATGCTGAACTTGAAAAACTATTTGTTAGGCTGCATGATGATGAGACACATTGGCCGTTTGTCAGATGCAGTGGCCAAGTGATAGAGCACTCGCCCAGTAGCATGAATTGTGACTTCAGACTTCACATGAGACTGTCTCTGTGTATTGATCTTAACAGACAGGCGTTTTTTGCACCATAGGTTATTCCTTCCTTCCTTATGTCCATGAGCACAATGCCTGCTGGTGTTGATTGCATGCCTCCACTTCTTTGAACATCTGGATGGTCATCATTACATCCATTCCCTGCACGCTTCATCGTTTCCCTTCACATCTTTCCTTCATGTGCCAACAAAGCCCAATCAAGAGTACTTCGTTATTAGTTGATTATATTATGTACCCAGTAGTGATACACAGAAGCAGTGATATTAACAATGCTAAGAGTGCTATTTTTGCATTTTAATTGGAGCCTGAAAATCTCAAAGAGATGAAGCCAAACCACGATACCAACAACGATCCTATACCTGAAGGATCTCTGCCTGGTAACATACCACTGATGGTGCTGGACCAGGTGGTGTCCATTGCCCCTGGGGAAGGTTTGTATATGTGTATGTGTGTATCTGGATATTTATGTAGTGCCTTATCAGTATCTCTTGAAAGCTAAATCTAATTTATTCTGAAAACTACTATAGCACCGTTATCATATTGCATATGTAAGTGGCTATGCAAATTGATCTAAACAAGTGCATTTTGAGGCACACAGTAAATTTCTGTTGAGCAAATAGGGTAGTGCAGTTCAAATGTCTTTCTGTACTTCATGACAAGTGTATTTCAGATTTCTATCTGTAGTAAGTGCAGTTAATGTTTCTGTCTGTAGTAAGTGCAGTTAATGTTTCTATCTGTAGTAAGTGCAGTTAATGTTTCTATCTGTAGTAAGTGCAGTTAATGTTTCTATCTGTAGTAAGTGCAGTTAATGTTTCTATATGTAGTAAGTGCAGTTAATGTTTCTATCTGTAGTAAGTGCAGTTAATGTTTCTATCTGTAGTAAGTGCAGTTAATGTTTCTATCTGTAGTAAGTGCAGTTAATGTTTCTATCTGTAGTAAGTGCAGTTAATGTTTCTGCCTGTAGTAAGTGCAGTTCATATTTCTACCAATAATGAGGAGTTCATTGCCTTTAGTTTCTGCAGTTCAAGATTCTGTTTATGACATTAAGTGTAGTTCACATTTCTATCTATAGCAAGCACAGTTAAATTTTCTGTCTTTAGCTCAGATAAGTGTAGTTCAAATTTCTGTTCACAGCAACTTCGGCTGCTGAAGTTCTTGGGGATGTCGAGAAGTGTGACATCTGTGGTGAGGCATTTGCAACGAGGACATGTCACCTGTGTGACAATAAGAACCTGTGCACAGGTTGTGATGAACGCTGGCACCAGCATCCGAAACGAAGGACACACGAGAGAATGCCTTATGGAAGTCAAGGTCTGAACATAGTGGAAACTGGAAAAAATGGAAACGCTTCATCGGAAATGGAGAAGAATGGAGAACATATGGGAGGCAGTGCTACTCAGCAGAAGTGGGAAGTGGGATTTCCATACGCTGCTTATCCACTTGTCAGAGTTATTGCTAGGTATGTTTGAGGTTTAGGGTATTTCGGTGGTTAAGACTGTAGTGTTTTACAGTAGTAGTTTGGAGTTCAAATTCCTGAAAAGTCTATTTTGAAAATGGTTTCTTTTCCATTATCTTCAGGATTGAGTTTCATATGGTTCATATGTTCTGTTTCCTTTAAGTTGTTTGTTTTTCTATTACCTTCAAGCTGGATGTATGTATCTGGAGAGTTGTAAACTACCCCCCCCAGACTTACCGTTATTCAACCAGGTCATCTGATTGTCTTCCTAGAACTGTTCTTGTTGAACAGGCTTTTCAGCTGCTGGACATAAATTTTGGAACAGGTGAAAGGTTCATTTGGAACTCCTACCCTGTGTCTGTTCGTTCTGCACATTCACTTCTGTCATTTCCTTTAGAACTTAAAACTTACCTATTTGAAATTGCTAATGCGCTGTAGGCTGCCCCTCTGTCTTGTGGACTGACCTTCCGGATATTGACCTGATTGCGGCTTGGCTTTGGTGCGCCATTGACTGATACCTTGTTCATTAGACACCAGCGCATTAGAAGTTACTAATTATTATTATTATTATTAGTATTATTACATTTTAAGTCCCTCTGATTTGTAACAATAGATAATTTGTTTCTTTTCTGTAGTTCAGTGCCATCAGCCATCAGAGAAGTCAAATCCTCTGGAGCTCCTACACCCTCAAAGCTGCCTTCTTCGTCATCTGATCAAAAACCATCTGATGTTCAGCAATCTACTTTTAAGCCAACCCAGTGGAATAGAACATTTCCAGTGGCACCTGCGATGATCATAAATGAACAACGTGAAGATGACATTGACATCCAAGAGATTCTGAGTAAAGTGAGGCATCCCCCGGATTTCTATGTACCTCCTACATCGACTGGATTTGTACATCTAAATGGAGAAGCCAGATCAGAAATGAAGACCGCAGGGGCATCTGTTTTGGACAGTAGTAAACATTTTCAGGTGAAAGGTTCATTTGAGAAAGCAGCTTTCTCACACCATTTTGTGCCAACACTGACCTCTGCTGTTGGTGTGCAACAGAATCGACTGTCTGATACAATATTAGCATTACCAAAAAGTGAGAAAACCTTAGACAGGTCCGCTTCAGCATTTGGAATTTTAGTGGGTAATTCCGAAGGGGGAAATCATGCTGCAGCCATGAAGAGTTTTGAGCAATTTTACTTCAACTGTGAGGCCTGTACATTTAAGAATCCTTACTCAGGTGAACAAAAGAGAAAAATATGTTCTATGTGTGGAAAAACAAGCGATAATGCAAAAATATACAAAGATGAAGGTAACGATAACTCAGAGGAAGCTGTATCGACTCCTAAAGTCACTGTCACATCTCCTAGTCATTTGACAAGAACTGTGTCTGCGTTAGAACCTCGAAATAGTCGGTCTCGGCTTTCTGGTCATTCAAGCTTGGAGAAACCAGAGTTCGTGAGCAAGTTTGTTGAAATACAGGATGAGGTAGAGTGTTAATTTTTTCCCAACTTGTATGATTTGAAAAGTGAACATAGAAAAATGTTAAATAGTTCATGTCGTGTAACCGTTGTTATTTTTCATGACTTGATGCTCATTACTCTAATGGATTACATTCAGTTGATTGCATGAATGATTAATTGATTAATGTATCAGTTTTTTTTTTGTTTGACTGATTGCTTTATTGATGTCTGAGTGGATTGTTTGATTGATTGATTGATTGATTATTGTGCAAATAGAAGGCTGGGTAGATTGTTGGTTTGGTTGTTGGAGCAGTATGACTGGTGGGTACTGGCTGCTGGATTGTAGGCAGGTCAATTAATAAATGATTGATTAATTAATTAATGGACTGATGGTTCATTTCATTAGTTTAGGGCTAGATAAGATGATCTGTTGTTCAATTTCTGAAGTTTTTTCTTCTTCATAAACTAATTTTGTCTTCATTATGAAAAATCACTGGATTAGGTTTAAAGATGCAGCATGGTTGTCTATTGTGTGACATGGTTGTCTGTTGTGTGGCATGGTTGTCTGTTGTGTGACATGGTTGTCTATTGTGTGACAGGGTGGTTGTTTGGTAGTGCATTGGGTCTTTAGTTCTGTGATTGGAGTGCAGTTTCACACTTGCACAGAAGACTGGACAAGTTGTTTGCATGCACTTGTCTTATGCCTCTGATTCTGATTTACAGGCCTTGAGCACATAATACCTGCAATAAATAATAAAATAAAGATCATTCTGTTGGATAAATCGATTTTTAAACAGATTTACAGAGAGAAGAAAGAAGCGTGGGAAAAGTATCGGAGGGAGGAAGGATGCAGAGAAAATTTTGCAAAGACTATCACAGCACAGCCGTCGCTGTCAGTCAACACCATCAACTACCAGGGAAATGTTGCTTTCGGAACAATGGGTACTGTTCTTGTTATTATGTTGTTATTCATCATTCAGTATATGAAGTTGGTATGTATGTATGTGTAGTGGTAACATGATTTCTGTAGCACTATGTTTGTAATTGTAAGTAAGTAAGTAAGTAGTCTTTATTAGCTTCTGACAAGTGCACATGCATTACATATTATAAATCAGTTACATACCACTCTAAACCAGGCAAATATGATAGGCAGACATGCACAATTAAATGTAACTAAAGATAAATCAATTCACAAAACTGCTTTTATTCAGTTTGGATTTGACAGTAGGTAACATGAAAGGTTGTCCTCTCTTGCAAAGCATGTACTTTTCCTCATGAAGAGGTGGCAAGAGCTGGTGAAGGCAGTGCCAGGGAAGCTGCAATTTCTGGAAGAGCTTCCAGTCTCCTCCAGCAACTAGAGCAACCAGCTCTGCTGCTGTATAGTTCTTCCCACATATTTGCCCTCTGAAAGCTTTTTTAAGAGCTGCATTAATGTGTGCAGATTTGAGAATTAAGAAATCCAGGATAAGCTGGTAAGTATGTATGTATTTATCAAGAAACTTCATATAATATAGTGACCTTTGAGGATGAAACAATGAATCTTACTTGCTTACAGATAACACTGGTGCAAAGAGTAAGTCTGTGAAATCCAGGGAGCCAGATACCTCCGAGCAAAGTGAGATAGTCAAGTCGCCAGTCGATGCCTACAGCATTGATCGCCAGCACTACAGAAGCAAATTTGTTGACTCTGCTGATGAAGTTGGTGTCATGACTTTTGACATTCTATTTTTACCTAGATTTAATAATCTGCATGTAATTCAACATATTTTTCGTTAGTATTGGATTTTTGTGAGGAATGATAGTGTTAAGAAGTCTTGAAATTTATTAAAATTTTTGAATTTATAAAAACACTTAAAATCCCATTTTTCCTTAAATCTCTCACTACTCAGAGTGACTGCATAAAGCAACCAAGAAGTATTTTGTTCTTTACAGTGTTTATCATCTGTTGTATTTATATTACATTACAGTATTCAGTGAAATAGAGTTTCCTAGGTGGTGGTTCCAAATGATTGAAAAATTCTTGCACATTATATTATCTCTAGATCTACTTAGAGAAGAAAGCGGCTCAGGAGCGATTCCTAAAGACTCAGAGTTCCCAATGCCAGCTCAGTGAAAATGAACCGAAACCAGGTGACCGCATTGAATTCCATCAAGTGCAGTTTCAGGGCCAGGGAACCAGCGGACCACAAACTTCTGCTGCTAATGTTCTCAGAGAAAACTGGCCATTACAAAAAAAGATGGAAAGTCGTGTTGAGAAACAAGAAGTTCGTGGCCAGAGCCCAGGTGAAGGCAACTTGAGTCGAATTGAAAAACTTGTGCGGGAAAAGATCACTCAAGACATGTACAATAATGGAATGACTGTTGTTCGACTTATGAAGGTAAAAATAATAATAATAATCATAAAGAAAGCAGCTTTCTCTTTCAGCGTCTTTGTTTTGCAGTTCAGCGCTTCAATGCTGTCGTCTTCCTTGGCACTATTGCTTTGCCTGAACTTGACAGGATGTAGCTGTTCCAAATGAATTTCTTGTTAAGAGAGAATATTATTAATAAACGATTAACAAGCCAGATATTGCACTTGAATCAGAAGCACTGCAATCTCCTACCACTTTAATGCATTTCAACTGAGAATCTTAATTTAAGCATATTTATATAAATAAAATAAAAAATGCCAAAAATTGACATAGGCTACAGTTTGATCTATTTGTACTGGAACAGTTTTATTCATTCATTCAAGCTATTTATCTAGTGCTTCCTAAAGACATGGCACAATGGTCTGTTTGGCAGTGCACTGGGCCTGTAATCTAATGATTACATGTTTGAGCTTGCTGAATGGACTCCATGTAATGACCCTGGACAGGTTATTCGCACGCACTTGTCTCGTGCCTCAGGTTCAGATTTACATGTAACAAGTGCCATAAATAAATAAGATACAGATTTAGAACCACTCCCAGCTCAGCCTTAATGAAAGCAGGAAGTTTGTACATGGTTGATATTTTGTGTATTATACTGTATGTAGATACTTGATATAGTGCTTTTTAAGTATTTTTTTAATCAAAAGTGCTGCCTGTATTAGCGTAAGTGGTATAAAGTTCGTTGTGGGCAAAAAGTTCGTTGGTAAGCAAATAATGTTCAGATAACTAGAAAAGTCACCACGGCCGAGTACTTTGCACACATGTGAAGCACAACCAACAAAGTACCATCAGTCACCACCATGTTCAGAGTTCCTTGTCCGTGTTGCATTAAGGACGATGAATAATGACAGCGAAAAGAAATCACAGCACATTGGCCAAATTCAGCTACTGGCGTTCTCTCTCGGGTCGTAGAAGATGCAACATCCAAATATCACTTGAGCCAACAAGTCTGTGCATTAAATGCTATTTAATGCTTTGCTGATTGATTGTTTGTGTTAGGCGATTGAAGTGTATGGATTTCTTGAAGCTGAGATGGACTGCATCCTTGCTCTCTGTGGCCAAACGGATCCATATTCGTACTTTGTCGAAAAGTGGTTAGTTTCACTTGCGGTGGTTTGTAAGAGTCTTCAAGAGTCATCAATTATCTCGAAGAACTCCTTTCCGCAGGAGATTGTCCGGCTGTCGTTGGCGGAGTCATGTGGAGACATCAAGCTTGCGGTGGATGTGTTTGGGAGGAAATGGCAGGAAAGAGTGAGTTCAGACACTATAGTTATTAGTATTATTCTTTTATTCTTGTTCCTAAATGTTATCATATTGGCCTGTAACTTACATAAATGAAGTTGTGATTGCTTGGCTTGTTTCCATTATAATTTGGTAGATGAGCCTAATAATAAATTTAATTTTCTTACATTATAATTAATAATTTTAAAATATTAACTTGTGATAACAGAATTGTTTACCTTACCTTGAGCACCTCAGAGGAGTGTATTCAGTAAGTGGCACTATTAATTTGACGAACACCTTATACATACCATGCACTGCATCCTTCTTATGGCACTTGTCAGTTTGTCATGAGTCCTGGTATAACACTGTTTGAGGCATAGGTTTAAAATTTGGTTCACCATTACAACAGAGTATAACTGTGTTACGATGGTGTACTTAATATGTGTTAACAAATGTGTTACCTAATTACCTACTTGTGTCTCCCAAAAGTACTCAGATATAGTTATCTGAGCACTATTTGCTGCTGATAAACTTTTTGTTCTTATTGAACTGTAACACCATTTCAGCTGACATAGGCAGCGTTTCTGGTTGCACAGCTGGCCCAAACTTTGACAGCGCAGCACAGAAGCTTTTCTGTGATTGGCCCATCTTTCTGGAATAAGCCACCTAATAACTATGACATGACCTTCTTGGCTTTTCTTTGCCTCTTTCCTGTAAGCATTTGAAAACCATTCTACAGTATTTGGTGGTGGTTTTCTGTTGCCAAATAGCTGCACCTCTGAGAGGGGCTGCATCAAATTACAATTACAAATACAATTACATCTGTGAGGTACTGTATTGATTGTCTAGGTACTACTACTATTATTGTAGTAATGTCATTGTTGATAATTATGGTTGAAGGTTGATGCCTTGCTGAGCGAATGTAGTCTGGAGAGCACTCTAGACAATCGAAGACACGTTATCAGCATTCTGGATGCAGCTGAGGGAGATGTCAAGGCTGCTAAGACTGTCATCATTCGTGAAAAATTCCAGACGACCATCTGGAATCAGACAGAGCCAGTTGCTGCAGAAGCCGGGGCTAGTGTCGATAACGACATCTACCAGAGAAGAACCAATCATCTGAACGAGGAGCTGGCCAAGAGGCTCGTTGATTCAACAGAACCACGAGAGGTTTTTACTTCTTATCCAGTCTGCAGCAGCAATATTTGGAGATGCACAGTTGAATGCAGTGGCTGTACTGTATTTAAAATAACACTGGGAAAAGGTAAAGGTAACTTGTTCACAGGCCTTCATAAGAAGTGTAAGGGTAAAGGTAAGACACCCGCTTGTGTGCCCATCTAGAAATCTTGTCTCGAGGTCAAAGGATCAAACATCTGAGGTGCAAACATGACCACAGGAATCCAGTGACAGGACACCTTTTCAACCTACATTCATACATACATACATACATATATGTACATAGATACCAGTGCATACAAGCTACATTCTATAATAGTGTCTAGTTTGTCTCTTTAATCCAATCTAATGACTTCTGTAGCACCATCATCACAGTGCACAAAGCATCAGTCTGTGATTGCTTTAGGTGAAATGGTAGCCAAAATCATGAGCCCTCTGTTTGTGTTATCATCATGAAGTGGCAGAAAAGATTGTGTTCAATCAATGCTCGGCAATTGATGAAGGTTACGGTTCTTTCTCATTTCATTACTTGCAGAGAAGAATCCGCATGATCTTAGCGGAAGCTGATCTTCCTGGCTGGTTGAGAGCAGAGAATGTTCTGACGATCTTGGAGGGGCCTTCGCTTATCGGGCCTATGTGTACTCTCGTTGACATAGTGGATGCGGTCAAGAACCGGGGAACAGTGGATGAATCTCGTCAATTCCTTCAACAGCAGTGCGAGATCTGTTTTGATGCCTTTCCATCAAGACTGGTATTATTATTATTATCATCATTATTATTGTTATTGTTATTATTATTATTGTTAGTAGTAATAGTACCAGGTAGTAATATTATTTATTACCCAAGTGTAATCTCAGGAAAAAGTATTACGCAAGGTATTAGTTGCAGCAGCAGTACTGTTACAGTTACCATTGTTATTATTAATTTATGAATATGAATTCACCTCAGAAACGTGGGTAGCTGGAAAAATAAGTTTTATATTATTTGCAAAATGAGATAGGCAAAAGAGAAGGGTCCAAAAAAGCTAGTGAATTCCTTACCAAAAGACCAGCATTAGGAAGGCAGAATATCACTTGTCTTTATGGTAAGTAGGACAAAAAGCTGGCCAGAAGAAGCTGAAATTGAGCGTGATGTGGCTGATTGGCTTTGAATATACGGTATAAGTGATGTATTTGTTTATGTGGCTCTGTTGAAGCTCTGCACAGCCTACTACCGTGTCTCTGATTTGCATATTATTATGACTATTATTATTATAAGATAAGCAAAAGTTACTATGACTACTGTGCAGATGTGTTACCAGTATTTTGGCCTACTCAGCATTAATCTACTATTATTATTTGTTTATACCTATAATCCCTTGGGACTTACAAAAACGTCTGTGGAAAAATAAAATGTCTGGGTTGGCTAAATCTTGTCAAATCCTGGCAGAGAGAAATTATTATTATTATTGCATTATGTAGCATTGTAAAGGCACTGTTTTGTGTTTTGTTGGGCAGATCAAAAGCATGGGTTGCTGCCAGTGTAAGATCTGTTGTGATTGCACAAAGAGCTACTTTGAGGTTGTCATAAGAGAACGTTTTGTGCGAAATCTCGTCTGTCCTGTCTGCGGTCTTCCTGACATCGATACAAGTGAACAGACAGAGACACACTTCCAGTTCCTGCTTCTCATGGTAAATTGATGGTATAATCTATATAATGATATGCTAAGATATCTCCATACATGGTCCTGCAGTGGTATATGGTCTGGTGAATTATATGAGAACATTTTTGGCAGTTGCTTTCATGGCCATTAGCTAACAAGAAATGGAGGAGTAATTTTAGGGGAAGGAAGGGTAGAGGAGGGGAAGGGAGAAGGAAGGGAAGAGGGAACTATGGGGAGCAACAGAGAAATTTATCTAGAAGGGATGTTTGCCAAACTAGCATGCAGATGCTGTGCATGGGATACGCTAGTGCTAGGTAGTGCTTTAATTCGTTCATTTTTCCATTAGTTTGTTTATTCAGTCAATTTATATAGTGCCTTTTCAAGATGTCTACACAGGAGTGCTCCCAGCCCATCATAGTCATTGTTATTATGAAAATTTAAACGTGCACAAAGTCAGACAAAAGTGTAATTTGAGGCACAGCCAATTAGCCACCTATTGGTAGTGCAGTCAGTTATTCAAATGTTTGACAGCCTGTGAGAAATAGAGTTTTGATAAAGAAAAAAAATTGGATATTTAAAGAAAGACTGGTGGGTGGTTCCATTCCTTGGGGACAAAGCATGGACTGCAAGAGAGTCCATGAGAATTACAGTATATGGTTTTGTAGTTGCGTAACCTGGTATTGGACGAGGTCTACGAACTCTTTCAAATGAAGCTCAGAGACTGGAATCTGATGATGGAACCTTCGTTTCGTTGGTGCGCTTCGGTGAGATTCTTCTCTTTCCAGTTTTTCGTTTATTTATCAGCAGTGGTTGCAGCTAGAGGTTGCTATGACCATCGTTGATGCTGTGATTGTTTTGATTTAACTTTTTCTTGGTCAGATCAACAATTATTTTATATTTATGTACATATAAATTTAAATGATCGATAATTGCGAATCCTCCTAGCCGTTGAAACAATGGACCCAAAAGTAGTGAAGCATTCCATCTTTTGAATGGTGGACCATTCCACAAATAACTGGTGGAGCATTCCACATTTGCATTGGTGGACTATTGATGGTTGATGGTTTGGCTTCACCCTGTCAAATGGTGGAAGCACAAGAGAAATATTGGTGGACCACACAGACCACCAACATTGGTGGGACTTTCCATGGATAGTTTTTACAGTGAAAGTGAGCACTTAACCAATCGATTTAATGTGATGTGATGTAACTACACATTTATATAGCTCCTTCGAAGTATCTCTCAAAAGTGCTTTTGGCCAACCTAAATGATGTTGCAGTTCACTAAGAAAACAAGTTCATCGACCAGCTGCTTGGCTGCTTAGAAAGGTTTATTTAAGCTGGTCATAAAAGAATTTTTTGTTGCTTTTATAATTTTGTTAAATGGTTTTTATTATTTTTATTTTTATGTTTTACAATTATAGAACGACTGTAAGTCGGGATTTCTCATTGACCCAGAGCAGCACCAGAACAAGATCAATTGCCCCCATTGCCAGAAACCAATGTGTCAGCAGTGCAAGAAACCGGTGAGTCTGTTGTGCCAAAAATTCTCTGTTCAGAGTGGATGGAGTGCAATTGGCTTCTTATACTGACGGATTCTATGCATCAAGATACTTCATATAGCACTTTTGAGTACCTCACAAGCACTTTGGAAATCATGTCTGAATCTTTACAGAGAACTCCTGAGAAATTAAATTTTTCAAATTTTAAATGGAGTCTCTTAAGTCACACATCTTTGTAGTGAGTGAATTGCAAGATACTGCATAACTTGCAATTCTGTCTTCGGAAAAGGACTTACAAACATACAATTCTTACAAACATTCAGTTCTCTGTGAAATAAAATTGGAGGCTTTTAGTGCTTTTTTCTGTTAGAATTTCAAGAACTGGACTGATGCTTCTGTAAATCATTATTGTTATTATTGATTTTACTGTGGTAATTTATGAATTCATGTCAAAAGCACAGGTAGCTGAATAGAGATAAGTGTTCAGTTGTTTGCAAAAGGAGATAAGAGAAAGGGACAAATCCTGCTAAACCAGTGGTAGTGGATTCCATAGATGTGTACAAGGGTGCAAATAAGCAGAGAAACCACAAGACTTTCTGTGGTAGAATGAGATGAACAGCAGTTTACTGGAGTTAATTAACTGCCATGTGTTCTTCTGTGTAAGATTAACACATGCGTATATGTTTATGTATCTTCCACACATACATATTAATTTAATTGACAGTTGACATTTGTATTTGCTGTGTTTTCTTCTGAAGTGGGAGGATCAACATGAGGGTCTTACATGCGATGAATTTCAGTCGTGGAAGGAGAACAATGACCCTGAGGTTCAGGCACTTGGCCTTGCAAGACACCTTGAAGAAAACGGAATCGGTAGAGTTTCTTCATTATGGCTTAGGTCATGGGTCAAATAGGTTATATTCATATAGGCATTGTCCTGCAGAGCGCAGGGTGATCTAGTTGCTTGTCCAGCCTGGAATGTTAAATAATTTAAATTTATTGCAATCATTCAGAGTATTTCTGTAGTGCCCCACCAGAATACCTATTCAAGGGCATGTGGTATCCCTGGTCAAAAGGACGTGCACTTCTAGAGGGAGGCCATTCCAGGTGGAAGGTCAACCACTGAAGGCACAATGTTACATACCTCCTTGACAGGAATCAGTTAAGGTGGCATTGTGGTCTACTGGTAGAACTTAACCATTTTGCAGCTGCTTAATTTAGGAATTAATTGAAAAGGACTAGCTGTGAAACTGTTGAAGGTATACTGAAATTATATTCTTTAAGTGCCTGTTGGAGACGAGTTTCCTGAATAGATCTGAAATGACCAGATATGCTGGAATTTGTCTCACAGATTGAATGCTTAAAATTATTATTACTCATGCAAATCCATCAAACTTAATTGGAGATGTGAAGAGATATCAAATTTGAAACAAATGCAAGTCGAAAATGGAAGCTAAAAATGTACAAAATTGATACAGAAATTTTATTTCACTGTATACAGCAATTATGAATATAGGCATTTTGTAAAGAAATTTTAATATATGCATGTCTGTAAAGAAACTATTGACCTAAGTGTTATGTACAGAAATTATAGACACAGGTATTAAGTATTGGACTGTGGTTGACTTTCTTATGACAGAGTGCCCAGAATGCAAGTGTCGCTATTCGTTGGCCAAGGGAGGCTGTATGCATTTCACATGCATCCAGTGCAGGCATGAATTCTGTAGCGGCTGTCTACGGCCGTTCAAACGAGGACAAGTAAGATTATTCAGATCCTACTGTCAATAAGAACATTCTGGTGCTATTCTGATCCTGTAAGGACATATCAATTCTTATTAAGAACGTTCTCTTCTTCCTCCAGGTAAGAATATTTTGGTCCTAATCCAGATAAGATTATTCTGAACCTGACTTCGATTACATTATTCAGATGCTGTTCTCAGTAAGAACATTCCAATCCTACCCTCAGTAAGAATATTCTGATCCTACCCTCAGTAAGAATATTCAAATCTTACTTTCAATAAGAATATTCCAGTTCTATTCTTGATGGGAATGTTCTGTTCCATCAAATAAGAATATTCTGAAGATTATTTTGATCCTACTCTCAGAAAGAATATTCTGATTCTATTCTAGATTAGAATATTCTAATCTTACTTCTTAAATTTTTATATGACATCACCGTGTGAAGTGTAGGCAGGTCAGAATGTGGTGTGTTGTCTGGAAAGAGATTTTGTTGATCTACATTGAATTCTGTATTTTATATCTTTAACATGTTGGCAGAACTGTGGGTTGTTACGAAGCTGTGCAAAGGCAGGACTTCACTGTCATCATCCACGTGACTGTCTCTTCTATCTACGAGACCGAGACATTGCTGAACTTCAGAAACTTCTTCAGGTATTACAGTCTCTGAACTGATAGTAACCAGCCTATGCCACACAGAGCCTCTGCGTGCTAGTTCAACAAATATCCCTTTGGGGGAAAATACTCTGTTGCTTCCTGGTCGCTATGGACTGTTAAAGCATCTGCCAAAAACTGTCTAATGTTCTGAAACTTTACTGCAGCATACCACAGACAAATGCAAAAACCATTACATACACAAAAACAAAGCTGAGTATGAAATTTGTTGTTTCAAACCCTCTGTTGTGCCGTCAGTCCCTCGAATCTCCCATGATCCACCCATCTCAGTTCAACCTCTGTCAATCCATATCCTTCAATAATCCCTGATCCACCCCTCTAGATCCATCCCTCTGATTGTCCCCTGATCCACCCTTGTCCATCATTTCATCTTGTCTGATCCAACAACTTTCTCTATCCACCATAGGATCATCTTGTCCTTTCCCAGATCCTGTCCCTCAGCAGGTGGGGACAGGATTTCAGCTGAGGCTCAAGCATCTGAACAACCCACTGTCCCATCGCTCTTGTTTTATTCGTGAAATGTTGTCTGTTCTATATGTCCTAACTGGACCACTGATGATGCACATGTTTTTAAGCCATTTATTATATAGTTTATTTTTCTGTCTACAGATTGACTTCACATCACCCTTGGCAGCTTAACACCTTATGATAAAAAGTGATAATAAATAAGACCATTTACTATAATAATTGCTGTTATAATTGCCATTATAATTGCTATTATAATTACAGTGGCTTGTGTTGGTTCTTTGTTAGGATAATGGTGTAGCTTATGATACAGAACCGAGTCAGACTCGTGTGTTGGCTGGTCCCACTGGACAGCGATGTAGCGTGATGGAGCAAAAACAGACGCAGAATGGATTCAAAGATGAGCCGTGTGGCAAGGAAGTTCCAGCGAACTTTGCAGGACTGTGCGAGTAAGTGCACGCCTTCTAAAAACTCCGCAGAAATGGGTGCCCGTGTTAAAGGATCATTCCATTCAACTGAGCTTCAAACCTGACCGTAACCTTCCTATGACCGGATGCATTGTTTTAACCTCCAAACGTAACAATGGTACTGGTACTCATTTACCAACCCCAAAAGGACGGAGAGCTAATTTGGTAGTTTCTGTTCTTTAGGTTAACTTGCTTACCTGCTAACCAGACCAGTTGGCTTTTGGCCTGGCATCTCCAAATGGAGTATGATTTTTGACTAGTTTTACTTAAAGCGGTCATTGATTAATGCCTTGTACTTTGTGGTAACAGCACTTTTCAAAGTCTTAGATTAGATTTTTGTTGAATGATGAATTGTAATTTTTGCAGGATACATTACAAGGAATATTTGGTCGGACTGATTAATAAGAATGGAATTGATCCAATTAGCATCATGAAACTAGACGAACTTTTGATTCTAGTCAAGAGAGCTGAAAAGGATAAAGAAATCCCAAAGAGGTCGAGTAAAACCGAAAAGGACTATGAGAAGCAGCTGCGAAAGGTATGATCCAGTCACGTGCCCAAACATACGAGCAACACTGATATTTATGCAGCATTGTATGTGTGTAAATATTTATTTATTTATTTCATTTATTTTTTGCACTTATTATGTGGTAAAGGTCAGTAAAAATCTTGATCTGATGAACAAAAAAGTCTGTGTAACAACTTGTTAAGGGTTGTTACACAGTCTAATAAGCTGGTGTGAAACCACAATCGTTGGATTACAGATCCAATGTGCTACTGAATAGACCACCTTGCTACTCAATAGACTGTCATGCTGCATAGCACCTCTATGAGAACCTTTCACAGGCACCATTTGCTTTTCTCAAGCGCCATTTACAGAGCCCTGTAGTGTGTGTGTATGTATTTGTGGTTTATCTGTATATGTGTGTATATTTTCAAATTCAGCATTAGTAATGACAGTTCATATCGGTAACCACCTGTGGAACAGTTACTAATGACAGTTTAAACTAAGCTAAAACTTAAGTTTATATCGCTAGCTACCTATGGAACACTTTTTATTATCGACAGTTTGCTTAGGTAGCGACCTGTGGAACACTGGAAATCACAGATTTATATATCAGTAGCTACCCACAGAAGACTTATTAATGACAGTTTATATCGGTAGCTAGCTGAGGAACACTGTCAGCTGTTGGCATAGCATGTTATAACAGTTGTATTTATGTTGATGGCAAGTCAGATGCCAAAATTTTGTATGTCAGAATAGCTGCACCTTGCAACTGCGTAGTATACAGGTGCAAGTCTCCTTCTGAGACGGTTAATGTGTAGGGACTTGAGCAAGTCCTTAATGCACAATTGCTTAGCGCCATTGATTGAAATATGATTGATTGAGCTTATATGCCACATTGTATTAGCCGCCTATACCTCGCTTATGTGAGACTCCTAACTTTGTGGGACATTGATCCTTTCTGGATTACCCTTTTGATGCCAGCACTTGTAATATCTCATAGGTGAAAATGTTGTAACTGTCTAGATTGTTGGTTGTTGGTGATTCAATAAAAAAATTACAAATAATAATAATAATAATGGCACTGAATATATTATTTAAATACATTATTGTACATAAGTATCTGAAATAAAAAGATTCTGGTGTCTGTTGAAGTTGAATCAATAGTTGTCTTCAGCCATCCATTTCATGTGTCCTGCATTTTGGAAAACCTGTTTATAGTCATAACTCCACACCATGGCTGATAGTTAAAGGGCATTTGCATTAATTCGTTCACACCCTTAGAATGTCCTCCCGAAGTTCCAAAATAGTAATAGATGCTAATAATAGAAAAACAGACACTTTCTAGATATAGCACTGTCTATAAAAATTTCGAAATAACAGAATCATACAAAAAGTTATTAACAAAATAATATTTAAAAAATCGTATATAAACAAGATATATGAACAAAATAATATATTTACAAAATAATATATTAACAAAAATAATATACAAACAGAATATTATATTAATACTGCTGTTATTTTTGACAATTAAGATGCCTGGTAATATTTTAGATCGTGCAGGAAAAGCTGCCTTTACCGCAGAGACGCCACACTGGAGATGGTGACCAAAGTGATTTTGGCAGTAAAACTACAAGGTTAGCCACTGTAACCATAATTCGTAAAGAAGAAACTGGATTCAAGGAATTGGAACTAAATAGAAGAATCTATCAGCTTGATGGTGATGCAAGTTGCGTGGCACAAGACGGCGACACATCAGATGCCCGGGTAATGCTGGTGCCTTATCAATCTAAGGACAGGAAAAAGGACTCTGGATATTCTAGTTTATCCGGTACCTTTTTGCAGAACAGTGGCACACCAGAGACTGATTTCTAATGTTGGCCTAATTACATGATTGTGTTTACTGTTTTTGCCAAGCAACTGCTTTGCTTCTGCTTAAAAAGACCGTTTCAAACTGTCTGTTGATGCACTGTGGCCTTGCAAAACCGACCTTTGACCTGTTCCTGTGTACGGTAGTTATACTTGGTAATTGTTTATGTATCTTCTAAAATACACATTATTGTTATTATTACTTAGTAATTCTGTAGTGCCAGTGTATAATGCACAAGGTATTGACCAATGGCACACCAAAACCAACTCGTAACGACGTCAACATACAGAAGATCAGTCCACTAAGACAGAGACAGCTATGATGGATAAGTGATTTGGTCGTTAGCTGAGTTAAGTCGTTAGCTGAGAACAAAATGACACAAGCAACTCAGCAGAATAAACAGATACGAGCAGAGACGTCCAAAATCTAGGCCCAGCAACTGAAAACGCTCGTTCACCAAGAACAGCTCTAGTTAGGTATGATGCAAGAAAGGCAGTCATATGATTGCCTTTCTGTTGTCATACCTAAACTAAAAACAAGGGGAGTCAATCTGCCGTGAAGATTGGGAGGCCAGCCTATAACACAAATGAGCCTACAATAGGGTCTGTGGTAAAGCCAACATCAACAACATGCCGCTTGCTTTTGTCACTGGTGTGACATGAGTAGCACAGAATAGTATAAATGTATTGAACAGGTAAGTAAGTGAAGACTTGGAACTTTTTGTCAGTCCAGAAATGCCCAGCTGCCCTGAACCGATTGCAGCTCAAATACTGATCAATGGCTGGCCCCCTCTTTTCAAATTATTGCCTGGCCCCAGGGGCCTCTATGAATGACGCTGTGGAGTCCACCTATACTGCATTTAAAGCTGTGTTTATAGAAAGTCTTCCTTAAATACACTTCTCCATATTTTTCTTTTGTTATTGTCACAACTGGGGCATTTTTGTTGTTTTAGCCCAGCAACGTTATTTTTCTTTCATAGTCTTCAGGTTTATAAACGTACAGTTGATGCTTTCTCCTCTCAGCAGATCTATACAGACCAAAACTGACCACAGTGGAACTGTATGCACATGCACTGCAAATGTTACGAAAAATGTTTCCCAGTGGTACTATATGCTGTCCTGGCCTTCCATGCTTATGTTTATAGGATAGCCCAGTTATGATATTCACAAGGGTGGATCCAAAGCCCAGTCCGGTTATGGCTTCCCATCTGATTTAGGGGGCCACACCATTGAGTTGGCCCACAGACTGGGTTGGCTGAGGGTTGTTGCCTTATAATTGTTACAGTTGAAAAGGGCTGCAGAAATATTATGAAAGGAAGTACTGGAAAAAACAGTAAAATTAAGTTAAAATGTGAAAAAATGTTGTGTGAGTGAAATACAACAGAAGAAATTAAGCAGAGTCAAGGAAGTGGTGCTGAAAGAGCCAAGGAAACGTTGACAAAACGGCCGGAAAATCAACAGAAATTTAAATGGCTTAAAATCAGTCTTTAAGAGTCAAAGTTATAAGAAGTTCTCAACACTTGAAAAAGGTCGTCAGAATGTTTCACCCAACATGTCGACCATGGTTAATATTTGGCCCCTTCTGGATCTGCTAATTGATATCCAGCCAATGACTAGATGAAGATGGCCTGTTGTTCATTTCTCAATTTTTAGGAGTGCCTTAAAACCAAAGCTTCGTACATTTTAAGCTGACGATTGCTGCAGCCTTCTGACTTAAAAGCAGCATTGATAACCGCACCTGCACATCTCTTCTGTTCAGCTTACATTGTGAGTAATGATGGTCTACGTGGTAGCATGCTGGGTCTGTGATCCAGTGATTGCAATTCGAGCCTGCCGATCAGATAAGCTGTTGTGGTTTTGAGGTCAACTTATTAATTAGTGCAAATGTCAGATTATTAATATCACTGATAAATGCGTCATTTTTAATAACTCATATGTTTGCATTCTTAGTGAACAAAAGTGAGAAACTACTTATTTGGGTTTTACATAAATTTTAGAAGTTTTACTTAATGAATTTCCACTGGATCACATAAAATGACATTTTGTATGTCTATGCAAACCTGTAAATTACATGATGTATATGGGATGGTTGTGTTACAATTTAAAAACGATTTTTGATGTAAATATGTATTATATTTTTATGTATTATTATAGTAGATATAAAATTAAACAAACGCCTCCAAGTCCACTTATTATTTGGACAGGTGACTGTCCACGATATATCATGCAGTTTGGTGCCCACTCAGCCTCCATGCTTTCAGGGTTGTTAAATGAGTACCAACTCGTTTTGGGTGCCTAAAAACGGTGTCTTCTCGGTGTATTGCGGTCGTCATGGTAGTGTTGTCATGTTGAAACCAAACCCTTTTGCCTATCGATTTTGTTTTGACTGAGCGCCTATGAATAAGCTGGTCCCCATGCATCACTTTTGTTGGGTGCTGTGGAAATCTCGAAATTACGATATTTGTGAGATGGTGCAGGCGTCGTTGCCTGTACTAAACTGACCACAAACCACGTGTGTAAGGCCATTCTAAACTGACCACAAACCACGTGTGTAAGGCCATTCTAAACTGACCACAAACCACTTGTGTAAGGCCATTCTAAACTGACCACAAACCACGTGTGTAAGGCCATTCTAAACTGACCACAAACCACGTGTGTAAGGCCATTCTATAGACATGTTTGAAGGCGGGTCTAGTGCAAGTATGCAAAACAGACTAAATGTGGTGGTTCACCACTGATTTGCCAATGCTGCCGACTTCAGTTCGATGTTCAAGACAATAATGTAGTCCACATTCGTGTTTTGCGTCTTGGGGGATAGAGTTACTGCATAGTGAGCATTACATTCAAAACAACTTCGCAGATTGGCCAGGCGCGATTCTTGTTAGGGCCACCACATTTATCAGAGAGCCTTCATAGAACCTCTCAAACACCATGTCAGGCTCAAGTCCAGGGAATGATAATTTATGATCATTGCACACTACCTGCTAGGCTTCTTTACAAAAGCTCAAAAACTCCTACTATAAGTATTTACTAATAGAAGACGGAGTCTTATGAATTTCTTCAAAAAAGGAATCATCTAAATCCTAAAATACAATGCGAATTTGTAATTATATTATTCTTCAAAAATACTGAATTAGTCTCATTTGCAGGCTTAATTACCACCGTTATACAAATTTTTAAAAATTAATTTAATTAACCTTCCTGTAAAAGTAATGCATAACTGATTTACAATAAATAATTATTATGGCTTACCAACTTACTAGTTTAGTTTATTGCAGCTATTTTAAAGAAATTTGTTTTGCTGTCATCACTGTATTGTCTTTATCATGTTCAGACGCTTTTTGGGCATCCTCCTCAACAGGTAAAGAATTCTTAGGTCTTCAAGGAAGTAATTTGATGAATTTTCACCCATGAAAAAGTAAAAACTATCGTCGTTTTGGAAAACCTAGTTTCCACTTAGACAACAAACTTGATGGTGGTTGCGATATTGATTCGGAATTCTAAAATACATAAACGGTTAACAGTTGTTACTGTAGAAAAATTTGTATTTCCAGTTAGCTATTACTATCAGGTATTGAAAAATTGTGCCAGTAGGATGTAGTCATGCAGTTTTCATACTTCCTCATGAGACATGTCCATTAACAATACCTTTGCAATTTTTTTCCATTTGCATACACTTCCATTTGTGCAGACAACTCAAGCTCTGTCCACAGCCACTACTTATGAACTTATTCTTTTCTTCAGAAGCAGCACTATTAACTTTCAAACTTGAATTATCCCCTATGAACAAGAAAATAATCCAATACAAGTGATTCGACCTTCCTCCTGAACCAATATTAGTATAGTGAGTGACAGAAGGGGCTCTACATGACAGCAGCTATATTGGATTTTCCCGACCAACTTTTTCTGACCTCGTGCAATCTCTGTGCAGGTCTTTCTGTCAAAACTGAAAACATTTCTTTTCCACAAATCCTATTCCTCCTCTTCCCCTTGCCCTTTTCATTGCCCCAATTCTAAACACTATTCACCATAGCCACCTGTCAGCATGTCCGTCCCTTGGATCTTGATCCGGAACCGAATCTGATCTTACCTACCTATTGATTCTGTCTTTACCAAACGCCTGTAAATGAGCTGGTTTCCGTGACTTACCTGTCTGGGCACTGTAGAAATCTCGAGATCATGATTACAAACATCAATAATTTAATGCATTCTGATCTGAGTGCTAACGCCGAAAATGGTTTGGTTGTGAGACTGCCAGTGGAAACCTCCGTGAAAACAAGCATTATCCATACACAGATGAACCCTACTGCTCTTTAGAACTCTAAATGTTAGGCTACTGAGAAGCGCTTTTGACAAGCACTTTAAATGTATTTAGAATACAAAAGTGCTAATGAAATCTCCATTTAACTTCATAAATAAAAGTATGACAAGCAGTCAGTTTGCTGACTTACTTGAGCACCTATCGGTGAAGATCGGTTTTGGTTCGGCTGTTTGTAGGAATTGTTTGGAGGGCCAGGTTTATCACCTGGAACAAGGAAACCGTCTGGATGCTGTAAACAAAACAGAAATGCAAGATCCAGATAAATAGCAAATTCTTTATGACTGGATTAACACTGAAAGTGGAATCAGAACCTCCGGATTTTTTCTGTGCTGAAAGTTTCAGGAACTGGGTCATTCACAGGTTATCAGTCAGAAATAAAATTGGTGACACAGGTATGGTCAGGTTAAACTAACTCTACCTTTTCAGTTGCTGGTCAAACTTTTGGGGATTTGTGGTTGGCAGCAGAGGTGGGAAAGACCAATGGGCAAAAGCAAAAACATCTGGGGAAAATGTATCCTCAGTGGCGATAGTCTGAACCACTGGGGTGAAAGTTTCCACTGATTGGATAATAACTGCATAAAGCCTAACAGCGTCTTTCCAAGTATAAATTTTACTGTAAAATTTCTCTCTGGATTGAAATTGTGGTTGATCTGCTAAGGTTTGATTGTGTTGTTCGGATTGTGGAGAGCCATCAATTGACAACTACACACAGTGTGACACGGGCATTGTTATTACCAAGTACATTCAGTATGTGGATATTATACAGCTATAGAAATCACTCACTGGCTTGTAAGACACAGACTGCAGCTTACCTGACTATAAAACATTGCAGATAACCATCGGCACAACTCTTCTTCATTGCAGCAGCAGACGCTCTGTCCAAAGTATGGACTACAAGCACAAACGGATACACAAAATAAGTAGTATTTGCAAGAATTATGATCAGTTAATATAAACAAGTACAAATATAGACAAGGGGATGTACAAAAGGGCACTTTGAAGTCAGAAGAGTTAACCTACAGTTTGGTAAAAGAATGTTTGAAGTAGCTGGTCCAGCTGAGTGGAACTCTACCTGAATCTATTCGAAGATGCTCTTCAATAGATACTTTTAAATTAAAACTTAAGACTCATTTATTCTCTCAGTACTATAACTAAGTATTATGTTGTAATGCGTCCTTTGAGTAAGACATTGTTTTATTAAGGCGCGTTATAAATACAAGTTGTATTGTATTGTATTAAGTCATATTTACAAGAATTACGATCAATCAGAAATGCAAACAGGTACACATAAGTAAACTAGGACAACTAGAAACAACTGTAGCTATCATTTTCAACCTGCATTAAATCACATTTTTCTTGAACTTAGCAATAATTTACCACTATTTTGATGTTCCTAAAACACACCATATAAACAGCCAGATAATGAACCGATATGCTCAACGACTGATTCTTTTAGCATTGTTACAGTGGTGTGCCTTATATTAGTTCTCAGATTACTATTACCATAATTTTTTAAAATGTAAAATTTTTTGTCAGGGCTTATTAACTGTTATTGCCAGCTGCAGTCAGTAATTAATTATCACCATCATTTCTTCTATTTATCACGAAGTTCAGCATTCAGCTGTTTGTAGCTTGGCAATCTAATGATTGCGGGTTTTAGCCTGCTGAGCAGATTCTGTGTAACAACTCTGGATGAGTAGTAAGTAAGTAAGTATTCTTTTATTAGCATGAGTCAAGCACCCACACTTTACAACAACAATGCACACAGCAATATAATAAAGGTCATGAACTAAGTAAAATAGGGTCTAAATGACAACTTAATAAAAAAAACTATGGTTAATTAGTTCAGAATACAGATCCATAACTTTTGGGAGAATCTAGCAGAATTGACATATTGATCTACTGAAAAAGTTTTTTCCCCACACTTGTTTCAAACCTCAAAATCAGATTTACTGACCTAGCATTTGTAATAGCTGCAATACATAAATAATAATAAATAAAAACAAGTAGAAATTAACTAACCTAGTAAGTTTTTCTTTTGGTGCATAAAATGTGAAACCCCATCTGTAAAATGAAACGTACCAAATGTAAACTATGCAGTCAAATCTAATCTAATCTAATGACTTTTACAGCGCAATTCAATTGACGGTTGCTTCAAGCAAAACCACGGTCAAAAATCATACTCTAAAGTAGAAGCCTACTTTAAATACAGAAACAGAACAGTTAAGACCTGAAACATTATGTATTTATGTATGTAAGTGTGTACGTATGTATTTATACATGCATGAACTGATGTATGCATGTGTTTATGTATGCATGTGTTTATGTATGTTTGTATGTAGCACCTTTTAAGTACCTCACAAAAGTGCTTATCGTTAGCCTAACTGATACTCTAGTTTAGAATGAACAACAAGACTTAAGAAAATGAACGAAGGTGTCTTAACATAAAAAACCACTACATAAATATCCATACAGTGTATATATTTTGGTACTAACGTTGACTGTGTGAGGAACCATCACAAAGGTATCTCTAAAAAATAATGGTCTAATAAACAAACTTTATGAACTAATGCTGACTGTTAAGCACCGACTACACATTTGTCCAGCACCAACCAATGCCTTTGTGAGGTTCTAAAAGGCACTACATAAAAATATTCAGTTACATACATACATAGGTATCTTTCCATACTGTAATGTCTACAACCTGTCTCCATTCGAACTAATTTACCACAAGCCACTGACCTGGTTGGTGGATTCCGTATCCGTTGTACACCAAGGTAAATAATAATGTCTTCAACGTGCCACGATGTTGTCGGATTTTCTGCCTAAAAATTTTGACAAGCAGACTGTAATCATAATCATAAGCGCACATTTATATAGCACCTCATCAAGAAAACTCCTTGGAGGTGCTCTCGACAACACAACATCACAATAAACGGTCTTCAACCATTGGCAAAATCAAGGCAAAGACAACATGCTCACATCAATGGTTGCATGGCAGCCTGTTCCATGATGAACGGCTAACCACGGCAAAGTTACCAGGTTGCACTGCAGAAGCAAGGGACTGATAACATGACAAATGTTTTCTCTTCTATTAATCTCACATCTCTGCCCATTAAGAAATTTACCAACAGTTAAAGTCTAATTAAGAAAAAAAATCATTATTTCTTGGAGATTCAAAATACTTGAGCATGCGATCATTATTATAATTGCATATTTATGTATCGTCCTTTCAAAGAAATTCCATCTCAAGTGCTACCAACCTGAGAGCAAAAATTTAATATCACAAGGTACAGGTAATATGTTGAATCACACAAAGGCATTTGTTGTATTACGAAAGAAAGCATACCCTGCTGTCTTTTCTAAAGCCAAGGCTGTATTGGCTGTACTGGAAGCAGTACTTGTGAAAAGTCTTCTTGCTGGCATACTTGAGCTCAGAAAAGAGTGACATGTGGGGATCATGCTAAAATAATAAAGCACAAACAGAACCCATCTCAAATGCCAGCACATCCTGACAGGGTTCTAGCGCCTTTTTCTTGTTCACAAAGGTGCTACATAAATAGCCAGTTATATATACACATACATACATACATACACGCACCTGTGAACAAGCTGGTCCCTGCGGCACGGCTTTCGTTGGGCGCTGTAGAAATCTCGGAGTTATGATTACGATTACATACAATCACACATACATACATACATACAATTCCTTCAAAACTTTTGTATTCAGTTTGCACTACCATTAAAGTCAGGAAACAGCAGACACTATTGTTGCCAGACAAATAAAGTGGTCACAGTGGCCTACAGCCAGGCAATACTGTAACCTTTAGAATTAGACAAACCCTTCAGGCAGTAGGCAACAATGAACGTGCTCTGACACCAGGCAGCTTATGTCTATGGGTGTTCTAGCCTCATTGTCTGCTCTTTACATTACTTCTAAACCAAAAATCTGACGGACAAGAAACCTAACCAAAACTGCAAGGCACAAATCCCTTCACCGCAGCGTTCACACCACGTTCATCCAACGAACATATGGCGCATGAACAAACGCTCACTTACTGCGTCTAGAGTCCAATTTTGAGTATCTAATGCCAGTGTCAGATCGACAGCACCAAACTGCCACCTTAAATCATAATGTCTAACAGAATCCTCCAGATTATATTAGATCAAAGCTGTAATTTAACAATTTGCAGCACTTAAAGAAACTTACAACGAGCTGAAGTGGTTCGTATAATTTGTTGAACTTGAAGCAGAGGTAATTTTTTTGGCAGAAATCAAGAGGCCACTCTGTCCACTTCATCATGACTTCGAGTATCTTCTCTGAGTAATGGATGGGACGTTCTTAAATACAAAAAACAGAGGTCTATATCCTTTTGTTTTACCACTGTATTGTAAATTTAGGCAATTTTACTCAGACTTTTATTATATATAGGATCCTTAATTGCTTCTCAAGAGCTCAGACTTTTATTATATATAGGATCCTTAATTGCTTCTCAAGAGCTCAGACTTTTATTATATATAGGATCCTTAATTGCTTCTCAAGAGCTCAGACTTTTATTATATATAGGATCCTTAATTGCTTCTCAAGAGCTCAGACTTTTATTATATATAGGATCCTTAATTGCTTCTCAAGAGCTCAGACTTTTATTATATATAGGATCCTTAATTGCTTCTCAAGAGCTCAGACTTTTATTATATATAGGATCCTTAATTGCTTCTCAAGAGCTCAGACTTTTATTATATATAGGATCCTTAATTGCTTCTCAAGAGCTCAGACTTTTATTATATATAGGATCCTTAATTGCTTCTCAAGAGCTCAGACTTTTATTATATATAGGATCCTTAATTGCTTCTCAAGAGCTCAGACTTTTATTATATATAGGATCCTTAATTGCTTCCCAAGAGCTCTTTGCACACAGTTCTTATCCAAAGATTTCCGTGTACACAGCTCTTGTATATAAGGAAGAAGATGGGACATGAGACTGGTTGAAAATGAACCAAAGTGAAGAGGGAAAGACAGGCCAATGCACGAAAAAGCTGACAAAAACACTATAGTTAATGCAGTGAATCCCAGTGACCGGATGCCCATCCATATAGAGTTACAGTGGAAAGAAATCTTGAAATACCTTTATGACCAGGTGGGAACTTTAATCCCTGACCTCTGAGCTAACAGCCTGGAGCTAGATTTTCACAAACTTCAAGAATCACGAGATAACTTAATCCCACATTACATGGTATGAAAAAAACCAGAGGAAGTGATAAAATAATACTATCAGAATAATAGCAAGAAAAGTCGCTAAGATAATACTGACCCAGCTCTCCATTGCATACGACTTCGAAGAGTGCCCAATGCTGGCTGGACGTGATCTGAGCTTTTTCTTCTACATATCTCTGCAATTCTTCAGCAGTCATCGTACTTGCAACCTGAACATCAAATGGACACAGCTGCAGCAATCAACTATCGTTCCATTAAACTGTATTCATTCATTCCTTCATTCAATAAATTTATATATCACCTCTTCATGATACGATGTCTTGGGACCTGAGCAAAGAACGTAATGACCATGTATAACAAATGTTTTTACACTAACTTACCTCTTTAAATAATAAATTACCGTTTATTAATAAATAAATTCGTACTGCATAATAACAGTAATAACAATATTAGTAACAATAGTAAAATTAATAATATCAAAAATAATAATATTATTATTATAGTAAATATATTATAATAATAATAATAATAATAATAATAATAATATTTAATCATTCCATTAAGCTGTATTCATTCACTCCTTCATTCAATGAATTTACATATCACCTCCTCATGACAACTATTCAGAAGCAGCTCCAGCCATGAATTGACAAAGACCTACTGTTAGGCCAAATATAATCTAACGAATTCTATAGCACCAGGACTTTACAGGGACAGCAATCCATGGTTGCTCCAATTGAAACCACAGCTGAAGAACCCCGATCAAAATCTCATGGGTCAGGGAAACTAGAAGTCAGGCTAAGGTGGGTTACAGATGAGTTCATTCAAGCAAAGCTCACGATTCAAATACAGCCAGACACAAATGAGGTGTTGGTAGGTTTCCTCTAGCTCAAAGAGAGAGTACAATTATTACACTGGAAACAACTTATCACGCACTGCAACATAACACAGATTCTGCTACAGTGCAGCTAGGCATAAGAGATTACCTTCACAGTAACAACATCTCCTTCTTTGCTGCTTATGTGAACACCCAACAAAACACCTTCTTCAAGTATCTAAACAATACAACAATGTAAATAAAATGTTAAAATATTAAAGACAACCAAGTAACAGTGTAATAATAATCAGTGGCAAAATTACACAAGAGTGGAATTCTTACTTGTTGCTTACAACATCAAAATTAACAACACCAAAACACCAACAGCAAAATCAGCAAAATCACTGACAACAATCAGCTAAACTGCTAACTTAGAGGTCAGAAGTTTATGCGGGTGTCGATTACCAGTGATTTCTCCAGAAATTTTCAAGAGGAACAATAGGAATGAAATTAACTTCTAACAATTTTATTACTAATTTTGAAGGAAGTGGCAAAAGAAACTGAGATGAGCAACCGTGTTTGTTAGTTGGCTGTTTCTGGCCATGTTCAGCCGTTCAATTCGTTTAACAGCGTCTGCTATCTTCTTCTCCTGGTCAAGTTCTTCCTCTTTTATCTAAGCATATGCAAACATAAATCTAAAAGTAAAAAAGGAACAGGGGTGCAAGAAAGGGAGGGAGGTAAGAAGTGAGTGAGTGAATGAATAAGTGAGTGAAGAAGAAAGGAAGGGAGTGAGGAAAAGAGTGAGTGATGTAGGGAGGTAAGGAAAGAGGAAGGGAGGGAGGAGAGTGGAAGTAAGCAAGAGAATGAGAGATTGAGTAGGCACAGAAGGTAGGGCAAGAGGGAGAGAGGGAAGAAGAGAGGAATGGAGAAAGAAAAGGAGCGAATCAAGGAGTGAGTGAGCAAGTGAACGAATATGGAAGCCGACTGCATGTAAAGTGCAAAAAAAAATTGTTGTTTCGTGTTGCAAACTCACGTCAAACAGCCATCTGTGGTTGTCCACCAAATCCCTAATGACTTTAATTTCTTGGTTTGTTGTTCCGTAACCCATCACTTGCTGATTGTCCTAAAAACAAAGACAAATAAGAAATTTTAAGTGAAATCAGAATAATGAACTAGACAAGCAATTAAGATAAACTATCCCATTCCGCTTCTGCTCCTGCACCATACTAAGATCGCTGCCATCATAACTGCTTTCCACCTTAGCACCATGCTGTCCCCCATGGCTTGTGCCCACAGATTCTGACCTTACACCGAAACTGACCGAACAACCGGACTCTTGTGGAGCTGATGTGACAGAGCACCAGTGATTATGCTCGTCTATAGCATAGTGTTTGTGTCGTGCTAAGAAATTTACAAGATTTACACTGTTTACAGCGTTCTAGTGTGTTTGCTCAGAAGCATAAAGAACTAAAATGCCTATAATAAATACGCCTGTCAATGGGCAGTTAGAGGCCCGGGTACCTGCTTTACTTGCCAAGTCCACATCTCTCTCTCACCCTCACTCTCTCACCCTCACCCTCTCCTTCTCTCACAGTCTGTCTGTCTATCTGTCTCTCCCTCTCTCTTTTGTGCAACGATAAAAACCTTTGCCAACCGTATCAACTTTTAACAGAATTGGTCCAAATATTGATGCCAGATTGGTGCTGTCCATCTTGTTCACTGTCTTTAAGTCAGCCACCCTGCAAACAGCAAAATCAGACGGATCTGGTCGAAACAGATGTCAGATTTAAAATTCCTAAAGAAATGTTAAACAGCAACAATGTCAAAACTTTATTTCCCAAAGGTAAAAGAGAGTACAGGCAAGAATAGCACCGAGATAACATGCTTGTACTAAGCGTTTCCATCTGGTAAATGTCTGTATGTAAACATGTAAGTATGTATGAAGAAAATTAATATAGCGCCTTTAAGCACTTCTCAAAAGCACTGCGATGAATTGAGTATTCTGGGCTCAAAAAGTGACGATGCTTACCGAGGTAATCTCTTTCCACAGTAACGAAAAGCTTGAGACAATGTACATTTGGGCAATGCGTGAAAAGACAAGGCAATCAAACTTAAGTTTAAGGTGTGTTATTGCAAGGCAAGGTATGCCAAGGTAGACTGCATTGATCATTAATAAAACTGGTTTTAGCCGAGAGTTGAGTTGAAGTAAGTAAGGAAAGGCCAGGTAAAGTATGGTAAGAGTAGTCAAGAAAAAGCAAGGCAATCAGATGAGGTAAGGTTATGGTAAGTAAGCTAAGACAAGGTGTGGCATGGTAAGGTAAGGCAAGAGGTGTGGTAAGGTATGATAAAATTAGGAACAGATACTTTAGCTGGGAAAAATAAACCACTTCCTATTCAAAACCAACGAAACTTCCAACACACAGACAGGAAACTAATGACTTACTGCGCAACGTGAGTTATTATCCGTTTAAGTGTGCAGTAATTAACGACAGGAATACAACTGAGGAGGTGTTTATATGCATCCAGCCGAGCATCTTGATCCTCAAAACCTAGTTGAAAAAATACTAAGACTGTAGCTTCATGAATTTTAGAAAGCTTTAAGAAGGGAAGATATAAAACAGAACAGCCACTCAAACAAAAACATGGCTGCCAGACTTGACAGAGGAAGATTCGAAGAATGATGAATCCCTCGGTAAAAAAGAGATATATCTGCCTACAGAAATTTGTGCAGTATAAGACTCATAAATAAGACGTACATTTTCTCTGTGTGCGTGTGCGTGTGTGCATGTGTGTGTGTGCGTTCGTGCTGACATTTGATACCGTGCGTACATGCACCGTGTCAAATGTCAACACTGAATGGGGCTCTTTTGGTTGTGTGCTACGTGTGTATGAGAGCCCACTAGTGATGACTTCCAGTTATCTGAGCATCTTCTGCAGACAGATGAACTTGTTCTTTATCAAGTTTAACAACAGCACTTAGGCTAATGTGTGCAGTGCATTTACGAGGAATTTTAAAGGCACTATATTACGTGTCTGGATACTTGCACACAGGACATTTATAAAAATCCATAAAGGTACAAAAAACTTCTAGATACAAAATCATGCATCCAACAAGAGGATTTCTTTTTAGCTGTGAGAATTGGACACCAGTGGAAGCAGTTTTATGAAGCAACCCACCAGATGCTTCGATCCATCTGGCATAATATCTGCTCGTCAGCAGTGGATCATCAAGTTGCCGGAAGAATCGCTTCAGGGCAGTCGCAACATCATGAATGTAATACTCGGTCGATCGAAGGATCATTCCACGATGATCTTAACAAAACCAAAAAAGTTAGAACCGGAAAAGAAAAATAAGAAAACCCAGCAAAAAATTCATTCACGTACATGTTAAATGTAACCGACACCTTCTTACTGTTTTGGCTTCAAACTTTTTTGAATACAGATTGAAGAGGAAAGTTTCCAGTCTTAAATCTTGATCAAGAGAAAACTAACTGAGAAGTAAAACTATGAGAAAATCAAAGGCCATGACACCTCTGGTTGACGTCTAGCAGGGCAACCTGCAGAGAGATATGGGGAAAGCATCAGAGGGAAAGCTAAAAGAGAAACAACTGTCGCCTCACTCACCAGATCGGAAGTCATCGAGGACCTTAGTTACTTTGGAATTCTGACCATTGAGCCGATAAATGCCTTCCATTTCCACGCCTAAAATATGATAGTTTATGTCCTGTTTCAAGAATTGTTTTACTTGATACCTTAACCTAGAAAGAAAACAAGTAGATAAGTAAGCAGTAAAATACTGAACAAAATACTCCACCCCTCCTGTCATTCACCCAGCATCGTTTGTCTCAAGAACCTCTATTTATACCCGTTTTTCTGGCTTCCCATTCAGAGCAGAATTCCCACATCTTCAAGAAATCTTATTCTGATCCATCCAGACCCGCCGCTGTCTTCCCATTTTACTCAATCAAAACACAACCCATCATGACAGCTCCTCCGTCCCCTTCTCGCTCTAGTCTTCCGGCAATCGTACCTTGTTCTTCACATGTTATCTCTGAGCAAGTCCTCTCTGACTTGATACAGTACTCACAATTAAGCTGGTACCCTGTGCTCAGCTTTGGAATCGTCCTTAAGAAATTTTTGAGTTTATGATTACAATTACAAGTACAGGCTTTGGAACAGTCTTCCACTTACCGTTTGAGCTCAGACGGCAATTAGTGGTAGGACTGTTGCAACTCGTTGTCTTAAGAATTACCCAATATCTCAATATGCCACGAACACCCCTCAGTACTTTGTTATTTAATCTAATTTTATAATCATAAGCTGATGTTATTTAATCTAATCTTATAATCATAAGCTGATGCCCTACTCTAAACTTTCAAGTATTGCTTTAGAAAATCCGAGTGCACAATTAAATTAAATGCTGAGTTTGAGACCATTGTTATTACCAAAGGCTGAAACAAAGTTGATGCATTTGTCAACAATTACTGGAACATTGTCAGCCATGAGCGCTTGGCTAGCCAGACTGTTGTCAATCGCCTACAAAAACAGATACTGGGTACAATCAAGAAAATACTATAACAGTTCCCCAAGATAATTCATTCACCAGTTTTAAAAACCCTGCACGCTTAGACGTAATGTCTGGAAACAGCTGACACTAACAGAGGAGAGGAGAGGAGAGGGGAGGAGAGGAGAGGAGAGGGGAGGGGAGGGGAGGGGAGGGGAGGGGAGGGGAGGGGAGGGGAGGGGAGGGGAGGGGAGGGGAGGGGAGGGGAGGGGAGGGGAGGGGAGGGGAGGGGAGGGGAGGGGAGGGGAGGGGAGGGGAGGGGAGGGGAGGGGAGGGGAGGGGAGGGGAGGGGAGGGGAGGGGAGGGGAGGGGAGGGGAGGGGAGGGGAGGGGAGGGGAGGGGAGGGGAGGGGAGGGGAGGGGAGGGGAGGGGAGGGGAGTGGAGGGGAGGGGAGGGGAGGGGGGGGGGGGGGGGGGGGAGGGGAGGGGAGGGGAGGGGGGGGGGGGGGGGAGGGGAGGGGAGGGGAGGGGAGGGGAGGGGAGGGGAGGGGAGGGGAGGGGAGGGGAGGGGAGGGGAGAGGAGAGGAGAGGAGAGGAGAGGAGAGGAGAGGAGAGGAGAGGAGAGGAGAGGAGAGGAGAGGAGAGGAGAGGAGAGGAGAGGAGAGGAGAGGAGAGGAGAGGAGAGGAGAGGAGAGGAGAGGAGAGGAGAGGAGAGGAGAGGAGAGGAGAGGAGAGGAGAGGAGAGGAGAGGAGAGGAGAGGAGAGGAGAGGAGAGGAGAGGAGAGGAGAGGAGAGGAGAGGAGAGGAGAGGAGAGGAGAGGAGAGGAGAGGAGAGGAGAGGAGAGGAGAGGAGAGGAGAGGAGAGGAGAGGAGAGGAGAGGAGAGGAGAGGAGAGGAGAGGAGAGGAGAGGAGAGGAGAGGAGAGGAGAGAGATAGTTTATGTCTCTAAAACAGTTTAAAACAGTCTCTGCCATTAACATAAATAACCTTAACAAGTGTGCAAACAGCTCAGCTAAAAGCATTAAAAGCTTCACAATATTTCCATAATGATGCTGCATAAGTTACTGTCATTAAAGTTACAAATGTTCTATCCAGTTATGACAATTATCTGATCCATCTCACGAACTCACCAACACTTCACCTGTTGCAATTTCTGTCCTAGTCTTTCACTCAAAACTGAAAACATTACTTTTCCGAAATTCTTATCCTGATTCTTCCTATTCTCCTTATCTCTCTCCTCTTGCTTCAATTTCAAGCACCATCTACCGTAAATGTCTGGCTAACTGCCTGCCTGACTCCTGGAACTTGATCTGGAACCGAAATCTTTTGCCTATCGATTCAGTTTTGACTGAGCGCCTGTGAATAAGCTGGTTCCCGCGACTTAGCTTTTGTTGGGCACTGTAGAAATCTCAAGATTACGATTACGATTCAGTGTATGTTGTAAAAAAAATAACTTTTACGAGTGTATTTATTTATTTATTGCACTTAATAGTGGAGAAAAGTATTTATTTATTTAGGCTTGTTTTTTTATTGCACTTAAAACATGCACAAGGTCAGCAAAATCCGAATCTGAGGCAAGGGACAAACGTGCACGAACAACTTGTCCAGGGTGATTATACAGAGTTTGCTCAGCAGCATCAAACTCATAATCACCAGGTTATACACCCAGTATACTACCGAACAGTTCACCATATCACAATAGACCACCATTCTCTATTTGTCTCTGATTATACTTGCACGATTAGTTTTGTCCTTACCATCATGCTGTTCAGCAGAGCAGAGTACCATCCATCCTGATCCTTCTTCAGATCACTCTGAATATATATGACTCTGGGAAGCACAAACAAAGCCACATACAGGGTTCCCTCACAAGTTTTTGAGTGGTACTACAGTTACTGTTACAACTGTATTAACACTACCCAAGTCTTTTATATTTCAGCCAACATTCCAGAACAATCTTCAAGCGGCGTTATTAATGAACAACTGCCCTTCAGGATAAATGAAGCGAATAGATGGATAGATCTTCCAGAATTCTAATGGCATTTCAGTTTTGATATGTAGCTGTGTTAAATACTACCTTACACAGTAAGAATGTTATTTGACAATAGATCTATCGAAGCAGTATGGTCTAGTGGTCGTCAGCATGATAGGCTGTCAACCCAGAGCATGGGTTCAAATCCTTGTCAAGGCAGAGTGATGTTTATAGTTTATTTCTGCTCCATCTGTGCTCCCTAGCAAATTCAGCTGTAAAATGTGTGCATCGTCAGTCAGAAGATCCGGTGTCGAGAGACAGGACTGACCACATGCCTTCATATGCCAAAGCTAAGACAATGATGTCACTGACACTTCATACCTATGGCTGCCTCTCAGAAAGTTAGCTTTAAACATTACTCTTCTTTTGCTTCTTCTTCTTCTATCTGTAGGCTCATGAAAACTGAAAATTTAAAATATATAGCACTCTTTTTGTGAGTGCCTCTGTCAAGAGGTGCTATATAAATTTGTGATTACAACTGCCTTATAGGGAAACCTCAAAAGTAACAGACTCCAAAAGGACTAATCCGCATTGGATACTCTTAAAGGGATTAGAGCAGATTAAAGGACAGTAGATCAGGTCGGGATGATCTACAGGAATCAAAAAAAGTCAGTAACAGTGGACAAAATGCCATTCTGTCATTCAAATCCCAAAAAGTGTCCAACCTGGCGCTTGGAAGGTCGATAGCAAGAGGAGGACACATCTCAAAACCTTTGGTACATCTGTCATTGAGCTGGAGATTTCCTGCCGAAAAAACCAACAGAAACATATCAACCACATAAAGAACCTAAACAAACATTAACTTGAACCTACAGCACGTATTGTTTACCCAAAGCAAACAAAATATCGCCCAGACCTGAGATCAGCAAATCTATAAATAGCATGTGATACATTCATTTTTGTTAAGTACCTCCCTCTCTGCTCCATTGATTTATTTTCACATGAAGTACACTGGTCAATTTATATAGCTTCCAAACGAGAGCTCAAGGAAAACGAGCATGCTGCAACAGAAATATAAAAAAGGTGTTCTGTTGTTGAATTGTTGTGGTCATGTTTGTACTTCAGCTGAAAGATCCTTCAATCCACGAGGACCACGCTTCTGAAGAGTTTCTACAGAGGCATGTAATAAAGCATGTTACAATTTAATTTCATACATATGTATAAACACCAGTACACAGAACGTTGATTTCCAGCCAAAGGCAAATAGTCCAACCATCCTTTGCTGATCGGCAGCAGAAGTTCAGAGAACCAGACCCAGCTGTCCACTCTGAGTAACAGCTTAAGCACACGTCCCAATACTATGGATACGAGGAAATGAATACTTACGAAGGCCTTTGGATTTTCGCAAGTCAACTTCCTCAAATTCTTCATCCTGTCCAAAAAATGTTAAACAAAGAAAACATATAAACATCATACGTATAGATAAACTTAATAAACATAGTAAATAAATATAACAATAATAATAAAAAATAAACTTAATAAACACAGTAAATATTCATAGTAAAGATATTAAATTAACAATGTCCATTTAATGTTTTCATTATGGCTATTTTGATTGGACACAATACAGCCAAGAAAAAATCTGCCTATCACTTTTACACTTTTTTACAAATGTATATGCAAATACATTGACAAACATGATCACGATTACTTTTGAAAACGAAAATAAAACCTAAAACCATCCAATTTGCTCCTGAATATGAAACTAAAACCTAAAAACCCATCACATTCACAGTAATAAAAAACTCAAAATGCATAACAGTTGAAACTGATTAGCCAAAGATCCTTTTATCTCAGACTCAATACTATTCAATTAGTTCATCTGACTGCCGTGTTCTTGATGAAAGAGGTTTTTTGGTTACTGGATCTAAATTCTGGAATTCTCTTCCTGCACGTCTCATTCTGTCCAATCTCTTGTGTCGTTTGGTCTTGATCCAAAAATTGCCTGTTTCTGCTAATTTATCCACCACAGCCTGCCTCTGTCTCAGAGAACTGACTTTCTGGGTTTTGACCTGACTGTAGCTCGGCTTTACTGTGCAATCTTTGCTGTGCCTTGTGCATCAGACACACTAGCGCTATAGAAGCTGGTAATAAACAATAAAAATATTTTTGAAAAAACTTCAAGCAGCTAATATCAATGCTTAAAATGCTTAAATGTACAAATTATAATCTGTTACACTCAAAGTTACTTTTAAATTCTCGTTATTTTCCAGATGAAAGGCATTTAAAAGTGCAATATAGCTGAAAAGAAAACTCGCAGAAGACCAACCTTGTTGTAGATGTAGAGAGTTTTGTGAACGAGATGTATCCATGTATGAATCCACTCCTATAATTTCAAAGCTCTGAAACTTAAAACTATTCCTGTGCCTTGTCCCAACATTAACCGACAAACACAAACAATCGGGCAAACAATTTTTAAGAAAATACAGAAATATCAACAATACATTACAACTTTTAATATTTAAAACTGCTAAATATAATTGTTAAACTACAACTGTTAAATATCTATGTATGTATACATGCTAACAGCACCCTCTAATAACCTCTCGAAGGCACTCCTCATCATATTAAATGCTTAAACATAATTAACAAATTACAACTGTCAAATATAACCAGCAAACCACAAATATTAAAATATAAATATTTAATTAAATAACAAAAAACATAAATACTCGAATTCAAAATTTAAATATAATGTGCAAAATGCAAACACAAATATTTCAATACAAATAACAAATTATAGCTCTTAAATGAAAATAATATCTTAGTCGTTAAATATGAACACTACATTTAACAATGTCGAATAAAATATCAACAAGACTGACAAATGATGACTCGATAAATGTTTGCTGTCTGTCAATTATTCAGTAAAATTTAGTTATAACAATGAGATGCATTGTAGTTCAACTCACAGACTCGGAACCAATGCGAACGAAGACGATACCACCGCGTTCTACATTTACGATCTGGTCTAGATCGGCGATATTTACTAATGATGTAATGTACTACAACAACAATCATCAATGTCACGTTTTGTATTTTATTATTCAGTTGTTCAGCAACTATTCATAGCCCATTAGCAACCACTTTTTAAGACTTACTTCCTGTGGATGGCCACTTGGCATCATTTATACATTGCAAGCAGGAGTAATGAGTCAAATCTAATTTAAGCTACTGACTTCTACAGCTCCGTTATCATAAATCCAAGGTCACTTTACATTAAGTCACAGTAAAAAAATTCAACCCCATTGGAGAAGCCCATCATAACCCAACAGGTGGTTAAAGTTAAGCAACACTGGGCCTGGTTTGTACTCGATAGGGTTACTGGTCAAAGAATACCATGCAACCCTGGTAACCAATCAGCCCTCTATCCTTTAAGGGTTGGTAAATGAGTATTAACGTAACAAGGGAGGTTAAAAGAAGTATCCTTCACTGAACTGCAGTCAAATGATCCACCTCCCACCTTAGAACCTCCCTTCTGAGGAGCTTTCAGAGGTGCATAAACAACTGTGTTACCTTCACGTTTTACACTTACATGTACACTACAACTGAAATCCTTGGTGTCTGTATTGTGGGAGGGTAGGGGTGAGCATGGAAATGAGGAGAAGGCAGAAGAAGTAGGATGAAGAGGAACAGGAAGGAGGTGGAAGAAGAGTAGGCAAATGATCTGGAATTTTAGTGAGAAGGAAGAGGAAGGAGGAGGAAAGATAAGAAGAGGAAGATGTAGGATGAGGAAGAGGCATAAGAGAAGAGCAGTTCTGGCAATGATTTGAACCCATAACCTCTGGATTGACAGTCCATGGATCTTATCCACTAGAATATCTTGTGCCACAAAGAGCCAGAATAAGAATACCCTAGCAATGTGATTAATCCAAGTGGTCTTCTCCTCTAGGGTTTCGGCAGAGAACTGGTAGATTGCGGAAGGTGGCCTTGTGCTGACTTCAAACCAGTGACCCTGTCGACTGCAATGAACAGATTCGACATAAATGCATCAGTTCAACAACAACAACCGTTTCAACAGTAAGCCATTAAAAAGTGACCAGTTCCACAGTAAGCAATTTAATAAGAAGCTCTCCCACAAAAAACCAGTTAAACAAAAACTGATTTAACAATAACTGATTCAACAACAACTGGTTAAACAATAACTGACTAAACAAGAACAATTGGTTCAACTGTAACAGTTCAAAATACCAGTTTAAAATAACTGGTTCAACAATGGCCAGTTTAACTCTAAGCTGTTGAACAACAACTGGTTCAACAATAAATGATTCAACAACTGATGGCTAAGTGGTTCAACAGACTGCCAATTTAATATACCGCACTAGGATTCAAACCCAAGATGACGGATAATGAAGTCGATCAGACTGGATCGGATACAAGATTAGAACAATGAAGCAAACCTGTCATCTTTGATGTCAGCTACGCTAACCATGGACGACCTATCGATCTTTTCCTGCGGTTGGTTCACAACCACAACCTAGAAAAAACAGGTAAACAAAGTCAATCACTTTTAAAGCTAATGTAAAACCTAGCTGAAGCGCTGAACATAGGCACGGCCAGAAGGTGAAATTCACAGGATAATACTGTACAAATGCTTCTCACAGGCAGACAGTTGCTAAAAGATATAGGGAAATTAAAACAATAAATTATGGCTGTTACATATAGATAATAAATTACCACTTTCAAATATAACCAGCAAATTACAACTGTTAAATATAACTAACAAAGTACACCTGTTAAATAAAACCAGCAAATTATAACTGTTCAATATAAGCAGCCAACTGCAACTGTTAAATAAAACCAGCACATTACAACTGTTAAATATGTATGTATGTATGGATATATGTTTACAGTGCCTTCTAAGTACCCCCATGGGGCTCCTCACCAACCAAAATATTTAAATATAAATATTTAAAAAGTTAACCAGTACAGACATGAATTGCATCCAAACACAATAAAATTTATTGTTTACTGCACCGTTGATATGGGCTCAAGACCTCTGGCCTCAAAAAAGCTGACCCTGTTGTTTCTTTCTTTGGCACCCTCCCACTCGGCTCACAATTATCCTTCCTCAAGTTTCTTCCTTTCTTTAGCTCATCCATTTTCTCCTTTCACCTTTTAACACTGAGTTTTGTGTTGTTCGTTCACATATATATGTGTATGTATAAGTTGAAAACTACCTCTTGGAAATAGTATACACCATGGCTTTCATCCAACTCCTGTTGCACTGCATTTGGGATCTAACATTTTACTTGTAATCTGTTCCATTTGGTTCAGTAAAGACTTTTGATTTGATTAGATCTAAAGTCCATGGTTTCTCATCACATAAAGTGTCTGGATGCATTATTTCCTTGTTGGATGTGTATGTAACATTGATCATGCAAAACATGTGGATAAGACCTCTGTTTACTATAAACACATAGATTTTGTAAAAGATCATAAAAGATAAACTGAAGTTCACTTCAGCTGGAGCAAGTAGAGGACTTTGTCAAGTGACAGACCCCAAATGTCACTGCACATTTAGATCATCCTTCCAGCAGACTTAACATTACTGTCTGGAAACAGCAAAAACTAATGCAGCAAGAATGCTCATAGAAATCAACTGTCTAATAAAAAAGCACAATCAGTGTGGCCTATACAATCTTAAAAGTAATGTCTAGAAAAGCAGACACTATCATAGCAAGAATGCTCACAGACATTACATCCTCATAATAAAGCAGTCCCTGTATCCTTGAACTGTTTATAGTAAACAGACAAATTTATCTAGCAGCAGGTGATACTGAATATACCTTGTCACTAGATAACTGTAATTGTAATTGTAATAACGACAATTTATACAGCATTGTTAGTAGAAAGCTACTTCAAGGGTGCTTTACAATGTCGCACAAGAGTCGGATAATAAATAATAAATGGGTGATAGATGATAGCTAATGTCTATGAGTGCTCATGCCACACCTGTGTCTGCTGCTAATAGACATTACTTTAACAAGTGTAAATTTATGATGATGATTTGAGTTACATGTATTACAAATGGACCTTTCCATACTTCATCATGCTCTGAGTGGCCCCATTGCAGATATGGACCCAGGACCTCTAGCCTCAAAAAAGCAGACCCTGTAGGGAGCCATAGTCACATCAATAAGCACAGATTATCTTTAGGAGGCCTCTCGAGAACAATAAACACTCAACGCCTCAGTCTAGACAGACGCCAAGCGAACTAACAGCAACGAACGTCCTTACAGCAATCACAGACAAAGAACCAATTGGCTAGTTAGAAATCCTAATGCATTCTTTAAAACTATCCTGGGAAAAGCAGACACTAACGTAACCAGAATGTTCATAGGCATCAACTGTCTAGTAAATTAAATATATATACAAATATATATATATATACATACATATACATGCAAAGAGGCATATATGCATATAAATTAATTAAGTTTGGTGTTCTGGGTCATTGCACCATCACCCTTAGACAGACTGTTACAATCACGGCTTAAGTGAGCCAGAGTTCACCAATGCGCTGATAATGTTCAGCTGTACTCCAGACTTCCTCCAATTGGATGCACTTGACTGCGTACCAAGGGTACGGGCCATTTTGATAGAAACACAGACCTGGACTGTTACTTTTGTGCCAAAAATGCAGTCCATATGGCTTGGCTTTTGACTGGCGCAAGCAACGACGGACAAAGAGAGGAGAATAGCGGCGACACTGCCAGGCTAAAATCCACAACACATCATCCGAGACCGAGGCATGTTCCTAGATGAAGATCCATCAGTGGTGGCCCACATCCACTCTTTCAGTTCAGGGCCATTCAACACAATTAATTGCATGCAGTCGCTCATTCATTGTGTAATGTTGTTATGCAATCCTTGCAGGCCTGCTAAAGAACCTAATTCATCAGCTACAGTCTGTCCTCAACTGTGCTGCCCGGATTCTGGCCTATTTGTCAGTTTTCACATATATCGAACTACATGCCCGAAACACCGCACTGACTCCTGGCTGAGGAGATAATTAAATTCAAGGTTCGCCTCATCGGGTGGGCTTTGATAATTGGCCCCAGAATACACCAAAGAAATTCTGCATTGACAAACTCAAGGTTCTGCGACCCATAAAGATCTGATAGTCCCAAACTACCATACAACGGCTCTCGAGTTCATCAGGCTGTCTCGTGTATTGATCAATCCTTCTGGAACAGCTTTCAAAAAAATTATAACTCTTCCTCCTTGACAAGCAGCTGAAGAAAAATTCTCCATTTATCTTAAGAGGCATCTGTTTAGAACTATTATTTAGTCATGTTGCACTGCCCTTGTCAGGTTCTTAAAAAGCCATATATAAATGCTTTGACACATATATACATACACACATACACACATATCTATAACATACGTATACATATATACATACACAAAGGCAAACGTAGGCACCTAACTCTAATTGGACAGGGCTATAGAAAACCAGTGGCCCCAGCACTTAAAGGATTGGTGGTTAGAAAGAGGGGCGACATGAACAGGCAAGTGGAAATACCAGTAGAAAGACATAGACACAGGCACAAAAGCAGACTGATAAAACTGATAAAACACAGCCAAGCGGAAAGACAAAAGGACACACACACAGAGACAAACAGACAGACATCTTATAAGAACTGTACATGGTCATAAAAGGCAAAGCCCAAGTAGTAGAATTGTCTGATAAGCCAGTATTGGTCCATATAAACCAAGCCCCTTGTAGCAATATGGGAGGCCAATTCAGGTCAAGCAAGACTAAACCAGTAAGAAGTGAACTCCTTCTACATGGAAACTAGATTCTAAATAGATTCTACTATAGTACTACAACTACAAGCACTTCTTATTTCGCTCGTCTAATCTATTTTTTCTCATCTAATCTAATCTAATCTTAGTATGAGACTGGATTTGATTAGAATAGATTATGCTACATTAGCCGGCACAACATTTTTATAATAAGTGCATTGTGTTAATCTACAGATTAGATTAGATTAGACTGCAAAACAAGTATCTTGTGGTTGGCTTCAGAATACAATTAGTTTAAACAAACATAATTACGATAAAGGCACTGTGGTATTCTCCAGATTATACCAGTTTAGACTGGATTGGATTGGGTTTGATTAGACATCATAAAAAGAATTGTGCTCACAGAGAAAGTGGAACATTCAGAGGCACCGTTTGCAACAGTTTTGCTTATTTAAACGAGCCACCAGCTGCTCTCTTCTCACCAGGCCATTCACCTCGATTGCCAACAGATAAACCACTCTTGAATTCCCAGATAATTAACAGATAATTAGTCAGATCCTCATATCAAATGGTTATAAGCAATCTGTTTAGCTTTAGGAAGCCTCTCAAAAGGCAACAGGGCCTAGACTGCAAATCAAACAAGAGGTCACTTACCAAACGTTGACAGAAGATGTTAATGTCATGCCAGTGCCTTTTAGAGATTCTAAAAAGGCCCTACATAAATGCTTATATATATATACACACACATATATATATACATATATATACATACATATATATACACACAAGAAGTGATGAGGAAAGAAGTGGTTGGATGTCTTACCTGACTGTTGGCAAAGACATTGAGACAACCGACATCTAGTGTACACCATTTCTTCTCTGAAACCAAACCGGTTATCTGCCATTCATCAATGAACTGCCAAATGTCTCACCAAACGTCTCATTAATTGGTTAAATATATTTAGCACAAAAGAACTATAAGCACACAAATCACTATACAAATAGTAGTCAAGAGAGCTACTGGTAAGTATTAAGTAGTGAACCGAGTGGAGTGGTATATAATGCAAACACGAATGGGTCCAGTACAGAACTGCTGTGGTCGAGTGTGCAATTCAAATGCAATATCCTTAAAAACAAGAAAACATAACTTTGAGGAGTTTTTATACAAGTGTGCATTTTTGAAGAGTTTTTATATAAGCATGTGCCTCTATTGTCTCTTTTATACCAGTAAATGCCCCAAGTGAACTGTTTATCAGAACAACCAGAAGCACTGCCCTATCATAGTCACAGTTTTAGTCACTACCTTCTGCACCAGCCACCATATGTGTGTCACAGTATTATCACTAACACTATCGTCAGCAGTAAAAGCACCCTCATCATTGTCGTCTTCGTCATAATCAACATCATCATCAGCAGCAACATCAATATCATCATCAGAAGAAGAAGCACCACCAGTGTTAACATAATCATCATCAGTAGCAACATCGTCATCAAGATTATCATAGGAAACAGCATTAACATGATTCATCATCATCATGTTCATCATCATCATCATCAACATCATCATCATGATCATCACACTCATCAATTGTGATCATCCTCCTTATAATTAGTATCGTTTTGATCAATATCACCGTTGTTACTTTCCTCTTATTCTCCTTCAACGAAGAACAAAGCCAGCATCGTAGACTAAGAGTAAAAGAATAATTTCTGGCCTAATTAAATAGACCTCAGTAATAAAAACTTAACTTGAAACAACAATCAAAACAAATATTTGACTTAAGCTCAGAAACTGACCGGCTTTAGCCGTGCCTCCGATGAGATACAGAAATCCCTCATGGCTCACGTCCAGACTGCCCGCTCGACATAAATTCATCTGAAGAGAAAGATTGTTTAAACTAAGTTTGAGGTGATTTCGTTTTCAACAGCACCATTTAATTTGTGGCTGACCACTGCCCAAACCACATCACTCACAAATTTTAGCAAAGTAAGGTAAGGTAACAGCTAATTTTATAACTACAGAACCATTAAAAGTAATAATAATGTCCCATCAAGATGACAATCTACATTTTGGTAACACTAATAATAATAGAATATGTAACTGGTCAGTCATATAATGTCACTTCAAGAGAAACTATTCACATAAACAGTAATTGTCCTTCAGGCATAAAAAATCTTTACAAAAGAATAATAGTAATGGAAATGCTGTACAAGCCTTACTATGCACTGCTTGTCACCGCAGAAAAGACCAGCTGACAGATACCTACCTCTCTTGGTTCTAGTTATCTAGATCTCCTTAGCAGAGGTCAGTGGGAAGTCAGTCAGCCACTGTTGACTATGAATATATGGCATGGCCCTACTATCCAGAGTGCTTTCTAAGAGGAAAAGGTTCAACTGCCATCCCCCAGTTTCAACCAGGTCGGCCAAAATCTTCCTCCTACTAACACACCTCATTATAATCTGAGTTCTGGTATTTTAGTTGGGGGACACATATCCCAAATTTAGATCAACCTCTGAAGGAAGTACCCCATCATAAGTTTCTAACAAAATCTCATCACAACACAATCTCATAATAACACTATGGCACCCAAAGTTTGTATTTGAAGGAGTTTTCAGTCTGTCCTGTGGTTGGGAAGAGTTATCAGATGGTTATTTAGAGTTATCAGACAGTTATTTACAGTTATCAGAAGTGCTGCCACGGACTTGCTCTTTTTGGTGCTATATAAATGTCTAAATACATCATATGACAAATCAGCTTTTGTTTCTAATGGTGCAGCTGTTTTTGCTGAAAAGCTTCCTGCATGTGTGAACACATCTTGGATCGGATTACATAGCAAGGATAAACAAAGCAGATAACCAACTCAGCTGCACGTGACCACTTCACTTGCGCTCTGATGCATCGCTGACCTCTGAACTCCAACTAAGTCCATCTATTCAACAAACCACTCATGTCTGGTTACACTTCAAATCCTAGTGCACCACAACAATAGGAGAGCGCATTATGCTATCACCTGTCTATCATACAGTATTACGTTATCTCACCTTGATCCATCTAATCCGCTGCCCCACCCCATTCCTCTCAACCTAAACACAACCACCATAGCAGCTCCTCTTTATTCCTCCTTCTCGGGTCTCCTTGCAAACGGATCCTATTCATTCTTCACACAATCATAAACTCAATATCTATATAGCATCCAAAGGAAGCTAAGATGCAGGAAGCAGCTTACTCGGTCAAAACAAAATTGATAGGTAGGAAGGGTCAGATTTGGTTCCATGTCAAGTTCCTAGGATCAGGCCGGCAGACAGTTAGATGTCTACGATGGATGGTGTGTGGAATGGGAGCTGCAAGACAATAAGGGAAGAGGAATCAGTATAGGACTGGCGGATGGGGCGAGTTGTCAGTTTTGAGTGAAAGACCTGCAAGACTGAAAGGGGTGAAGCGCTGTTGAGTTCATAGGATGGGTCAGGTAATTGACATAATTCTGGCAGAAGTTTATTCCAGAGGGGTGGAGCAACTATGGCTATGGAGCAATTTCCAAATTTTAAGGATGAGGTGACAGAAGGGTGGAGAAGTGTTAGGGCAGAAGAGAAGCGGGTTGATCAAGAGTGGTTGGATTGAAAATTACTCACAAAGATAGGAGGGTTGGGAGGAATGAAGTGTGTTGCAGATAAGTAACAGGACTGTACTCTTGAATTCCTCAGTTTGTCCCTTCCGCAGTTTCGTAAGCGCCTGAAGTCTGTATTATTTGATAGTGGTCTCACTGGTTCGGGTCGGGAGCGCCTCTGATGAGTCTATTCTTGAAGTGGTGCTTTATAAATGTCAGATTACAATTACAATTACTCCATTCGTTCAGGTTTTTAAGCCAGTGAAGTGATTTGAGAACAGAAGTGATGTGATGGTGTTTGGGGTTTTGATGCCAGGATGAGTGACAGCATTCTGGATAGCCTGAAGGCAATTCACTTGGGTGGCATCTATATTCAGGAAAAGTGAATTGAGTAGTCTAGTTTAGCTTGAGCTATGAATGTGGTGACAACAGATGCGGTTTTAAAGTCAAGTATAGATCGGATTCTGCAAAGGTCACTGATAAGCATGAAGTATGAGAAGGAAATAATGGTGACAGTATCTCTAACAACCCCTCCCACCAGATGCAGCATTCATAAATAAGCAGGTGCCCCTTAGAAATTTCTGAGATTATGAATACAATTATATGTCTATCTACTGTAATGCTGTACTATGTAATTAATTATCTGTTACTCATGGTAGATAATCACATTATCTGAGAATGGTAATGTTATCATCTACCATAACAGGGTATTATGTTACCACCTATCATAATACTGAAATAAGTTATTATCTATCTATTGTAATGGTGCAATGTGATACCAACTACTATTGTCATGACTACTATTACATTATCATCTCTCATAATATTTACAGAATTACATTGCTGTCTATTGTTAAAGAGTACAGTATCATTGTCTATCTATGATAATAATAGGTAATTACGTCTTCACCTATCATAAAAGTGCATTACATCATCATCCATCTGTCATAACAAGGAATCATGTTATCATCTATCTTATTATTGTCTGTCTCTTGTAACAGAGAATTGGGTCATCGTCTGCAAAATGCAACTAACTGCGCATGAACGCACATTCCAGATGACGATAAGCCACTAGTGATTCGCATATTTGATCTGACTAAGCGCCAATGAATTAGATCATCGTTCTGCTTTAAGGCAGAACAGAACCTAACCTCTTGGAGCACTAAAAAAATTTCTGGAAAGTTACATTCAAGGCTGCATTGTATAGTTTTACAATGGACAATCCGGTATTTGGATAGTCTGTACGGGGAAAAAACTGAAGCAATATCGGACATATTAAATTTTAGGTTATATTCTTCTGGTTTCCCTGACACATCAGATTTCGACTGGGCTTTACCAAGAGATAACAAGTTTTGACTATGGTTTTACTTAAGTGACCATTGACTGATACCTTGTGCATTATGATAACGGTGCCAGAGAAGTCAATAGATTAGATTAGACATATGCATACACAATTTATTTGATGGACATTTTCACTGTGTCATCAGGGCAGTGTCTGGTATTTTTAGAGATGTTATCTGGCAACCTTATTTACATTGCATTACAATGTATTGTATTACATTACACTTAGAAACCTCCAGATTAGATTAGATTAGATACCGTGTTGGCCTATATATTTTTCCTCATACCAGGAAGCCTCCTTACTATTTCATACCTCTTCAGGCTGTTGGAAATTCTCTAAACAGTTACTTCCTAATTGTAGATACCTACCATGCAGCTTAAAGTTCACACCTGATTAGATAATGCTACCTGAACATTTCTGCATTTGTTCAACAGTGCTGCCAGCCTCAATTGCATATCATGCATAGAACAGACCTCTTAGATAGCTTCATTATAAAAGAAATTCTGACACAAGGCATACAGCATAGTAGTCTGTTAGGTAGCATGCTGGGCTTGTAATCCAACAACTGCGGGTGCGTCTGCGCATGCTGAGCGGGTTCCATGTCAGAATGGTGAACAGTTTCTTCACACACACACACACACATACACACACACACACACACACATACACACACACACACTTGTCTTCTGCCTCAAATTCAGATTTATGACCTTGGGTGCATAATAATTGCAGTAAATAAAAAAAGAAACAGATAAATAACATGGCCCAAATGTCATTCAGCTTTACAGCGTTAACCCCTTGTATTGCATGGAATTTACAGCCTCTGCACGACCGTGTCTTGGAATTTAATGAACATCCGTCTTCCTCTGAAAATGTGTACTATTTCGACAGATACAGCTCAGGAACACTTTCAACCTGCTGCTAATGCTGTTGTTGGGAGCTACATCGAGCACTGTGTTATGACAAGATGGCTTACTAAGAAGATCATACTCTAGTGAGGAATTAAATCTGGGATCCATGTTCCAACCAGGTCATATCAGAGCCCGCACTATAACAAAACATACTGTGCTGCACTACAGAACAACTGTACTACAATATGTTAAAGATACATTACACATGTACTACAATACATTATAAATACGTTACATCTAATTCTTGATAAACCATCTCTGAATTACCTGCTCTGAAGAGGAAGTCTGACTGCACGATGTTGAACCGTTGTTCGAAAATTGGCAGATGGCGCTAGAATCCATTTCTGTTCGAGTCAAAGAAAAAGAAACCGAAAAATCAGCTTCAGTCATATGTATCCATATGTTTATAAACGTCACCTTTCACGAATCTCTCAAAGCCATTGATCAGAATTAACAGCCAGAGTTTCAGACAGACAAGTTCTGCAACAGATCAAGAAACATTTTCAACATATCCCAAGTTGACCTTTTCCGGTCTGTTGGATAGTCTTGTTTAGTGCCTAAGTTGTGAGCTTCTTAAAAGGTGCTGGATAAATAGCCAGAGACGTACACACATAAATACTTACATCCTCTCAACATCTCACTAATCACCTTTAAAGTGCCCTATCTCAGTTCCGCTCTGTCACCATCCTGCAAATGCCCATGAAACGATAAACCTGTTTGGCCTCAGCATCACACTGGTTTGACCTCTTTTTCTTGCGGATTTACTTGATTAGCTCCTTTAATTAGGCCAGTCTCCCTGCCACTGCTTTTGTGTGGCACTGTGAAATTTCAGCAATTTATATTACACTACACTAAGCTGGCAGATTTCAATGACTCACCTAGATTAAAAGTGCTGCCTACGCTATCCTAAATGATGTTAGGTACTGTTTCACGTGATTCAGCTCAGCATATGTTCTCTGTTTACCTAAGCTGCAACTGTCTGGTTCAGTTAGATAACCGTGTAAGCAGCCTTTTGTGAAGTTTTAAAAGGCGCTGCTACATAACTGCAGATAAACACACTTGATACATACATTTACAGTCTCAATTCCGAGTTACCATCTAGTGATAGCGCTTTGCATTAAGCAATCATTGAGCTCAACATGTGTGCAGAAGTTCACCATTGGTGACTTTCCTAGTTATTTCAGTATCATCTGCTTACAGATGATATAGTTGTTCTTAATGAACTTTAACAACATTTAGGATAGTGTAGGCAGCGCTTTTGTGATGCTTTATTAACTGTCCAATTGTGTACATACTTAGAAGGTACAATAAAATGGTCAGATACCAAAGGCAATGGCAGTTGTAAAGCAGGTTACTCACAGGCCTTCGTGACATGAATGGCCTAAGGGAGAGCCTAAATTTGACAAGGACTTTGAAATCCGGTCCTCTTTTCTTTCGGTAAAGAACAATATCCAATGCCTTTAGCTACAGGGACAATTATTTCTCACAGTCTTGAAGGACTGCTATCGGATGACATCACCTGGTTGCATCATATATTTTGTGCATAATGCCATGGAGACACCTGTTATCACGGAGATGGTCTATTCAGTAGCACGCTGGGTCTGTAATCCAACGACTGCGGTTTCACCCCGGTCAGATTCGGATTAACTGACCCTGAGTGTATAATAAGTGCAATAAATATATATGTAAATAGTTACGCCCTACAGTCAGGGTGACCTATCAGGGAATCATATGCCAAGTGCAGGGCTGGATGCCATATCCTTCAGCAATTATTCCATATTAACTGCATTCCATTCACACTACTTTTAAAGGGTTCTGTAAGTCACCCTACTGCATTCCTCTCAAACATGAGTACATGAAAAGTTTCCATTAAATTCTGACATTCAACCAAGAGGAAGAAAAAGAACAGTCCTTTAAGCCAACCTTGAAAGACAGCACAGGTATGAAGTCTTATCGACTTCATTTTCTTAGCCTCTGCATATAAGGGTGGGAGGCCAGACCACTCCCTCATCACATGATCTTCCCACTGACTGTATATGGTCACTTAACTCATTTTATAGCCTAGGTCACCAACTGAAAGGCAAATGGAGCACTGAGAAAAAGACAACAGGACAAACTACAAAGAGAAACATCAAAAGACATAAGGAGCAAGTGACGTCATCCTCACACCTGTGCCACTCCTTAATCAAATAAACTCTTGCTTCTCAATCAACATTTTCATCCATTATTTTTTAACCACAAGAAACACATCTACATTAAATTACTTTAACTGTAACATTAATCATTGCTTTATCACTTTAACCATTATGTTAGCCCTTGCTCTACTACTTTAACCATTATTTTAACCAATTTACTTTAACTATTCCTCTAACAATTACTTACGTCCTTACTTTATCCATTACTCTAACCATTACTTTATGCATTAATAATCTAATCTAACCATTTCTTTAACCATTACTTCAGTGGGACATGGATGCAATTGAAGCATTCAAACCACACTAGTATCTACTGTTATCAGACACTCCAGATGCGAGTGTACCAGATAAAATATGCCTACAAGTGTTCTAATCGCAACACTGTCAGTGAACTCAATCCCTCCAACTCAGCTATAATCAGCTTTCGTGATCATTCTTCCTTGAATGACTGACGATCCAAACTTCCCTTTTACGATAAAACCACGAGCAGTTTGCTTTTCAAACAGACAACCAAGAGCACATCCATAGGACCCACCTAAGACTGTCTGACTAGACAAATACAGTGGCCTGAGCAAGATAGCCACAAAAAATAAGCAGTCACCTAATTCATAAGACGGCCAAAATATACTAAATAAAGTTACCTATTCCACACCACTTGACTTGAAAAGATCCTAAAACTGTTTCAGTCACTACACACTTTGAAAGATTGGCATTCAACTCAGAACCGTACAAAGCAAAAAAAAACTTGACCGTTTTAGAGCCAACCATCATTCCCGACCACCAGCGGATGTGAAACAGCCAACTAACCAAGTGAAAACTACTGCTTTCACCACATGAACAATGCAATACATTATTATTTTATAAATGTAATAATACATTATAACAGATTTAATCATGATAGACATCCAAATAATAATAGCACTAACAATAATGGAAATGGGTCATGAATCAAACTAAACACGTAATGCAGAGTGGTACAAAGACCTGGAAGAGCCACGATCAAGGCTGGCCTTGGAGATCAGTGATGCATTAGAATCTAGAACTCCATGCAGCTCAAATCAGACCATCAGTCACCAACCATTATCACAGCTTTGGACAGGTCCAACAGACTGAGACAGTGACAGAGAGACAGACATGCAATGAAAGAAGACACAAAGACGATAATACCAAAAATGAGCGACACAGAACGACAGAGGCTGATAGAAAGACACAGAGACAATGAGACTATAACAGACAGAAAGACACAGACAGAAAGACACAGACAGAAAGACACAGACAGAAAGACACAGACAGAAAGACACAGACAGAAAGACACAGACAGAAAGACACAGAAAGAAAGACACAGACAGAAAGACACAGACAATCAGAATTGGACAGAGATACAGAGACAGACAAAGACAGAAAGAAAGACACATAGGCACAAAGATTAACAAAAGGACAAAGGCAGATAAATACAAAGACAGACAACAACACCTTACAACACACATACAACAACACAGACTCACACAGACACAATAAATACAAAGACAGACAACAACACCTTACAACACACATACAACAACACAGACTCACACAGACACAGCAACATACAGGCCAAAGCAAAGAACTAAGCTGAGGAGCCCCACACATACATTTTAGTTTCAACATGAAATTCCATCCAGAGCTCAGCAAAACTCACCTCACTTAAGTTAAGTACTTCCTTGGCACATGACACAGTGGTAAAGTTAAGGGTCAGTACAGTGCTCAAAAGGTCAAAACCACATCGCAATCAAAACAACGGCATTTTCCAAACTCCAGTGACTCTCCCAAGCAGTCTTCATGATGTCCACTGACAAAGACCTATCCACCAACTCCATACCACATGCAAACTACAGCATTGGCATAGCAAACACAGCAGCAGCCAGATTTATCGCCACAAGTCACTCAGGCTGCTGCATACATAGATTAAGAAAGCCAAACGTAATCTGGTGACCTCAATACGCACGCACACGTACGCACACACACCTAAACACGTACGCACACACACCTAAACACACACACACAGACACACACACAAACACACCTAAACACACACACAGACACAAACACACCTAAACACACACACAGACACACACACAAACACCTAAACACACACACACAGACACACGGAGACACGCAGAGTGCCCAAATCGACCTCAAATGCCGCCAATAAGATAGATTTTAATGGGCCTCCATATGAGGACACAATTTAAACAATGTTAGGAGAAGAGTTTGATTAGTCAATCGTTGTACTCTCTCCTTCAGTTATTAACCGAGGGGAAAACGACACAGAGAACTGCAGGCCATTCACAGCTTCCTCTGTCAGCAAACTAGCCAACAGGAAACGAAATTATGGTACCAGTTGGTTTTTGGAAAAATTTGCCGTCATGACTGACTTGTTCAAGTATACAAAGTCTTCCTTTGTCTTAAAGGTATTTTGTCTTGGTCTATCATTCTTTCTGTCTATCTGTCTGCCTACCTGCCTGTCTGTCTGTCTGTCTCTGTTACACATACACAGTACATGCATGCACTTCTGCACAAATGCACACAAACTTTTATACAAAACAACAAATTCTATGCTTCTTACCGTACGAAACTAGGACTGGTTCAGCCTCGTAGATGTTATTCTGGTTGGACTCGACATAGAACCTGGATCTACTTCCAGCATCTGTTGGTTGCGACTGCTTACCAGATGACGCCAATTTCTGATCAGTACTGCTAGTCTTCCTACCAGCTCGCGGCACCGTCCCATTGTGTGGTGGTACTATCACCTGAACCTGAAATAAATTTAAAGACCAGGCTAATCATCTACAAGGATCGATTCAGTGAATCTCACTATCTTCAACCTAACCTACTTCCCATGACTTCCCTACTCAACCAGGTTCTCCGACTTGCCTGATCTGACAATACCGTGGAAAAGGATGGCAAGCCTTTTCTACTGCAGGCCCCAGACCCTGGAACTAACACTTCTGGAAAAAGTTTGCTCTGCAAAGTTTGTTTTGGCTTTCAGACCCTTAACTAAAAACTTGTTTCCATGTCTTACTGGATTTCCCCATTGGCTTTCAACGTTTCTCACCCTGGATACTGGCACTTGAGAAATCCTCGATTATTATTAGTGTTTTTTTACCCAAGGCAGAAATGATCCTTCTGGATTTAAGAAATGTCTGCAGAAAATGAAAAATCACCTGGAATAGCTAATAACTATTATTATTGTTATTATTATTATTGTTGTTTTGTTGTTGTCGTTGTTGTTGCTAATACTGATATTAATATTAATATTGATATTAATATTAACCTCATTCTGAGAAACTGGAATGTTGGATGGCTCAGAACCTTCTGATTCCGTTTGCGTTTCCACTGAGCCTTTTCGAGCTGGAAGGGGTGGTGGAGGTCTCCCTGGAATGGCAGGAGGTTGAAATGAAGGTGTCTTGTACAGGTTACCGTCAGATAAATCGATAAGAAGGCCACTTGGCAGGGGTGGAGGACTAAACTTTGGTGGTGATGTACTGAAAACCTCCACTGAATCCCGACAATTGAATGAATGATGATTTTTGCTCAAATTGGCAAAAGGATCTGTAGGAAAATCATTCGCCAGGTTTAGGTCTTCATTTGCAAGCAGTTCGTAAAATTGATCATCACCGGAATTCATTGTTGGGGAAAGATATGTAGCTGCGCCATATTGTGGTTTGTTTGCGATCGAAACTGGAGCAACTGGAGAGGTAGAAGATCTAGGAAAATCAAGGCACTGGGTAAGCAACTCTTTCATATTAACACCTGGACTGTCAGTTGGCACACAATGGCTAACGTTCGTGTAGTCATGTGATTTGCTCTGGTTGACATTGATGTAATCTCTGTAGTCTTGCTCTGGTTTTGCTTCGGGAGCAACTTTTGGCCTCGACTTATCAGTCATCTTGACTGCAGCCTCGCGTGGAATAACTGGTGGGATTGCTGGTGCCACTGAGGTGTTTCCAATTGCAAATGAGGGTATGGCTGCAGTAGCACTTGCTTGCCTTGGGACAAAATCCGGCAGTTTCAGTTCCACTGATGACGGCACCAGTGGACCGACATACCGATTGACGTTCACATATTCCTTGGCTTCATGAGGCTTTGTAGCATTTCCATTTGGCGCCTTGTTCAACTCTCCCATCAGCTTGCCTGTGTTGATATAATCATGTCTGGAATCTTTTGCATTCACCACCCCATCACTTGGGCTTTTCTTGCAGTTCGTATCGACAGGTTCGGCTCCCAACTCGTAAATAACACCCATGCTGACGCTACACCTCTTATCCTCTTGGCCCGGACACAGAAATGGTTCATTTTGAATGTTCAAATCCCCAAGATTGTTGTTGCACCATCCAGCAATGACTTTGGGTGGATAACTCGAAAAGGAATCACTATCCGACGAATGTGTCAAGGTTACATCGGGCAGCACGACAAAAGGTGGAACCCCATCTGCCCTGCTTCTCCTTGGTGGAGCAACTGGTTGCTTTAAATCAAGTGACTTCAGCCGTGGCGCTGGTACTGGTCCTTTCCTCAAGCCCCCCATTCCGCTGAGTCTTGGGGTGTTGGGTGTCACTAAGGATGAGCAAAGAATGCCACTACCATCAGCATCTGGGAGTGGCGTACTCAGTCCAAGCTTGGCATCGAGGTCGAAGGAGCCTCTCCCCTTCTTTGGTGGCAGCATTGGAGTTGGAATGACTTCTAGTTCTTTGAAGTTCATGTAGTCTGCTTCAGTGTGAGGTTCTGAGTAGCGTTTTGGAGGAATGTCATAGATTTCCTTCTCATCCTCGCTGCCGGATGGAACTTTGTCCTCTAACGAAGTGACACACTCTGTCATTTCAGCTTGATTATGAACTGTTCCTCAGTATAGCTATAGCTTCCAATGTAATGCACTGTTGGTCATTAGATGTGCAAGTTAGAAATGTGGTATTGTATCTGGATCTTTAGCAAAAATCTCACACAAAGTGTACTTCAGTTTAACTACTGTAGTAAAAGATCATAATAAACACATCCCTCAATTTGACTACTGTAGAAAATGACTGTGACAAATGTATTCTTCAGCTTAAATACTGTAGCGAATGATCGTCACAACAGTATCAACTGCAACTACTGGTGCAAAAGACCGTGACACAATGTATCTTTTAACAGAACTGTTTTAGCAAAATATCGTGGCAATTCAGCAGCATGAAACGGAAATCCCAAGCACACTCCAAGTAACTCCACCTAGCTTTGAATGTCATCAGACACGAGATCTGCAACTGAAAAGCAATGAATTCTATGTAAATGCAGAACGAACGCTAAGAAAATAATGACCAGCTATTCTGCTAGCAAAGCGAACATGAGAGGTTTCTAGAACCATTCGCTAGTTAAGCATTTTTGCCCTTAGTCCTAACTTCTGGCTCCTAATAGATAGGTGACTAATTGCAACATCTCAGGCAATAAACCAATCTATTGTTGGAGCCTAAAAGACTTTTCGCTGTGCTGTGGTGCATTAAAGACCATCTACAGCAGACAAAATCATCCTGTATGCACCTGTATGGCATGTAAACATATATCAAAAGCACCTTAAATCAAAGATTATAATCGTCATATACAACGTATGTGAATCACATAGAAAAGCATATTTAAGTTTTTATATACATTTTTTGATCAGATGCTAACATCGCCCTCTCTCTTGCAGCCTTTCACTCAAGACTGAACACTGTACTTTTAAAGCCATCCTATCCTGTTTCCACTCCTGCATCATCCCATGACCACCGTCATCAACAATTTCCACCATAGCACTATGCTGTCTCCCAGGCCTGAGCTCCAGGATCCAGACCTGGCATTGAAACTGACCAAACAACCTGACTCTTGTGGAGCTGATTTGATATAGCGCTGGTTAATAAGCTGGTCTCCCTCATGCGGCTTTTGTGTCGAGCTGAGAAATTTAGGAGATTTACATTTACATTCATGAGATTTACATTTAAATCACGCTAATTAATGAATTCACCTCAAAAGCACGGGTAGATACATTCATACAATATATGCATATATATCCATATAAAAACACACATTACACTATAGTAAGAAAGGCCAGCATGACACCAGAAAATGAAGAACAAACAATACAAAACTATGCTGTGTGAATGTGTTTGGAGAAATGATGAAAAAACTAACAAGGCATCTTATCTAAATAAGATCTTAAGCCTGGAGATTGGTGGCAGTGAAATTCATTAACCCAAACTTTAAACATGCCAAGTAAGCATCTTAGTAGTTACATAGTTACTTTGTGAGGCAGGCAATGTAAAGTTTTCTGTTACGTAGCATCCCGATTTGCCGAGCATTCACCTTGTCCGCGGTGAGTGTGGGTTGAGCTTCCCCTAAGACAGTGACTCTGAAGGGACTAGGAGCAAGTCATTCACAAACAATTGCTGCTTAGTCAAGAGATAGCAGCACGATAGAAATCAAGCTACAATAATAATAGTAGTAGTACATGTACTAATAATGGAAATAATAGTGATAATAATAAATATAAATACATGTATAATAAATTTGAGGATTTAAAGGGTGAATTCACATGCACCACTAGGCTTTCCAAAAAAAGATGAATGAGGGGCAGGGGCTACCAGAGGCCACAACAATCTCAAGTTCATAAGAAATTCCATATTATTTTATCAGATTTTACAAGGCAGCTCCTTTTCCTTCTTATGTTAAGACATACCTGTTTAGTTCCCTTAGACAGCCATGTTTGCAGAGCATTTTAAGAGGACCTTTGAGGTGCTTGAAAATTTCATTGTTCTGATGATCTGTTTAGGTTTCCTTTTCCCAATTTAATTAGCAATCCCTAGCACTCACCACCCTGCTGGGCAACCACTCAGAGGGTAATACTGGATTGGCCATTGAACATATTCAAACCTAAATTTTGCCACACCCAAAGATCACTTAATATATACGTTTATTCACCACGAAGGTAGAAATGACAGAGAAAAAGAAATCTCCTCCCCCCGACTACAATTCCGGAATTGGCTCCTGCACTACTGCTGTTAGTTCAAAGAAATGCTCTGAATTTAACATATGTTTTCACCATATTATCATCTGACTACATGTCTGCCTAAGTCTTTCTGTACCTGACTCTGTTTCTCCATTCTCCCTCTGTCTGTCTGCTTTTATTAGTCCCACTGTCTGTATAAAGTCAGTGTGTCTGTCTGTTTTTGTCACTCTATCACTGTCTCTATCTCAGTCTCTATCTCTGCTTACATCTCTAGCTCTGTATATGTTCTGTCTCTGTCCCTGCCTCTATGTCTCTGTCTGCTTACGTCTCTGTCTCTCTAGACTCATTCAACTGTTTTAACATCTACTGTTTAACTTTTATCTGTTCAGCATTGTTAGGCCTCATGGGGGCGTATAAACTTTACAAGCAAAACAATGTAAACAAACATGTATTCAATTGGCCAGCAATGTCCTTAATGTCAAGCAAGTCTGCTCAACTGAGAATTTATGCCGTAAACAATCAAGTCCACAATAACCCTTTTATTAAGTCAAAACAACAGTTAGTTCCATAATTTCATAACCATTTGATCAGATTATTTAGTAACTGCTATATTGCTAGTGATTCTCAAATGACTTCATTTCTTGTCAGTTCTCTGCCTCTGTTTTACCAGCCACTGAAGGCCTTTCTGTTTGATCATGGTTGCTAAATCACAAGTAACTCTGAGGAGTTTTCTTGAAGAGGTGTTACATAAATGTGCATTACAATTAATTATATCAGAAGTGTGAATTTCTTGAAAGCATTCTACAATAAACAAGATTCTTCTAATGACTTTTTAGGACTCTACAAGACTTAGTTACTAAATCTGTTAGTACCACAAATTATTGCAATTGTACCAGAGATTTCTCAACTGGCTTTTCAATTTTATATATATGACTTCGTAGCAAATTATTACAGCAGTACCAGAGACTTACCTAAATAGTTCCAGAGCACCAGAGATTTCTCCACTGGCTTTTTCAATACAGTATACGACTTTGTAGCAAATTATTACAGTAGTACCAGAGACTTACCTAAATAGTTCCAGAGCACCAGAGATTTCTCCACTGGGTTTTTCAATACTGTATATGACTTTGTAGCAAATTATTACAGTAGTACAAGAGACTTACCTAAATAGTTCCAGAGCACCAGAGATTTCTCCACTGGGTTTTTCAATACTGTATACGACTTTGTAGCAAATTATTACAGTAGTACCAGAGACTTACCTAAATAGTTCCAGAGCACCAGAGATTTCTCCACTGGGTTTTTCAATACTGTATACGACTTTGTAGCAAATTATTACAGTAGTACCAGAGACTTACCTAAATAGTTTCTCTAATGGCTTTTGTAGTACCAGATATACTTCCAATGCACTCTGCAGCACATCAGAGACTTTTAGTGACTCAGTGTCCTAATCCATAATCAATGAACAGCCAAACCTTTACTTATGTGTAGCCAAGTCCAGATCATCTGTGATTCACCCAGTCCAGCAGTACTTGGTTTCCCTGGGGCTTTTCTTAACTCCATTAAAAGTAATTTTTTAACTTTTGTAGAATTAACAGGCTCTATGGCTTTGCTTGGAAGCATCTTAGAAATTGTTTACTTAATACAATCTAGTTAGATCTAACTTATTTTCTTACTTGATTACAAACATAATTACTTAAGTAATTTACTTATGTAAGTGGAACACGCATATTTGATTTAAGAGGGTCTTCAAATAATAAGATTATGGCCTTCAAGATTTTATATAGTTCAAAAATGCAGTTCATCTTTGATTTTGAGAGTTCACCCAAGATTCTAAGTCAAGTTGCAGAGGAAAAATGAAAACATGTTAGCCACTTGACCAGCAGCCTCTCTTAAGAGAACATTTAATTAGATGGTTCTGTATGTGGTTATCAAACAGATCTGAAAGCATGACTAAGAGTTTGTGATTATACACGATGGAAAAATCATTAAATAATGTGCCTGCAAAAGGAAGTCAAAACATGACAGCAGTCTTTGGCTGTGTCTTCTAGCGTAGCACAACAGCACTCAATGAATTGTAACCTATACATTTTTCCAACAGTACTCAATGAATTGTATCCTAAACAGGTTTTAAAATCCATATAGGAATTACTGGTTTTCTCTAAGTTGAGTAACACAGGTACATCTTTCTCTTAAATGCAGAAAAACTTATAAAAATCTTTGCTTTTGAGCACTGCAATTACTTTAATACAACCACCTGCGTGCCATCAGTTCATGCCTTGTGCATTAGACACCAGCGCGATAGAAGTTACTAATTAATAATTATTATTATGGCCTAACCACTAAAATCTATGAAAGCTGAAGTACTTTAGTGTTTCTGGAAAGTCTGAACTATATGTGATATAACCGCTTCACGAAGTTCTAAGTGCTTCTGCATACTAATTGCTCACACTTGCGAGTCACAAGTGCCTGTTTTGAACATTAACAGGGTGGGATCGTGTGTTCTAGCAACGTGAAATCACAGCATGAAACATAAGCAAGGTGTCAAATTGGCCATAAAATGATCTGCCCAATGGTTTTAGAATCTGAAAGGCTTTAATTACACTGTCGAAACTCACCGTGGTTAAAAGGCGTATCGCGCAGTGAACGCTTCGATTGACGGAAACGAATTACCCATTTCAAACTAGAAAAAAAACATTGCTAAAAACAAATTCGTTCTAAACTCCGTTTAACACAAAACTGTCACGTAATGTGTTAATTTCGCTTAAACGTCCTCCTCCGATAACACTATGTTCTCTTTAAGCGACACACCAAACAAACTTCCTAAAAGTTTGATCACGTGACGTCCTTTGCTGATTTCGACGAGTGGTTGACAAGGTTGAGAGCATAGGCCCGATTAATTACTATAGGCCTAATTCGATAACAGTTAACCTTCACAATAAAATTAAAATGCTCAGACGATTACGTTTAACTCATTTCAGACTTTGCAGTAAACTGAAAGTAGTTGAAGCATTTTGCATTTTAATTAGTAGTCCGTAAAATTAGTTTTACGGGCTACTAAAATGCTTCATTCATAAACTGATTAATTGTGGTAACAAAAGGGTTTTTGCTCTTATAATAAAACATCACCCCACATGACCAATGACCAAAATTTCTTTTGTATTCGTGAGCATGGAAGTTCTTCGTCGTCTTGAAGCTATAGTTGGTCGAGAACCAAAAAAACATGTAAGCCTACAGTTAAAAATTCTGAAGACTAGGCCAATTTTGGTTCCTCATCTAAATCCATATGTCAAGCGAAGAGACAGACTCCTGCTGTTGCGAATGATAGTGTTTGGAGTTAAACGAGGAATGAGGAAGGTATTAAAGAATAGAAATCGATCGTCATATCCGTAATCGTAAACTCCACATTTGTTCAGAGGCCAAAAGGCTACATCACTGGAACCAACATATTTATAGGTACTCAATAAAAACCACAGTTTTGTTTGCAATTAATGCCTTGTTTTTGGTTAACTGCAGGTGACTATTTTTAGTAGGAATCTCTGTCATGAGATAAAATGACTGCGCTATAACATTTAGCCTCTTCAACGGAGGCGCTGAAACAGTCCGAGAGTCGGCTATTGCCAAACATGGCGGATGATAACATGGAAAATTTATCCAGCAAAAAATTGTTTCTGGATAACGATGAGGCCAAATCAAACGATTTTCAGCCGAAAATTGGACGAGATTGGAGGTTTACGTCCTCTGCTGATGACAGGTTCTTTGTGATAGCTTTTATCTAAATATTTGATTCTCCTCCCAGGTTTGTGTTTAACACTCAAGTTCTTGAATGAACAGTTGGTTGAAGTGCTTGACTTAAGCGTAAATATCGACTGTAACACGTGACCAATCTGTGCAAAACCGATGCAGCAAACATTACAAGAAATGTCGGCAAACTTATAGTATCGGGGACCGACATGTCACCCAGTGCACATTACCATTAACTACTGATAAAAGGCGTGACTTATCGTTGTTTAGGGCTGTCGTGATTGGTTGTTGTAGGTGTGTCATAAAATATATAACCATTTTGTGAAATAAGTAAGAAATTCGAACATTTCGAACATCTCCAAATGTATCCGCTTAATTTTAATAACTCCTTTTTAGGACTATATGGCTTATTGCACGTCACGCAGTGCACATTACCATTAACTTTGTGGCAACTACAGTCAAACTCAGTAAGCAAAACTCAGAGCAGGAATAAAGTCAATAAACTAAGTAGAGTTGGTCTCTCATAGTATGATGAAGCCAAAAAGTGGCCTGTGATAATAAGATGAAATAAAATCGATTCCTGATAAGCCAGGCCGAAACCGATAATATAATGAAGTCCTCCACACAAAGAGCAAAAAGCGATCCCGATAATGTAATGAAGTAAAACATTATACATATTAATGCATATGTTACATATATATTTCATACGCACCTACAACAACCAATCATGACAGACCTAAATAACGATAAGCCATGCCTTTTATGCCATGCCAGTCTCCAATACTATAAGTTTGCCGAAATGTCAGCCACAAAGCTTTCACTCACAACAATTTCCTTTTATAGATGCATATGTAATAGTGAGATGCATTAACACGCAATAGATAAATTACAATTAGTGCTACAGGGCAGATTATTTGCAAAATCAATACACATGCCGCACCTGCAAATATTCGGTCTCATCGTTAATTTAGATGGCCTGTATCAACTATAGCAGCTGCCTGAATATGCAGCAACAGTTGCTGGCTGCAGCTGGTTTTAAGCCCCTCAGGGCAGTACAGTTCCAAAGCAGGTGGAATGAATATGGCTGAACATGTCTCCACTGCCCAAACGAATAAAAGGACTGGTTAGCAGCTGTAGCTCAGATAAATGATGTACTTGTGCCCTTGCCTGGCACAGCCAGCCTTGCAAACACTGGCAGGACCTTAGCTGCTGCCTCAGCCAAGTTACAGCTGTTGTGTATCGATAGGCTTGGCAGTTCAATGCAGGTACTGCACGCTTTGAATGTCCAGGAACAGTGGATTTATGTAGGCAGAAAGATAAATTTCCTGGTATTAAATCACGATCACTTTTGCCGATAACAAGACAACAGTATGGTCTTTTAAAGTACTTGGATAAAATTTAAAGTACTTGGATAAAATTTGGTAGCTGGCTACAGTGCATTTGCCTTCACACCAGATGGCCATTGTCTTTGAGCTTTCTAGCCACACTATGACTTATATAAATTTAATGTTACTGTATTTCAGTATGGCCCTCTTAACCCATGATTTGTTAACATGGTCGTGGTGATTGCACATAAACCAGCCTGCACTGTATTTAGAAAAAGAAGGGCAGTCTCGTGAGCTAACTCTGAGAAGCAGTCATGGGTATGACGTGTTAGTGACTTCATTTTCTTAGCTTCATCATGTAAGGGTAGGTGGCCAGTCCTCTGCCTTGCCACCTCAGCTTCCAACTGATAGAAATTATTGCATGCATCTGTTATTTATCATTATTTTATCTTAGTAAGAGCCCTAAACCCATTTTCTTCAATTCTGGATTACAGATCTCTTTGTAAGGAACACACGAGCTTATTATTAATTAAGATGAACTTGTTTGGATTAGCTCACCATGGACTGTGAAATGTGCTGTTGGTCAATATAGGTGTAAGTGGTACACTAGAAATATAGTGTTGTATTGTATTATTGTATTATTACCTAATCTAACCTATTAACTTAAGTAGTGCCATTTCATGGTGCACAGGGTATCAATCATCAGTCGATTGACTTAGAATTTGTCTGCTCATATGGCCAATTCTCGAGTATAATGCCCAGAACTGTAAAAATTTCAAAACCTTCGTGTGCCTAATCTAATCTGAGAACTTCTGCTTCATTGTTGTGATGTGACTATCCACAATATCATCAAAGTTAAGAGATGAGTCCAAAGAGAGACAGCATAATAATGAGAGAAATGATTAGTTTATCATCACCGTCGTCAGTCTTGTTCGCTTAATCCTAAGATTGAGAATCCAGTTTGAGACTGCTCATAAGGATTATGTGGACACTGAATTGATTTGTCATTGTTATCATCATCACCATCATTCGTGTCATCATTATCATCTCATATATTGATCCTAATATTGACAAGAGGTGAAACCTGTGAGAAACCGCACAAGGGCGATCTGCGCACAGGTAGGTCGTAAGTAGAAACTGGAGAGACATCGAAATCTTGGCAGATTGGTTCAACTGAGAAGTGCATTCGACACGTTACTTGACTATTGTTTTCTGTCAGCAGTTGTAGGCCAGCGTGTGGGGTGTTGAAAGTTGAAATGCCTACATTGAGTTTGGTGCTGAGGATTGAAATGCTTACAGTGCATTATAGTTAAACAGAATGGTTGTTAGCCAGTGATGCAATATAAGTTTGATGTAATTTTTTTGATTAATTCATGCGTGACAGAATATTTTGCATGTTTTGGAGAGAGAGCTCAACGCTTTTGAGAGGTTTGTACGAGGCATTATATAAATGCATATGCTGGCATTGAAAAAAATAAGTAAAGTGAGGCAAGTTCATCACTGTTTTTGCACCTTTATAAGCAGCAGGCTGTTGCTTATATAGCAGCAATGACAACTTTTCATTTTGCCATATGGGTGTTATATAGTGCATTTGTGAGGTTGGCAAAAGTCGCTATATAAATGACCAGATACATACATACAGGTACCGATACATGCATCAGTTGTAGAGCTGAACAGTGTCATTTTCTCAAGATGCACCAGGATTTGAGCCCCAGAGGCAGAGTTGTTGCTTTGCCACCGTCAGATCTAAATTACAATAGCCCTAGACACGTGAGTGCATGGTCCAGTTGGGACGTTTGGCTGAACTAACATGCAGATTTTCAGCGTGGGAGAAGTTAGTAAGCAAAGATTTCTGAAATTTGTTTTTTGTGACTTTCAGACAGTTTAAACCTAACTATCCACCTCCAGATTTCTTGAGAAACAGAGCTCCTGTGAGATTTGGTGCCAGCCGGCCAGGTTTCGACGTTCGTCTGCCACCCCCAAGACTTGGAGAATCATCGGAGTTTGACAACGATCAAAGATTGCCTGGTCTTAACATCTCCAGTCATCTGTCATCGGGCGTTCGCAGAATTCCGCCTCAAGGCCCACCTCCAAGATTTTCCCAGCACAAACCACCACTTGGCTACCAACCTCTTGAAGCTCTGGGCTCAACCAAGTTTGGACCGTTCACATCGAAAGTTCTCAGCGAGAATCCTGGTGGACCTTCTTTGGGGATTCAGCAATTAAGATCAAGTTCTGCTGTTGATAAAACAAGCGATTATGGTAAACTGCCTGCATTTAGTGCGAGATATCCTAACCTAGTAGCTGAGTCTGTTTGCTGCTGATATTTGGTCAGTTATTTGGTGGATGTCTCCATCATGGTGCTAATATTTTCTTTACTGGGTAGGTGCTGCTTTGACAGAAGTTGCAAAATTACTCAGTAGCAATCTTCATCTATTTGACAGGCATCTTAAGTGGCAGCAAATGTATTTACAATTCTGAATGTTCATACAGCACCTTTCAAGTACCTCTCAAATGGCAGGAACACGGCTATCTAATGGTTGAAAACAGTTGCGTCTAGAGTTTATTTGTGTTGGGTGAGCTTCAGAACATGCAGATTATATGCAATTAGATGCATTTTACTGTAAAGTAAAACTAGAATCGCCTGTGTGTTCTACAATCCTAGACATGGCCAGTCAGTTGTTTCCCCAGTCAGTAGATTGTGAACAGTAGTGGGCAACTGATGCTGCAGTGATGACCTAGCAGTACAGAAGCCTTTTACTGAACTGTGGAGATCTTAGCAAAGTTTGTGAACAGCACTTTTGTCGGCTGAGCAGAGTGCCTTGAAAGAGGTCTGAAACAGGTGGGTGCAGGAGAAGAGTCTGTTCCTCCTGTTGCCTGGCTGAACTTCATAAAGGGGCATTATCAAATTTCAGTTGTAGTTTGTTGCATTGTATCGTAAAGATAACTGTTGCATCTACGTTCATGCATATTTTGTAGAAAGTGATCCTGGTTTGTCATCTTCATCAGTTGGATTCAACAAGAACTCTCAAGGTCCTGCCTCCTCCGGTTTTGGTTCATCGTCCACCGTGAAGCCACTGATGTCCTTGAAACCCAGAGGGCCAAGACCATTTGAATCCCAGATTCCTTTGAATCACGGTGTTGGCAGTGCTCCGTCATTGGGACTGACACCCCGTAACAATCTTCAGCCGGGCAGATTGCCACATCCTGTTGAATCGCCAGCACACCATGTTCCAGACCATGTGCCACACATGGTAGGTGCTTGCGAATATGCATCAGCAAAGTTTGAAACTGTTCCTGTCTATGCTGTGAGCCATATGAAAATAGCACGGTCAAAGTAATTAGATTAGGTTAGACCATATAGCAAATCATGTAACAGCTGCCTTACAGAATATCCACATATTGTGGGTTACCTGCAGTACCTGGTACCTGATTTTGTAGATTTGCAAATGATGATGGAAGCACTTGATAATTTCTCATGCATTAGGTGATCATTCTGGACAAATATTCCTTTTAAATTATGTACTTTTCTGACAGATCACTCAAGAAAGGAGAACTTTCAATCCAAATGAAATTGTGCGTTATTGGATCTGTTAGATATCCATTTTTTGTACCTTTGTGAGGTTCTTAAAAAGTGTGTAGCCATGTACATAAACACCAATCTGTGACTAACTGTGTTTTAGCGACCTCCTGGAATACCTCCATCCGGAATGCTTCCACCTCCAGGAATACCACCGCCGAATTTTTCTGTACCTCCTCCAGGATTCCGGATGCCTGCTACAGACTCCTCTGAGCAAGCTGGAAAGAGTTCGGCCTCAAACGAAGACATCGGGTCAACCCCTGCTGGTTCGGCTCCTAACTTGAAACCTCTGCAGGCATCAGAACTGTGGGTGGAAACAAAGACAGCTGAAGGAAGGGTAGTATTCTTTGGACGTTTGTGCAGTTAGTCATGGTAATGCAGGTATATAAGAAATGTGTGTGTATATATATGTATATATAAGAAATGTGTGTGTATGTGTATATAGGTATCTGAACATTTATTCATTGCCTTTAGGTATCTCTCAGGGTGCTAGAACAGGGCTATCTCACAGATGTTATGAAGTGTAACATTGTTATCATACATTTGCAACTTTTATAGCTTCACGGAGAGTGTTGCTAATTTCAAGGATATATTTGCATTGTTATTATTATTATTTCTGCATTTATTATGCACCAGTAACTAATGACAAAGCATCAACTGAGGGTGCTGAGCAGATGTGAGTGAAGGACTTGTTCAAGGTCCCTTCACAGTAACTGTCTCAGGGGAGGGAGGCTTGAACCCGCACTCTCCTCATTACAAGCTAATGTATATAATATATGCATACATAACACCTTATACTTTCGGTGAGCGTGGTTAAATTCCTTTGTAGTTATTTAAAAGGTGCTGTAGAAATGCTCACAGGAGTTTTAAATAGGGACATTTCTAATTGGTGTTAGGTGTATTACTATAATGCTCGTACTCGTGAGTCGTCGTGGACTCGCCCAGAAAATGTTCAGATCATGACTCAGCAGGAACTGGAGACAATCGCTGCAGCTCAATCATCAAAGTCAGTGACGAACAATGCACATCATGATCATCCTCCATCATTCTCTGCAGCTGGTAAGTTTTTGGATAATATACACCAGAAATTATCGTCCTCCATAGTTCTCCACAGCTGGTAATTTCTCTCTCATATGCATTGGAAAAGATCCTCCTCCAATGTTCTCCATTGATGGTAGTTTTCAATGATTTATCCTTGTTTTAATGCTGTTTGTGGGAGACGTATTAAGAATTGGCTTACAGAGAGGTATGCATCTTATGTGATTAAGTGTGAAACCATGCAGTTGACCTACGACAACATGGACTAAAGTCGTGGAGAAGCCTGTTCATACTGCATAGAAGAATAAAGCGGCTTGGTGCTGCAGCATTATCAACAAGGCTACACTCAGCCGAGTTTTTGCAGAGACAGACAGACTGACATTTTGTAATGTTCATTTTTTTTCTTTTCACTAGTGAGACAGACTGAAGTATTCAGCAAAGGTGTTGATCCACAGACAACAGAAACAACACATCCAAGTGTGTTTTCGTCTTCTGACGGCCAACCTTACTCCAGGCCGCAGAACTACGACCATCAAGTGACAAACACATGCTCATCCGAATCCAAAATGGTTGACTCTTTTCCGGTTGTCCAAAATCAGCAGCCTCCAACATCAGCAAGTCTGTTTACACATTTATCAGATCACAGCAACCGCGCCTCACCAAGCATGCCATTGTCTTCACAGCAGCAGCAGCAACAGCAGCAGCAACAGCAGCAGCAACAGCAGCAGCAACAACAGCAGCAACAACAACAGCAGCAACAACAACAGCAGCAGCAACAACAGCAGCAACAACAACAGCAGCAACAACAACAGCAGCAGCAGCATCCTGGCTCCTTGCCTGCATTACAGTCTCAGTTTCAAGGTATGCCTCAATTCACAGGGACACAACTCTCCTCGAGTATGCCACCTAAGGAACAGCAGCCACAGACTGGCTTACCATCTGCACAGATGTCTAGTATGCCACCTCCTACTGTACAACAATTTTCCAGTGTGCCACCTCCTTCTCTTCAGTTTACGGTGCCACCACCCACACATCAGATGTCTGGTATGCCACCCCAGCAGCAACAGTTGTCCAGCATGGTTCCACCCACACATCAACAAATGCCTGGCATGCCATCACAACAGTTGTCTATGATGCCACCACAGCAACAGTTGTCCTGTCTGCCACCACAACAGCAGTTGACTGGCATGTCATCTCAGCAACAGTTGTCCAGTATGCCACCACAACAGTTGTCCAGTATGCCACCACCACAACAACTGTTATCTGGTATGCCATCACAACAACAGTTGTCCGGTATGCCACCACAACAGCAACAGTTATCTAGTATGCTGCCCAGCCATCACCAGATGTCTGGTATGCCTCCACAACATCAACAGTTGTCTGGTATGCCACCACAGCAACAGCAATTGCCTGGCATGCAACTCCAACAGTCACAGTTACCTGCCATGCCTCCCCAACTGCAACAGTTACCTGGCATGCCACCGATGCAAAGTCAATTTTCAGGTGTACCAGCTGCACAGAATCATTTTCCTGGTATGCAACCAGTGCAGCAGCCGTTGTCACAGATTGCAGGTATGCCACCTGCACGTCCTGGCCTGTCTGCCTTGCAGCAGTTGCCCAGTATGCCATTTTTGCCTCCTATGTCGGGCATGCTTCCACCTAATAATTTGCCTGGTCTCCAGAAAGAGTCATTGCATACAGTGCCACCTCCAGCAGTGACACATGTTGGACCAGCGCCATCTGGTCTTTATCTGCCACCTACTTCACATCAAAACATGTTGGGTTTACCACCTCCTTTCCAGCCAAATCTCTCAGGTATGCAGCCTTCGTCATCAAGCATGCCTGTTCGTGATCCATCTGGAATGCTGTTAATGCAGCACGCTAACTCATTCTCTTCTGCCCAGTACCTCTCGAGCATCACACAGCAGCAGCAGCAGCAGATGTCTGGCTTACCTTCTTACCAACCACAGCCACTGTCTGGTATGCCATCTTTGTCAGGCACAGGAACGAAACAACAGTCCACTTCTGACTATCAGTCACTTCAACAAAACATCTCTTCATCGAATTACAGTAGTCAAGTCTCCCACCCTACTACGAATCACCCGGTTTCACTATCTGATCAGTCGTCAACTGGCTTGGTTTGTTACCAACATCCTGGCAGCGAGGCATCTACTCAGTCGAGTAGCTCGATGCAGAGTCTTCCTGTGAAATTGGGCGCATCATCGGTTCATGTATCAGTTAACGCGGAGGTTCATACAGTGGGCGAATATCCTGGAAGCTCCTTGAATATGCCAGGTAAGTTTGTTAAACTGTCTTTGTTTAAATGCAGTTTAATATCGTTTCAAGATAGTATTGTGGTTAGCATGCCGGACTGTCAACATTTCATACCCATGGTTGTCTCTAGGGGTAGTTTAACTTAACTAATCGTATGCTTCAGTTTTGATCCAGTTTATGTAAGAGATGAGGCATCTACTTTGTCTTGGAATACTTTATGTGGTGTTTTTGTCGGTTAAGAAGTTTCAGTTGGGACAAGAAAATTTCTTAATTCAGTTCTTAAGTAAGTTTTCTTTATTTTTAATTATGTTTAGTTTAGTTAAAATTTGTGTATACTGGTATAATTGGGGTCTTATCTGTCAACCTTCATTTTGTCAGCATTTGGTTGTAAACCATTCAGTTAGGTCATAGATCATGGGGACCTCTTCAAGAGGTGCCATTTAACAGGTGCCGTGACTTGACAGTGCCAGAATTTCACCAAGCAGTTATTTAAATGACACTGTAAAGAAATATAAATTTTTACACAGTGCTTTTTTAAGTATTTCAATTAAGATTTGATGAGTTGTATGTTCAGTTTTGTTACCTCTCTGTTATTAAAGGCAATTTGACAGAGAATTCTGAGCCAAGCAGAGAAGGCTACAGCCAGCTGCCTGAACTGACTGTAAGTGAATGCTTGACTATTTTTCTTCTTTGTGGAAAATGTTCTGTTAAGCTACAGTATTACAGGATTTTTAACATTTTTCTTGCGTGAGAGTAGTACCTGATCTGGTGCACATCTGGGTGCACATTTTCGACCCTCTCTGCCAAAACAAGTCCTAAGTCACACCGCATAATTTTCTGGAAACTTATAAATTTGATGGTTATATGTTCAACTGACAGTGTCTGCACAGCTAGTCTAGATATTCACATAAATGATACATCATTTTAAACAGAATTGGATGCGGCGTTTTATTCAATAAAAATCTAAAAATGTGAAAAAATCTGACAGAGGACTCTTTATTAGAGTGTGTCACATTTATCAGAGTATGTTATCAGAGGCTGGTTGATCAGTGATAAGCCTTAGAATGATGTAGTAAGTGTTAGGAGTTAGGATAGAATGAAATGAGCAATTGGGCGGTTGGCCAGACTGCTTTGTGCTTTGAGAGTTGAGTCTTTCATACCTGCCTTACACATGCTGTGCACTAAAATAAAGTACTATACAACCTGTTACATTATTTTATTGTCATCTGCTCCTAGGATAAGATCAGAGCTTGCAAATTTGTACATGCTGAGAATTCATATGGATAGCTCAGCACGTCAACTTTTAAACCGATCAGTTTTTGTGTCGTTTCAAAGAATTAACTATTTTAGTGCATTTCATTTCTATTGAAACTTGAAGAAGCCGGCTGAAGTGAGTGAATGGTCAGAGCACAAGAACACTGACGGGAGGTTTTACTACTACAACAGTCGGACAATGGAGTCGACTTGGAACAAACCCAAAGTTCTCATAGATTACGAAGGCAGGCACCCAGTCATTTCGTGTTCCTTTAATTTTTATTTGATATTTTATTTTTCTTTTATTTATAATTTATTTTTATTGTTTCTTCAGTGTTCCTTAGCATCTCAATTAATATTTTGTTCTTTGACTTATAATTAAAAATGCATGTCTGTTTTACTGGTTATTATTTGTATATGTATCTATCTAGATATTTAATATAATGCCTTTGAAGTACCTCACAACAATGCCGTCTTTTGTAGTCTAAGTGATGTTAAAGTTCATTGAGAACAAAAAGGTTTATCTGTAAGTAAATAATTCTCAGATAAGTGAGTAAGTCACCACTGGTTGACTCTAATGCACGCATAGAGCCCAACCAGTGGAGTTCTGTGACTCAGTGGAATGTTCAAGTGATTACCGGTTTGATCAAGCTAATCCAGAGTTGGTTTAATGACTGGGCCAGGTGTTTTCTTTGGAATGCGGGATTAGCAAGTAGTACCAGTAGTTGATATTTTTCTCACTTGTATTTGTCTAGAATCTGTACAGAAAGAGGCATGCAGTGATCAGCAGCCAAAACCATCAGAACAGAAAGTTGTGACCACAACAGCAGCAACGACCGAGACTCCATCACAGTCGAATGCTTTGCTGCGGCTACAGGAGGAATCGGAGGAGGCATCGGTTGACTCGCAGTCAACAGGAGATGGAGCAGTTGTGGAAGAAGTTGCAGAGGCAAAATCTGAAGAGCCAAAGGATATCAAGGACAAAGAGATGATTGAAACAAAACAGGTCAGAGGGAGTTTGAGAGATTGGCATGCTTTTCTTCTTTGGTACTATATTTTGTCATATCTGGCTATTTTGTGATGAAGTGTCTTCTGTAATTTCAGCAGGTTTTTATGTTTGCAGTATGGACTTGGTCACTGGTTAAATGAGCCTTTGTCTTATAACATTATTCCAGTCTTGCGTGAGATGGTTGCTGGAACGTGGCAAGTTGTTAATGTGCAAATGCTTAGGGGCCATAGGTCACATTACAGTACATTGCTGTGCATTATATAGTGGTGCTATTTAAATGTGAGCAAATGAGTGACCTCCTCCATAAGTGTGAACCAAGACTCAAAAGCAATACATACTTATAGACAAAAGCAATACATACTTATAGACAAAAGCAATACATACTTATAGATAAAAGCAATACTCTCTTGTTGAATTTCCTTTGGGGTCGTGCTGTACGATGAGGTTGTTTTGTTTCAGATGCAGGCAAAGGAAGTGGAAGAGAAGCCTGAAGAGAAGGAAGAGGCAGAGATGACAGAGGAACAAAAGGCAGCTGAAAAGGCAAAGCCAGTTTCGAGTACACCTGTTCCGGGCACACCTTGGTCAGCAGCTTGTCTCTTCATTTTCTAATCTAAAGACCTCTGGCACCATTATCATAATGAACAAGGCATCAGTTGATGGTCTGTTAAAGTGAAACCATAGTAAACAGTTATAATCTGCTGTATGTTGTAGTTCTTTAATTCCATTCAAGCATATGATCAAGACTCGTCTGTTTCAACTTGCTCCAAGTTGCTCGCCTGCCATCTGGTCTACTGGATTTTAACTTGGTTCTCGTATTTCAGACTGTAGTGTCCTTTGGAGCGACCACCAGTTGATATCCTGAGGATTATGATAACAGCGCTGTTGAATTAGAATTATATTAGATAAGATGGATTATCAGATTACATGGATGATTAAATTAGATGGATTTATTGTGTATTGATATTGAAGAGACCTGATCCTTGGAATTGAGTAAGCAAGTTGTGGGACAAAGGCATCAAGAAATACATTGCATTTACAGTTAATGTAATACTTTAATAATTATAATACTGTGAATGTTTGTTTATTACATCTAGGTGTACGATTTTGTCTTAGCTGCACTGGCTAGCCGGTTAGCTACATTGGTTAACACGTATGTCAAGGCGCCTCTGAGCATGAAGATGCCGATTCACATCCTGGTCATGTCTTATTTCAGGGATTTGAATTTCAGGTTAGCACGGTCCGTACACAGGGACCTTAAATGGCATGGTGCCAATTCAAACGGTCAGTGGTGGTGAAGGATCTTGCCCGATAAATTCATTGAAAAATGAGCAGGGCTGAGGACATAAGGTTGCTGTAGAAAAACAGGCACATTTACATTTTACATTTACTCTGTTTTGTGTGAAGTTTTGATTATCAGATTGTTGTCACTTGTTCTACCTGTCCAGGTGCATTGTTTGGACTGGTGATGGTCGTGTCTTCTTCTATAATCCAAGTCAGCGCATATCTGTCTGGGAGCGGCCAAGTGACCTGAATGGCCGGTCTGACGTTGATCGAATTATACAAAATCCACCTGAATCTCCAGGTAACAATTGTGTCTCGCCTTCTCAGTTGAATGGTAACTTATGCGTGTTTTACCGGTAAAACTGCATAACAGTGTGGAGATGTACGAACTTTGCCCAAAATTCAGAGTTTAATACTTCACAGTTGTTGTTTACCTTTTCAGTTATGCTGTAAATAACTCCTCCTGTTTTGCTGATAAAACTGCATATTGATATACAAAAACTGCATAATGATGTACAAAAACTACCCAATATTATAAATGTTAAAACTTCACAGTTGTGTTTTATGTGACCTCTGCCTTTGTGGGATATTTTAATGAAGGCAAAATGCTATATAATTCAGTTCCTGTTTATCAGTTGCTCAAAAGCCAGTTACCAACTTATGTAGTTGGGTCACAATTTTCATTTGAGCTTTACAAAGCAGCAACGTTGTAGTTAAACCATTGTCATAATATGGTACTTGCTGCCGTAGTTAGTGCTGTAAATGAGATTCCAGTTCAGATGCTGACTTGTTTCCAGACTGATATTATTCTTGTTTACTGTAGCTGCTGGAAGCAAGAAAAAAGCAGAAGAACCCGCCGACGAAGAACCCGAGGCAAAGAAACCGAAGTGAGGAATTGACTTAGAAATCATTGCTAGCAAACTGACTCTGCACTTGATTTATAATCGTTTGCTTTATAATCATTTGAGGCAGAATTATAGACACTAATTTTGTTCCTCTGCTGCAGGTATAACCATTGAGGCTTAGATATTTATCAAGGAATATTGAGACTTAGAACTGATTTTTGTATAAACTTTGCCTAAAATTATTACGCTGCATTGCAGCCAGGTATTGTTCTAAAGCTGGTTTAATTTTGAAAATATATTATAATTCATGAGATAGTGACGTGTGTTATAGGGACAATGTTGCTGTTATTACTTCATTACTACGCACTGATAAGCGTACTGTACTAAGAAAATATCTGTTTTACAGAGTAGAAACAAAGGATAAACGTGACGCAAAGAGGCCAATGTTGAAGGCAGTTGATACTGGAAGAGATGCAGCCATCGAAGCGGAGGTCCGAGCGGCACGAGAACGTGCCATCATTCCACTGGAAATTCGAATGCAACAATTCCATGAGATGCTGGCTGAGAAAGAGGTCAGAGGAAGTCTCTTGAAATGAATGTGCCGCAGTGGCTTAATTTCTGTCTTGAGATAGAAATATGGTATTACTATAGAAATAGTATAATAATCAACATAATATCTCATGCTTGTTCCATTTTCTTTCTGTGGCCATCAAGCACTTCAGTGCAGTTGCTGTTGATGACACTTTCTTCAGACATCGGGAAAGTCCAATAAGACGGAAAGGCAGCCTTAAGGAGAATAAGCATGCTGAAACAAAAGCGTCTTATTTCATCTGTGGTGTCGTAAGAGAATTTGTGATAAGAACCGTGATGCTAGTGAGTCGTGATTATGGTCTTTGGTATATTTTGTGTAGCATCTTTGAAAAAGTTCCCTAAAGGTGCTATATAAATATCCAGATTCACAAACTCATGTTTGCAAATGATTTGATCGTACTACAATAGTCATGAATTCTCGTGATTTATAAGGTGTCTGCATTCTCGACGTGGGAGAAGGAGTTGCACAAGATCGTCTTCGATCATCGTTACTTGCTGCTCACTTCAAAAGAACGAAAACAGATGTTTGACCAGTATGTCAAAGAACGTGCCGAGAAAGAAAGATGGGAGAAAAAGAACAAACTGAAGGAGAAGAAAGATCAATTCCGACAGCTGCTTGAAGAAGCCCGGCTTCATGGAAGGTTTTCAGCAACATTTGCTAATGTGTTTCATTCTTTTGCTTGAATTCATTACTGTACTGTACTGTTGCATGTTTTTATGTGCTATTTGTACACCCTAGTGACGAACAGTTAAGTTTGAAAATCATGGAATGGAAACTGCTGTATGTATCTGTATGTATGTATCAAGATACTTACCACTGGCTAATATAGTGCCTTTTAAGGGCCTGCCAGAGTGGTTGAGATAACACATAAGAACACTGCAGTCTGTGAAGTTGCTAATATTTATTATATATATATATATATATATATATATATACACTGTGTCCGGAAAAATTCCAAGGCTTTACGGTAAATATGAAAATAATTAGTAAACATTAATCGATTTTTAAAATTCCAAAAACAGTTTAATCCTGAAATATATAATTACCAACAAAATTCTTTGTAATTTATTAACGGCCCCCGTTTAAAATTACGTCACAGTGACGTATTTGAATTTTATATTTTGTAAAGAAAGTTGCTAGAAAAATGGCGTTCAGCGAGGAAGACAAAATTGTTATAAAATTTTTACGCCAAAACAACAATTATAGTGCAAATAATATTTCAGGATTAAACTGTTTTTGGAATTTTAAAAATCGATTAATGTTTACTAATTATTTTCATATTTACCGTAAAGCCTTGGAATTTTTCCGGACACAGTGTATATATATATATATATATATATATATATATATATATATATATATATATATATATATATATATATATATATATATATATATATATATATATATATATATATAAAGTGCAAACAAAAATGAAAAATACTTAGATGTCTGCCATCTGTTGATTTGCTAATATTCAGTATTTGTTTTAAGTGCAAAGAAAATGAATAAAAACTGATGACTAGGCACAGAACTGTCTACTTGTCAACTGTAAACTCTGAATGGGAATCTGTTGGTTGGGCTCGGGATGTGTGTGGGAGACTGCCAGGGTGACTCTTCTAGTTATCTAAGCATTGGTTGCTTGTTAATACACTTTTTATTCTGAACAGACTATAACATAATTTAGTCCAGCATAGGCAGCACTTTTGTGAGGTACATAGAAGACACAATATTAATTGTCTGGATAACTAACTAACTAGCTACAGTTTACTGAGCCACTAATGTTGGCTGTATGTTTGAAGTGCCACTTGCATCTTGTAGACTTGGTGTTTTACTTTTTATACCCTTATGAAGGTTTGCTGGGATCTTGTGTGTTTGTCTTAGGTCAACTTTTAGCGAATTTGCAGCCAAGTATGGAAAGGATGACCGATTTAAAGCAGTCGATAAAATGAGGGAGAGGGAATCTCTTTTCAACGAGTTTCTCTTGGAAACAAGAAAGAGAGAACAAGATGACTATGGTAGAGGCTGTCTAAATGACAGGGTAATGACTTGCTTCTGCTTAATTCTCCTCGTGTGTATATGAGGGTATATTCGATTATTTATATAGCATCTTTTAAGAACCTCTTGGAGATACTAGAACATGACTGTCCTAACTTGATCCTTTTTCAAGAAGGTGCAAGCTTAGAACAGTTTACATAATTCTGCATGGTTTGGAGGAAGAAGAATTCAATGAAACAAAGAGTTAGGTCAGGCAGAGATGCAAAGATCAGCCAGTTAATAAATGTGATGAATATCTTTAATGGTAGTAAAAAAATTGATGGCATGGTGCTTTATTGTTTGAACTGTTATGTTTCTCTGTTCAGGCAAAGTCCGACTTCTTTCAGCTGCTGCAGGATACTTCGGGAATATCGCGCCACTCATATTGGCCAGATATTCGAATGAGGATGGAGTATGACCCACGCTACAGGGCGGTTGATTCCAATGCCAGACGAGAGGACTGGTTCAGAGAATATTGCCAGTCTCTTAACTTTGTGAGACCTCAACTTAGATTTACTCTGAAGTGGCCTTAACTTACTCTTAAATAGCATGTGATGCTTCAGTAGAGAATGTATGTACGAAATGGTAGTCTATTCATTTGGGTGCTTCTGTAATCTGTTAATTGCTGGTTCGAACCTGCTGAGCAGACAACTCCTTGTAGTGACCCTGGTCAAATTGTTTACTTGCACATGTCTCTGTCACCAAGCGGTAGAATTTGGTACCGGCACAAGGTGGGAAGTAAACTGCAAGTCCTGTGATGCACTGGTCCTGTGTCCAGGACCTTGGGATTCATCCATTTCCGACTTACAGGCCTAAGAAAATTAAATGAGCAACTGTTTAGCACAGGACCTGTACACAAGGAGTGTAACCGCTCAGGTTTTAGTTCATATGTAAATAGTGACTTGAAGTTTTACTTGTAAATATATGCAGGATGCAAAAGTGCATTTATACTGCTTTGCAACAGACTGTCAAGCCAGCCAATTTGGCCTTTCAGTTTTGTTAAGGGTTGCAGTCCAAGCAGTATTTTGTTGTCTGGTTCTGTGTAGGATGGTGGTGATGGCGAGTTAGAGCGCCGTGCTCGTGAGCGCCAGGAGAGAATAGAAGCGAGTCTGAGAGAACGAGAGAAGGAAGTACAGATGACCCTTTCTGTCTCGCTTCGAGAACGTGACAAGGAACGTGAACAACACATGAAAGAAGAAGCCATTCAACATTTCAAGGCTTTCATGGCCGACATGGTAAGTAAGATCTGCAACTTGCTCAGCAAGGTCTGCAGTATTCATGATTGACGCTGAACCTTCTTATAACGCACTTCACTATAATGCAAATGCTAATGTGATAAAACCTAAAGTGAAGGTGTGGTTATGTATCCCAAATATAACTGAGCTCAATAACTTGGCCTCATATTGTAAAGTTTTGTGTTTTAAGGTCTTTAAATTTGACTGTGTTTTAAAGTTTGGACCTCATGTTTTATAGGCTGAAAAATTTAACCTTTTGGTTTTGGTCTGTACTTTAATGTATTACAATAGGGTGGCTCAGGGAGACAAAGTCCCTTTTGAGTTTTCCAATTGACACGTGTAATATGATCTTGTCTATCTCTTCTCTTCTTTTAGTGCTCTGCCGTCAGGCAGGTCCTCATGTCCAATGACGCCACTCTTCTCTGTTGTTTGCTCTTCTCTTTAGCCCTTCATATCCATCGTCTAGCATCATCCAGTCCAGTATCATCTGTCGTGGTCTTCCGCGTGTCTTTTTCCCCTCCATTCTTCCCTCGATTATGTCTCTTACAATATTGTCTCCTCTTAGAACATGACCCATCCACTTCTTTTGTCGGTTTATTTTTGTCTATCCACGTACGTGAAATTCGATTCATTAGCGATACAGATGCTCATTTCTGTTCAGCTTGTTATAATGCAACCCCAGTTTAACAAAGTACTTAATATGGCTCACAAAAGTAGCATTATAAGGAGTTTCTGGTGTATGTGTTTTTTAAAAATAAGCTGTGGCATACTTAGTAGTTAATTCTTTGTTTTATGTCATTTGCTTAATTGTATTAGTCGTCTTATTTATTCTCTGAAGTTTCTAGTTAATTCTTTGAATTTATATAGTTTTCTTAATGGAGCTAGTCTTCACTTAATCCTCCAAGGTTTATAGTGTGTGTCTTTTTATTGCATGATGCTGGTTGTTAAGTCAGATGAGCCACTGAGACCAGTTCTTGTAATGTATAGGTTCGTAATCCAGATACAACGTGGCGCGAGACTCGCAAGAAGCTGCATCGTGACCACCGCTGGAGTTTGGCTAAGCCCCTCGACAAGGCCGAAAAGGAGAAGCTTTTCGAGGAGCACATGGCCGTTCTGAACAAAAAGAACAAGGAGCTGTTCCATCGACTGCTCGATGAAACAGTGGGTATCACACTAACGTCTACATGGAAGGAGGTCCGGAAACTGATCCGGTCTGACCCCCGATACTCCAGGTTCTCCTCACATGATCGGGTGAGCCTATGTGTCGTGATTCAGGAATATGAGGAGCTATTATTATGTCTGTATTTCTGTAGCTCTAGTTTGCATTATTTTTTTAGTATTTGGCTTGACTTCCTCTGCGTACATGTACATTTTCATTTGACTGTGCTTGGCATGCATTTTCAACCTATCTTAGGTTTTATCTGTCTAGATCGGTCTTGTAAACATTTGTGCAGTGCTTCTGAAAGGTTCTGCAGAGGACGTATAAATGTCTTGATACATACATGCTTACCCCCGTAACCTGGCTTCTGATTTCTCTGACCTATTGGAATTTGACCAGGTTTTTTCCAACAGTTTATGCTTTTTTACTGCGATTTTGACTTAAAATGACCATTGACGGATAACAGCGCTATAGAAGTCTTTAGATTAGATTAGGTTGGATATATGCATACCTACCAGCATACACATGCATGTTCGTACATACTTACTTATTTGCATGAATACATGCATAACATACAATCATATGTATTTATTATTGATTATATGCAACTTCTGTGGTGCTGGTGTCTGATAAACAAGACATCAACTGATGGCACACTAAAATCAAGCCACAGTCACATACATACATACATCGTCACTCCTCTTCTTCAATGCTACATGGTCCTGTAGCTCTGAACACAAAATATCTATTAACCAATAACTCCAGTGGTTGGGAATTCGTCGGTTGGCTCTGTGTGTCTGCGGAAGCCTGCCAGTGGCAACTTCTAGCTATCTGAGCACTGTTCTCTTATTGATAACTTACCTACTGTTCTTAATGACAAATATCATTTAGGCTAGTTTGGCAAGCGCTAATGTGAGGTACTTAAAAGATGCTGTATTAAGTGTCTATATACATACACACATACATGATAATTATATGCTACAGTAGAGTCTTTGCACCACTTTTCAGTTTTCCATTATCTCCAATCTCTAGCCGTTTGTGTTTCTTTGTTCTATAGAGGCGGGAGAAAGAATTTGTCGAATATCAGCAGGAGCGTCTGGCTCAAGCCAGGTCCAATTTTAGAGATTTGCTTAAAGAAACAAAACTAATCACGTACAGGTAAATTTGGAGTTTAACAGGAGGGTCAGCTATGCAGTTTGCATGTTAGTGACACCTGGTGAGTGCAAGCTCAGTAATTGATTGTCAGGTCTTGCGACCATTAGGAGAATTGTGGAGCTGTTGGATTTCTTTTGTCTATGTGCCATTCAGCAGAAAAAATTCTCAACACAGACCATGTTAGTCAAAATTTTGGGTTCCTTAGAAATGAGCAGTTGAACATCAGTAATATTTTGCTTTAAGCTTGTGTTAATGTTTAATGTTAAAGAACTTGTGCAGTTATGTTTATTCAGCTGCATTAAAAACCAAGAGGCACAACCTCGTTGGGCTTGGTATCAAGGAGTGTAGTGATGAACAACACAAACAACTTCCCTAATATAGCATGGACTGGTTTCAAGAATAGCAATCCCTTAAGCTAGCACTGAGAGGCAGCCATGGGTACGAAGTGGTAACGTCGTTTGTCTTGTCGACTGTATGAGGGCGGTGGCCAGTCCTTTCCCTTGCCATCTGATCTCCCCACTGACAGTGTATAAGTAACTGGGCAACTCTTCAGATTGCACAAAATCTAACCAGTTGTATTTGGTTTGTATAATTTAAACCAGTTGTAAATTGAGTGTAAATTTTGAGTTTATGGTTTTCTGTATTTCAGATCAGGAAAATTAGTCAAAGAATCAGATCAGCATTTGAAAGACATAATCATTGTTCTACAGGTAGGAACTTTTTAGAAAAACCAAATGACTACCGGTAGTTGCAATGAATTCGTTTCCTCAAAACGTCTGTGAATGGCAAGGCCTGTAAAGTTTAAAAATGAGTTATAACAATTCTGGTTTTCGCCACCACAAGTGAAGTTGTCATTCATTGATGAAATAAAGCAAAACTAGAATTGCCCACTGGATTCATTTGTGTTGTTTTACAGTGCAGTAAAGTGTATTTTTGTAATATAAACTATAAGTAGCATCACCGAAAGCCATTTAAAGACTGTTTTAGAGCAGTCTTTAAAGTGCCTTGAAGTTTCTGTTGCACAATTACACTTTAGCATAATTTTATGATAGAGGCCATATGTCACTTTAAAAGTCTCTTTCAAGCAGTCATTGCGTAACTCTGAACCAGATCGATGGCAGAAGATGCTTCCAATATGATCAGATAACTCTATGGCTATAGTTGATGTATGCACATATGTACTTCATGTAAACATTTCTTTGATGTTTTGATTTTTTTATTGTAGAATGATAGGCGCTATTTGGTCTTGGATTGTATTGCTGAAGAGCGTCAGCAAATGTTGCTTGCGTACATTGATGAAGTGGAACGCAAAGGACCGCCGCCACCACCAACTGCTTCAGAACCGTCTCGAAGAACAACAAAATAATGTAGAAGGACAGAATGCAGCATGTGCTTGTTGTTGACTGATGTCAGGTGTTGGGCAAGTTTTTTATCACAGTGATGAAATTCGTTTGAAAAGTTACTGCTCTTGCATTTTCAACCAGTGTATTTGCTGAGGAATGGTAGTATTACTTATGTTGTACCACACACTTGTCTGCTTGACCACCAAAGACTAAGTCATAAGGAATAAAGTGGATTGGATGTGACTCAAATTATCACTAACTGTAGGATTGGGTCAAGTTTTGACTTATCATTAACGCTGAATTGTTTGGTTGAGCAGTTCTGTGTGGGTTTGTGGTATGGGCCACTGTGAACTGGAATACTCGAGCTCACAATGACCACCATTTATCTTTTAAAACTGATGGAGTGCGTGAGATATGTTACAGTGCCAAAGTGCTTAGCATTGTGAATGTAAATGCACAGTGTTTAATTTTTACTTTTAAGTGATTATTGTTCTTTGGATCGGTTTTATGGACTGACGTTTGAGTAATTTCACTATTATGTCTACTGCACACCTTGTGGTGTATAATCACTAATACATTGACTTAATTAAGCCAACACAGGACAGTTAAATATCAGTGAGATGTAAACCGAGTGACGTGTTGTTTACAATCGGGTTGGTTCTGTATGGAGAACTAACCACCCAGGTTTCATCCAGTTGCAGATTTTTATAAACAATTTTTAAAATATGGAATAAAATTTAGATTTTCATGTGTTACAAGAAGAAGAGCGGTTGCTTAAGTTAACCCCAAGAGGCAGCCATGGGTGTGAAATGCAGGGGGGCAGAAGTGAAGCAGAAATCTTGCAACATCTTTTGAACATGAAATTAGTGTTTCACTACTATATTCGTTGTGAGAGTGTTGTGGCACCTTTAAGACCTCTCAAAGTCATTGTATGGTCACCTAAAAACTAGTCAAGCAGTTGTAATGCTAACTGTTGGGGCTTCAGTAGGTGTAAGTTCATGTAAAATACGCACTGAAGGGAAACTCGTGAGTAAAAAATTAGTTAACTCTGTTCGGATGTGGCCCACTGGAACTTGTTACAGTTATACAATATTGAATGAAACCTAAAACGTGCGTGAGAAGAACAGTCCATTGAAGCCAACCTGGAGAGTCGTTCACTGGTATGAAGCGTTAGCGACTTTCTCAACACCGGTATACACGTTAAGCGGGTGGCCTCCCTCGCCGCCCGATATTCCCATGGTACAGATGATCTGCTCCTTGCATAGGCGTGTAAGCCTACTCAAATTCGTTAGGGGCTGTAATGGAACATGTGTCTTGAAATCAACTTCGAAGTAGTAGTAGTGTGCTGAACTGACGGTCGAAAGGGTTTTTAATTCCCGCTGGGGCAGAAATTTGTTTCGAGATTTTGCCTCCACACGCCACCTGCGGAATTCGGCTATATTGAGTACAATGACCGTATACTGCCATAACGAGGTTAAGAAAAATGAGCGAGGGCTGGCCACCCTCCCTCGTCTGCTGAGGTAAGAAAAATGAAGTAGCTAACACTTCATACCCATGACTGCCTATTGGGGTTATCTGTATTCCCACCTTACCATTATAAGTCTGCAAATACATGTAGTTTCTTTGCCGATTCACGAAAGTCTGCCTTGAGTGCTTTCCACAGTGATTAGTGTGTACTTGATTTCAGGAGGCATTCGTATCGAAAATGATGGCCCCGAAGCAGTGGCGGATTTAGCTATAGACGTGGGGGCGGTTCGCCCTTCCCGCGCCCCACTTGGTTATATGCCGTCGCCCCTCAGACCAGACCCGTGCATGGTGGATTGTCAGAATGTGTTGCCCTTGTGGAAATGCTCTTGCCGCCCCCACGCAAGCAGTCCTGGAGCCGCCACTGCTCCGAAGTTTAATAATTTCGCCTTGTTGAACAGCGCAAGTTGAAAGTTTCGGAATGGAACAGAACCTGAAAATCACCTGTACACAGCAGTCTAATTTTTCTAACGTAGCCGCCGCGAATTCAGTGTTTGCGAAATGCGATTAACAGTAGAAATTGCTGTTGGACTTTGGTCCTCTGCAGTTTGTTGCCTAGCAAACGACGGCGCTTGTTTGAATCGCAGCGTAACTAGGCCTATAGAGTCGGACAGTGAACGCGAGATCTATTCATTTTCGCTTGTCGGATACTGGATGTGAGTTCTGTTCGTTTTACGAAACATTCGTTCTCTGCAGAAGGGCACTTCAGATTCACTGTGGAAAGAAATTCCGAGCGCCGATAGTGGTCGAGCCATGGAATCGCCGAAGGAACGGCGTTTTCTGCAGACGATTCAAGCAAGGTCCAAGCGAAGCGAGTGGCGTAATATCATGCCCGACCACTGCAAGAAACACAACGAACGGTATCTCCATCTTACGGAGGAGGCACACAACAAGGAACTAAAACGGATTGAAAGACGCAACCAACAACTCATCAAAACACGACAAATGACTGAAAGAATCAACAATTACGACGCCGGACAAAGTCTCGTGACGGCGTCCTCAGTGAGCGATAATAGGGCATTTTCCTTTTCACCCGATTCCTTAGGTCGCTCTGACGACGTTGTAAACGACCGCGGCAGCAGTGTGTCATTGGAATTTTGTGTAACTGGTTGTCGTCATTTCCCATGCGTGCGACCCGCCTCGGGTACGGTGCAGAGGGGCGCGGGGTTTAACACAGCAGTCGACGTGAACTTGAAGGTTTACGAGCGACTATCTAGGGTGTGTTTGGATGAGGTATTGTCTGACGGTTCGTCTATACGTCGCCCTTCTAGATCGACGGTAGATCAGCGCCTGGATCAAGAGAGAAGACTACAGGAAACCATCAGAAGAAATCGGCAGAAGCGACTCGAAAATCAACAGAAAGACTGGTCCGTCAACTACGGCAAGCCAGTCTCGAAAAGGAAGATCTTGAATCCACCGTACTGCGAACGGTTGACCTTGTAGAAGGTACATCAACATTTGGAAATCTTGAGATGCAACAAATATTTTAACTTCAGTTTGAATATTGCAGAATTGACTAGCTTCGTAAGTCTTGTGTGTACGATCCTTTTAAATGTCAAAGACGATCAAGACAATTTCTAGCACAACCTGTAGCCAAAATTTAATGCTGTTATTAAGTTCTTTGAAGTACTCTGGAGACCAAGAAAGTACTCTGGAGACCCAGATCTGCACAAAGTATTGAGACCAAGACCTTATAACATAAAGACCCCTTGACAACTTTGATTTCAAATACCGAACATAGATCACCTTGTCGTAGGCAGGATTACTGAAGGTTTCACATATGACAGCATGCTTGCTTATACATTTCCAGCCTGGTCTGGGAACTTTTAGGCTTATATCATAATAAAGAGGATCAGTTGATGGTCGCTTCTAAGCAAAACTCATCGAATTCCAAACTGCACCAAATTAGGCTGCCCAACGTCAAATGGACAAATCGCCAGGACCTGTGGTTGATAGCATTAATACTGGGTCAACAGCATAAAAAGGCCTACTTTAACATAGCCACAGAAATGCAAGAAATAAAGCAAAGTTAGTACAGGCTTTAAGTGTAGACTTGGTTTGTCTTCAGAAGTCAGAACTACTACCAGTAGCCAAGTGTCTCTAGACGTTCAATGTATTGCCTTTAAAGCATCTCACAAATAGGCTTCCCAAGATAGTTAAAGTGGTGTTTATGTTAGTCAATTTATGTACATGGTTTTCTATAGGGACTGTATAGCCTCGACCCTGCTCATTTTTCAATGAATTTATCAGGCGAGATCCCTCACAGCTTCTCATTTGAATGGGCACCACACCATTCAAGGTCCTTGTGTATGGACCGTGCTAGCACAAGATTAAAATCTCTTAAATAACCAATGAAGCTAAGCAGGCCAGTAGGTGCTCGATTGATGCAAAATCATTGGGTGCAGCACCTAGGTCTAATCCAACAGGCTGCTCATGTAGACAAAAACAGTTACAACTGACTAATGCGATCAGTGGATATGGTGATACAGTTTTGCAGCTATTCAACACAGCACATTAGCACTCGTTTATTAACGAACAGATTTCCAAAACATCCAGTTGGAATGGTAGCATACAAGTCGAAAAACTAAATAATTCCTTAAAGGAAATAGCAACAGTAATGCGGATTTCTTACTGATCAACCTAGCTAAATTCAACAGATCCTGGAATCCGCAGGATTAGGATTCACCGTTAATTGTCAGGTTTTCACATCCAGAATTGCCAGGTTTTATACCATCACTTCAAATGCTATAAATAAAACTGCCTCACTGCTTAACTACAATGTTTCCAAAATCAACCACGAATTCGTTTTTTACACATGCTTGCTTCAAAATGAGAAATGGCTTTAGTAGTTTTGAACATCACAGTTCAATACATGTCAACCTAAAACCTTGATGGCCCTGCCTGCCGTCAAATGAGTCAGAAGATTGATGTCAAGACAATGTATGCAAAAGCTGATACCTTTTCATGCAGAAACCAAATACTGTTTTTTTCTTAAGAGATTCACATATTAATTCCTGACAATTCACAGTTCAATTCTTAAAAAGAAAAATGCCCAGTACATTTCTGGACACTCCAAACAGCTGCTGGAACAACCATAATCTTACGTAAATCTTATTCCTAAAAAGTAAAACTTGGGCTTTGCCTCAACTGAAACACATGAAACCAGTGCCCAAACAAGAATTTAACAAAAATAACTCCTTAGTTCAAATATTGTGTCAGTTAAACACCCTTAGGCTTGGTTATATACTGAATGGTAGCAAGCTTCGGCACAACACAGACACATCTCTAGAAAACGTGGTAGCCAAGCTGCGAGTCTTCCGCAAGTCTTGGGTCAAACTTGGCATCAATGTCTGATTCAGAATCAGAGCTGCTGGTACTGCTGCTGCTACTCCTTCTCTTTCGTAGTCTGTGATCAGTCATATCAGGAGTTGCATTTTTATATTGTGATTCTTTATCATCGCTTGGCAGGCTCCAATTAATTAGCTCCTCTGAAAAATTAACAAAAACCAATCTCTTCTCTGAAAAATTAACAAAAAATCTCTCTCCTCCGAAAAATTAACAGAAAATCTCTTGTCTATTCAAGTTAGACCAAAGAATACCTGCTAATCAAGTTCCAAAATCTTGACTAAATGTTGCTGTGTTCAGCAGTGGTGTCAGCTGGGAGGCAGATGACAACACCTGTTATCCACTTCCCTATGTCCAGGAAGGTTGGATTTGTCCCTTGCCAGTTTGGCTTTGACCCTTGTCAGATTCAATTTGTTCCTATTCAGTTGTCGACCCAAAACATGCCACCGAATTAGTCAGAAGATTGATGTCAAGATAATGTATGCAAAAGCTGATACCTTTTCATACAGAAACCAAATACATGTAATGCTTAAACAACAGGTGTGAAATCAAGAATTTGGGACACCAAACCTTTTTTCGTGTACATGAGATGCAGTGGACTTTTGTGCTCATCATCTTCGTTATCACTGCCGCTGCTGTCCAGAACGTCCTCAAAACGGTTGAAATCGATGCTAAGAAACGGACATTTGAGGTGCTTATCGCGAAGCAGTCGTGGCCAAAGCCCCCGTGATTTCTTCTTCAGCCCAACATAGATGCATCCGGCACTGACTGAAGTCTCACAGCTTCCCGGAACAATCAGTTCGTAAAGCACAAATCGGAAGCTGTACTCCGTTGACAGGGCAACAGCTCTATCAAAAATATTACCATTTATATGTACACAATTTTCTGCAAACTGCATATGGAATACAACCATAACAAGTACGGTAGTGTAGTGTAACTGAGAATTATATTGCACAACTATAAGATATCTACTCAGTTTAAATGAGTGCTCTAGTCTTTCCAAGAATTTGTTTTTTATACAGTAGGCAAATAAGTAAGTATTTGTTAACCAGAAGGTAGGCAGATCTCATTCCTACCTTCTAGTTTCCCTGACCTACAAGATTTTGACTAGGGTTTCAACAATAGATTACGATATCTGACAATGGTCACACTTCAAGCAAACATCAGTTGATGTCTTGCACATTATGTCAATGACACTAAAGAAGTCATTAGATTAGATTAGTGATAATTAATGAGAAAAGTCATGCAGTGATTCTAACACAGAACCTAAACCACTTAAAAACTATGTCATGTTATGTTAAGTCTAGGACCCGTAAGATTGTTTTTGTGAAACAAAAAATCTCAAATCGTTAATTAGATTGGCTAAATAAAATGGGAAATCTAGTACCTAAGTCCTCACACGATGTCACTCAACAACATTTTGTGAAATGGTGAAATGGAAAATTATCAAACTCATAACTAGATTGGCAGAATGAAAAAGAGCTAACTGGAACTGAAGAGAGTCTTCTGTGAAGACTGCGATGTCTGGTGAATTCTGAGCGTCCTTTACTTCAACCGTTAACAGAATGTCCCAGCTGCTCTGGGTCCATCTCACAGACGGCCTTCGGCTAAGAAGGCAACAGATCATATGCTAGTCCCTCGTTATAAACTGCATCACTACAATGTGAATCCTAACATAAAATGACAGAGGACAATGATCCAATATTTCTAATTGTAATCTGACATTTATAAAGCACCACTTCAAGAATAAACTCATCAGAGGCGCTCCGAACCCAAAGCAGGGAAACTACTGTCTTTTATTAATTATTATAATCTTCATAGCCTTTGGAAAAAAGGAAACAGATCGTACATTAGATTCTCTTATAAACTGCATTGTTATAATGTGAATCCTGATATACTATGGCCACGGACACTGATCCAAAATTTGTTATTATTAAATATATCATACACAATTTCTGGCTTTAAAAAAACAGATCACAAGCTAGACAAACTGCATCATTACAATGTGAATTCTCACATAATACGACTGTGGACCCTGATCCAAAATTTATTTGAGCTTTAAAATACCACCTTGCATGGTACTTCCGGTTTTCCTAACCCATCAGATTTCGACTGGGCTTCTCCGACGGAATATGAATGCTGACTACGGTTTTGACTGAAGTGACCTTGTGCATTACGATAATGGCGCCACAGAAGTGATTAGATTAGACATATTAGGTACTCACTTTTCTGAAATGATGTTCAGTCTTTCCTTCGGTATCGGCTGATTATTTATCTTTTGGTGGGTGGTTCGTTTCAACCTGCAACACAAAGGCTAACACATAAACAGATTTACCCTGATGGCAGGGGGATAAGAAAAGGGTTCTTTCAAAAATCGTAAAGTCAACCAAGCAAAGTTGACAGCAGAAAACTCACAAGAAACTCAAGAGGACCCTTTCTGGCAATTATCCTCCACAGCCTGGCTTTCTGTCCTTGAGGATCTTCGTGCTTCATGATTGGTTCTTTCCAACAGGTTGTGAATTGGAATATCATTCTGCTCAGAAGTGACCATCGATGTATGATAATGCATTACAGTAACAGCGCTATAAAAGTATTCAGGTTAAATCAGATTAATCACAATCATAATTAGCACTGCTTCTGTACATAACAAAGCCATATCCATTGAAACAGTTTGTTCACACGTGATCATGACAAAATCCATACATGACAAGAATGCATCAGATCATTGAAATTCATCAATCATCTGACTCTAGCACAAAACAATAATTTCATCAGATACTGAAAGTAAGCAGACAGAATGCTACTGGGTTTCTGGGCTATCTTGATCACTGGCCCAAGGTTCTAGAATTCACTACCAACTTCTGTCCACTCAGCAAGTTATATGATTTTACAGTAGGTTTTGGCTAAAACCTCTTCTTTTCTGATTGCTTATCCTCCATAGCCTGTCTTCCAGTCTCTGGGCCTCATGGATCTCAACTAGTTCTCCTTAAGGATTGTTATAATGAAATGCAGTCCTGCTTAGAAGTGACCAACGATTGATTTGTTGAACATCACAGTAATGGCACTACAAAATTTTCCACACTTGGTTAGAATAAATATGGAAATACGGGAGGCTGAGACTTGCCGCACTGAGCCGTTGACCATGGGATCCATCTTTTCTGAAGCTTCCAGTTGATTCAAAGGCAGCAGAGTACGAAGTCTCTTTGTCAGATCGGCACATAACCGGCGTGTTTCCACATCCAGATCAGGTCTTTCGTTGAGCCTGCATCACAAAGAGAACCTCATTTAGAAAATGACAAACTGTTCTATCATTTAGAAAGAAGCATGCTTCATTACTTGCATGCACTGGAATGTAAGTATGTATGTGCATGGTTATTTATATAGCGCTTTTTAAGAACCTTGCACTAAAACACAGCTACCCAACAGATTTCACTTAAGTTTGCTCTATAGAAACACTGTGTATTTCTAGTGGGAGATGTAGCTAGAAACATAAATTGTCTTGTATTAAATTAAATCACAATCACTTTTGCCCATCACAAGACAACAATGTGGCCTTCCCAAGTAATTGGACAAAATCATCTCATAGCAGGCAACAGTGCTAGTGCCTTCACATCAGACAGCCTATATCTGAGCTTTCTAGCCACACTAAGACTTACATAAATCGTTCACTACCGTATTTCAGCACGGTCCTCTTAACCTGCAGTTTGTTAGCAAACAGTCACAGTGCCTTTGGCTCCCAATGACTGTACATGCATGTACGTATCAACACACATAACAGCACCTTTTCAGTATTTGTCAACAGCACTGCAATGCGCTCTTGGTCAACCTAAGTGTAAATGGTTTACCAGAAATGAAGTGTTGTATTGTACTGTATTGGTAAAACTACTGAAATTTTAAATAACATCTGCTGTGGTTGAAAGATTACCCGAGATGGAAACGGTGCAATACAACAGCCAACTGACTTAAAACATGCACAGTCTAGGAACCTTGAGCAAGTGATTCACTTCCAGCTGTTCAGCACCACTGCTCGATGCTTATCATACACTACACTGTATTGCATTTGTCAATTTACATATCACCTATCCAGCAGAACAATTTACTCAGGGATGCTTGCTGCATGAGAGTCCCAAGAAAAAGTATAAATATAAGAACGAAATAAACAATAAAGGAATTCCTTGCCTGTTGAGGACATTGCCAGCCGACCATTTGACCATGTCATCTCGGTTGAAGCGACTGTCAGTCGCCAGGATTGTCAGCAGTTCCACTCCTTCACTTACTAACTGTCGGTGGCAACAATAAACTGGCTGAATGACCGACTTACATGTTTTAATTCGACAGTGATGCAATGGTTAAAATGGTTCATAATGTTCTCTGATGCCACATTTCAAAATGCACCTCTAGTTTAATGCAACGGTGCATTATCATATTTCAGTTGTATTACACATAAGCGACAGAAATAAATAAATAACTTAAATATGAAACCAACATTATCTCAAAACGGTTAATAATATGTTTCATTATTGACTAAAAGTTAACTTATCAAATACAACTTACAAAGGTTATCCAATCGATCACACTGCATTACAAATTATCAGAAAAGGGATGATTAGTTGATTTAGTGAAAATTGTCTCTTTATCCAAAGAAATCATAGTTTGAATTTATCAGAAAATGACTGGTTTATGGAAACTTGCCTTTGTGTCTGGCCAATCAGCTATCTTTTCACACAGAGCTCGAATTCCACCGTATTTCCGGATGTGGTCCTTGCTAGATCACCACAACAAACAAGAACCAGTTAGTGCACAGCCTGTTTAAGTTCTCAGCTGAACATATTTATCCTCAATTAGTCTATATAATGTTAGATTTAAAATCTATTTCGTTATCAATACTGTTTCATTTGATTTAGTTGATTTTTAAGGTACGTATTTATCAATACATTTAATATAGCACCTTTTAAAGTACCTTTCATATTTCATTATTACCAATTTTTCAAACTACACTTCACTGTTATTTTCATTTTTCAAACTTAGTATCATTTGATTACTAGCCTAAAACTAAAGACCTGAAAAGGGTGTTATACACTGCAAGTGCTTGGAAAATTAAGGAAACATTTATGGTAGATCAGGGAATTGTGGCACGCAAATGTGGCCAGTGTACCCTTAGCATGTTGCTAGCAGATTCAGGTGTTGATTATGGTATTCTGTTTATGTGAATAAAGTGCCCAATGACTAACTGCTTGGAATGACTTCGGGTAAGATGTTTGATGACCCGAAGGCAGACGTCAACGATGGCTGGGTCCTGGCTAGTCAGGTGGTGAATTGTAGCCTTCAGGCACTCCGAGTGACCAGTAGTAAGCCTGTCACTAAAAACAGATCAATCCACTGAACACATTCAGCACTGCAATACTTAGCAACACAGAGTGGGATGTAGGGGAGGTGATCATTTCCTTTTCTTACACCCTTGACTCAGCAATGGCTCAAATCTCGAAGTCCTAAATAGGAACATACAGTACATATGTATTTAAACACATACTACAGTACCTTTTAAGTACCCTCAAAAGGACTGGGACGTGTGAAATACTTAGACAGTCTATCAATTTCATGATCCAGATCCCAAACTCAAGATTTTGTGTGGATGGGTGGTCTTCATTTTGAATCTGTTATCTGGTCACTGCAGTTGTAAGTGGCGCACTATAAATGTGGTGTTATTCTGTATTACTTCCAGGACATTATTCTGGTGAGACAGAAAGGCAGCCTTACTGGTAGGTACACTGAAACAGGTTTTAAGCCAAGATCGGAATTATAACAAAGACAAGACATGCATTCCAGGAACTTGGACCGACCACTGAATGGTATAGCAGAATCAGAAACTTGGACCAACCACTGAATGGTACAGTAGAACATAGTTCAATAGCATTGCATAACTCATTGTACAACCGAACTCATTAGATGTTTAAGTTCAGTACACCGAAATTGAGGTGTGATACAGACATGTGCAAACACCTTGTCCAGGGCTGTTACATGGAATCCACTCAGCAAGCTCCAACTTGCAATCATCGGATTACTGTGTCAACACACTAGTCAACAGACCACCTGTGATGTCGTATGGTAAATCAGAGGATCCTAAGACACAGTGATGGGTTTGAGAAGTATTTTATGCACAAACAACTAACACCGATTTCAATTTAGAAACTGACTTCATGCTCTTTCTGTACTAACCCTGAGTCACGAGTATTCAACAAAGTTGTCTCAATTAACTGGGTAAGTGTTTGAATGACCTACAAAACAAATGACAAGAATTGTGTGGTGCCGTTATCATAATGCACAAGGCATCGACCAAAGGTTGCTATGAAACCTAAGGAAAAACTTGTATTCTATAGGATGCTATATAAAATGAAGTGTTCAGATACATACACACATATTATTACAATAATGCTATAGAAGTCTTCAGATGGGATTAAAGAAAACCACTGTTGCTACAGTGCATTGGGGAAATACTGTCAAATGCTGATTTGACCAAGCACTCCATCTGCCTTTGCAAGCTCCTAGCCGGTCAACAAATTACATGAATTTTACATAGAACATGAAGCTTACAAAATCCAGCTTTGAACTGATCAGAACATTTCCCAGATACCACAATCCTCCACATTCAACAAACATTTCACAACACCTAAAACACAATCAAAACACAAGCATTACCACAAGAGGTAAGGAAATGCAGGAAGGCAATCGCTTCTTCACTACAAACCCCTATCAGCAAAACTTCTCAGCCGCATGGTCTTAGGGTAGAATATTTCGGCTAGGGGTAGATAAACAAACAGTGCAATCCAACGACCCTAACTTGATACTAAGTGCACGTCTGCATCCAAAACAGCTGTTACTTCTTGTTTTATTTATTGCGGCATTTTAATAAATATCTGAGCACTGTTTGCTAACTGATGAACTCTGTTCTTGACGACCCTTAACCCCTCACTCAGACTAGCATAGGCAATCGTACGCGATATCTGCACAAATTCGCCTATAAATACCTCTGAGTACTGGTGGTTTCTTTTGAAGAGGCAACATAAATATTTGTGCTTACAATTACAATTTATACGGCTTGCTCAATCAAATAAGGATTACTAGTTGTCCATTTTTCTAGCGACTATATTTTAAGCACCGACTATTTCAACCACTAGAGATTTTGCTTGCTTAGCTAATTCAAATAAATAAGGAAAAGTTAATTAAATGACGCAGCAAAACAAACAAGTCCCAACTAGTAACGAAAACTAACGTAATAAAATCAGCTATATGAAATTCAGTAACCTTCTAGCAAGACTTGTTCTTTGGGTATCAGTTAATATGTTGTTGTAAATGAACTGTAGTATCGACTGTTGTGTGGTGTTTAATCAAAGGCTTTAAATTTAAATTTAAAAGATAAACAGGTAGGCGCAACAATACCTTACACAGGTGAGCATAGACTCGAAGACCGGCAACAAATCATCAAGAAGATTGTTATATTCATGCTGTAAAAATATTTCATTAACTGATTATATGACACATAATGTAAAAAAATGCACTGACCTATACTTGACCCTTTTGAAACGTACTTTAAACGTGCTATATCAACAAGTGTCTTGCCTTTAGAGGTTGATATTTATGCTTGCAAATTCACCGTGCTATCATACAAAGACTTGGACGCAGTGCTTTCTTGTGTATAGGAACAATCTTCCACTGAAAATTTAAACTCCAACTCCAAAAAGGATTTAAAAAATTTCAAACTCAAGTCACACCTTTTCATAACTACTGGATAGCCACGTCTTAACATCTTTTACATTCCTAAATTGCACTATTAAGTGTTCAGACACATGAATACATACAGTACATAAAGCAGACATGGTATGTACTGTACAGCAATATAATATGGTGATTCACTAATACTTAGTTTTGATTGACACACGTTTTTTAACTTTTAAACACTTGTTCATGAATATATGTACCCTAATTTCACTTAACATTGCTAAATTCTCACCGATCGTTCCTCTCCACCTCACAGCTTCATGTTGCAACTTCTTTGTTGGCAAATTATCATTCAAATCCGCATTTATACAGCCACCCATTTAAAGACAAAGCATCAGTTTATAGTGCTGAACAACTGTACAACAGACATTCTCGTTATAAAAAGACAGTGAAGTGTCTTGAAGTAACTAGCACACAGCAATTAGCAAGGTACTTATAAGATGCTAAATAAAGGCCCAGGTAAAGACATACACGCAGTATCTGCCAATTTGCAACTTACCTTCACAAAAACGTGGCATAAAGTGTCCCAGATTTCATTTTCTTCAAGTTCTACACAATGACTGAAAAGAAGAATGGCCCACAATTTAAAATAATTAACTGTTTAGTTTAATTAAATGCCCAAGCAATACAAATGCATCCCAAAACCTGTTCTGAAACCTGCAAACAGGATTTCTGACTTAGTGGAAAAGTTGCTTACAGGAAAAATAGAACTGGCAGAGGGCTTGAAATAATAATCTAATTTAATTTAGTATGTAAAATCTCATCTAATTCAGCAACTTGACTGATGGCACAAGAAGAATATTATTCTTAAAAGCATTTGCAGATTCAAATCACCATCAAAAGGAAACCAAACAACTATGGAACCTTTCCACATTTTAACAATATTGCAATGATTTAGCATCAGTTGATGTCACAGAGGGAAGGCACTCATTTCCAGCCACTGCCAGCAACACACGAATACATGAATCCCAAAATTGTTTTACACAGGGCCAATGCATTGAAGAACTGGCCATTTACTTCCCAGCTTAAGCTGGTACCAAATTCTGCTGCTCTGTGGCAGAGGCACTGGTGCGTAAACAGCTTGCCCAGGGTCATTACACAGAGTCCACTCAGTAGGCTCAAGCCCACAATCGTTGGATTACAGACCAAGCGAGCAACCGAAAAGACCAGTCCGTCGATATTAGATACCTGCATTATAATTTGTTGGATTAGATTAGATCAGTCTGACCTGGGATTATCTTTTACCAGCAACTGCAAAGACATCAGAAGTGCTACAGGCGGTTCGAGTTCCCATGTATACTCCAGCATCTGACCGACTATGGCAACCAATCCAGTGCACGATTCAGTTCTGCAAACACAGTGTGCAATAAAATGGATGATCACATAGTGCTGTAAAAGCATGGAGAAAACTGTCTACAGTGCAGTTCAATACAGCTGAAACCCGAGCACCTTACAAGAGGGCAGAGGTAGAAAAAAGTGAGTTACACGTGCAAATACGGCAGAGAGTACTTTAGCTCATTCATAGCATTTACTGTACACATCTCTGCTTCGAGGAATTTACTCAGAGGCAATCCCAGCCAGTTTTCAAATGCAGCATGATGGGGCAAGTGCACTTTATAAGTATTAAACCTTAATATTAACTTTTTATGCTTTTGCCATTTTGATGTTGCACTCTCGTTACTATGTACCTTCTTCGCTTTTGCCGTTACTATCAGCACCCTTATTGTTCTGCAACCAAGGAATATGAGCACATGGTTTTTAATAGTCATACTGCTACCATTAACAGAACAAAAGTAATAAATAATATAGACAAACAAAACATTTGGCACACAACTATTTTTGAAAAGCAACAGCTGGCTCAGCTGAATTTATTGAACAATCCAAAAGAATTTACCCAGAACAGAATTCTCTTGTCACTCTGTGCACTTCGAAAGCATTTTCACGTCGAATCTCTGCTTCCTAAAAAACCATCAACTTAAAAAAATAATGCAAGAAGAAAATAATATAACCTTAAAGAAACATTTTTAGCTGATCCTAAGGTGAATCAGAAAGGAGACAAAGTGGCCAATCAGTTCATATATCGGCTTTTCGCTTCTGCAACCCGTCTCTGAATTCGGGGCCCATCATGAGAAATCGACACAAATTGCAGAGTCGAACTTTGCGTAACCTTCAATGAGTGACTCCTTAAATCCAATTAAAAAAGATCTTGCAATAGTGATGTTTCAGGACCTTTGTGAGGCTCCTAAAATGTGCTGTACAAATGTTCAGATACATATATACATATATAAAGTCACATGTATATAGAATAATCTGTTATAATTGCAATCAACACAACTGTCTCTGCAATAATTTCCAAACTTTAGCATCCAAACAATGAATAATTTCAGCACTTTAGAAGCGCAACTACACATAAGTGCAACTGTACTTAGAGTGCAGATGCACGTAAAACGAGCAACTAGTCACTGTATCATCTAACCAGTTAAACACTACAGCACTTAAAAAGTACAACCACACTTAAAGAGATCAAATTCTGAGAATTATCACTGAAAGAAGCACGTAATAAACAATCAATTACCTTTCAACCTTACCTTGCCAAACCAATTAAATATGTTTATTCAAAAACGTTTGCTTACCCTAGATTCCAGAATATTCCTACACAGTTTGGATAGCCTGTGAGCATAACTAGTACCACTGTCATCATATGCCAAAGGATAGAGTTCCTTCACAAATAAACAATAAAGCAAACATATGTTCTGATTGTTGGCACTGCACTAAGAAATCTGAAATTTTTAATTAAGAATACATGTCTAAAGTAGCAGTACCACCTTTTGATCTGTCACGTAGCAACATTTCAGCAACTCTGAGTGGTTTAAACAGCATATTATAAATGTTCAGATACATTCATATGCAACGGAAATAGTTCCAGCAGGAATAAACCATAAAATCTACAGACATTCCCAAAGCAACAAGCTTCAACAGTTGACATGCCACTGGAAACCTTGAAACTTTCAAAAACTATTCACCTGGTCTATTTCTAATAGTCAAGAAACTGTCAGACATTTCTGTAACTCTGAAACATAATTAAATGATACTATATTTATTTATTCATCGAACTAATGATGCACACATAAATCCGAATCTGAGGTGTGAGACAAGCATGCGTGAATAACTTGCCCCAAGTCATAACACAGAATCCACTCAGCAGATACATATACATATATATAGTCACATGATTCCACAATCATTGGCTTACAGACCCAGCAAACTACAGACAAATACCTACATACAACATGAAGGTCATTCTTTACCTTCAGCTTATCTGAAGACAGGTGAGCAAAGTTGGTCACAACAAGCTGGCTGGCTACATTTACGTGGTAACAGGTAGACGTACAGTTGTACAGATTTATGCCGTAGTGGTGGCGTCCAGTGTATCGAGCCTCGGCCTTTCGCACAACCTTCACAAACAGATACAAAAAGCCCAACTTATCAAATCGATAAGGTCCACAGTGGATGTACACTGGAAGACACATGCAAGGAAGTGAATATGCTGTGCATTCCAGTGCACTGGACTGAAAATGTGTGTACTTTTCCAACAGAAGCATCTCAACATTTTCAACCAACAGTAATGGCTGGCTCCCTTTAAAACTATTAGATAGCCATGTTTTAGCACCTTTTGTGAAGTTCAAAAAAGACGTTCTGTAAATAATCAGATATATACATACACAAAAACATTCATACAATATGCTTAAACTCATGCACAGACACATACTCACAAGCATACACCAGCACCTCAGACAGCAAATAGAGTCTATAACTCACCTCTGCCTGAACTCGGACCATTTGCCCCTGGGCATCTCCAGTCAAAGCCAGGATTGCTTCGACACACGCTTCCAGGTATCCATCCACATCGGATTCAAGGCCGATCAGACTGCACTCAATCGCCTGGAACGGAAACTGCTTAAAATGCAACGGCATTGGCACAAGGTCATCTAACGGCAGATCCTCCGTGATACCGGTGTCAACAAAGAAAACCTCAAGAGGTTTGCCACCTTTCACAACCTCAATTCTTGCACGACACCATCTACAAAGAAATTTCAGACGAGGTAAATTAATGTGCTCGTTGATGACAAAAAGTAATTAATTAAGATGAATAGATTATCATAAAACAAAAATCAGTAAAAAAGATTACAGACAAATATCAAGACAAAAATACTTATTGGCAAGAAGACATAAAAGAGCTAAAAAACTGAATTTTCATTATGCCTAGCAGTGTGTAGCAAGAATGCTTGCCTAGCAGTGTGAGTAGCTAGCATGTGTAGCTAGGAGTCTATAGTAGAAAACAGATTGCCAAGTTAACTCCATGTGACAACCCTGGATAAGTTGTGAAAGCACTTATCTCTTGTGCCCCATATTCCGACTACTGCCCTTGCGTGCAATATATAATTAAATAAAAAAATAGGGGTACCACTCAGTCTGTAGTAGGTAGCAGTTTGTACCTGTTGGTGGCTGGGTCTTTGGCTAAAACAAGAAGACCTTTCTTGGGCTCCAGTTCCTTCTTGCCCTCAGCCAAGAGCATCATTCGATTAATGTCTTCATTCAGTTGATTCAATCTAAATTCAAGATTAGAACTTAGAAAAAACATCGTTTTTCTACAAAACTATGAAATGTTACTGATAATGAAATAAATATGTACATATGTACATGCTAAAAGTTCAGTTGTAGCAAGCAAGATAAAATACGCTAACAAAAAAATTCATGATAACCAAAAGAATGGCTGCAAGAAATACTAACTCTTTCTCATTTGAAGCAAGCTGAACATATAACAAATCAGGCGACCGGACAGCCGTTACATAAACATCATGGAAGTTTTTGCCACAGTGAGGAAATTCCTCTGTTTTCGTCAGAATAAGTCGACCATCATCCCTGTGGCAGATCACAAATACGACATTGGCGGCAGACGTTTATGCAGACACAAGTATCTATGTATGTATATATCTAAAGTGCCTCTCTGTTAACATTTCGAGGCAGAAAAGCAATAAGTTGAATGTATGCATAAGCTAATCTAATATACAATAAAAAACCTTAGATTCATGCACAGTACGGCTTACGCAAGTGAAGCAACACTGCTGCTATCGGGCGAATATTATAAGAACCAAACAAGGTGCATTGGTTTTCACACAATGGAATAAAATGGAAGATATAACAACAAGCAGGAGTGATCACCAGAGAATTTTCCCCACAAGGGACCTTTTGCCGAACTAGCATGCATGTGCTCTGCACGGTAGAGGCTAGTAATTATTATTAAAAGATCTCTGAACCCTTGATATAGGCATGTAATAATAAATGATTAATTATCTTGCCTGACTGGAGTAAGCTAGGTTTCCAAGGGTAAGATAGAATGCTCACGTGTAAGCGTGCATTGTGTTGATTGCGGTCGATACTCCAGACGGTAACTGGACAAAACCTTCACAAGCTTTGTACAGCAGTTCCAGATGCTGAAACAAAGCAAGGTAACGTAAGGCATGCTACATTACAAGAACATGTAATCATAATAATAACCAACCATTCTAACATAGATTTGCTCATTGGCAGATCTGGAAGGGGCCATCAGGCCATTCCGCTATCCAATAGAGTTCACAAAGCCAGTGTGAAGATGAAATAGCAAGAACAGGAGGTATCAAAATTTAGGTAAGATATGACCTGGGTACTCGATCACGAGTCACGCCATTGCTGCATAATAAAACAATCACTGAACAGGCTGCAAGTGATGCAGCAGTAAATGCACTTGGGCCCAATTCACTTAGTTAAGCAGTCATTCTATGCACAAAGCCACAACATCATTCAGCCCACTAGGACATAAAACAGTGCACAATTTCTGTTGATTCCCATAAACTAAAGGAATTTGTTATTCTGTGTCACTGCCTGACAACTGTTGATTGCAACCCAACACCTCACCCCACAGGCCATGGTATTACAGTCAACAGACAACTGTATATTTAAGCCATGAGCTGCAAGCCTATTATCAATACAGAAATCTGCTTAAACCGTTATGCTTCTTTGGCCAGGTTTTCAAAAGGGTATTGCATTCACAGCCTATCAGCCGTCATATTAGAGCTCATTATAACAGGTTGATGGTGTAATTCTGAAATATCCTTGGATTAAAAAACATACCCTAAGTGGTAAAGACAAAATTTCATATACCTTAGGATTTTCTTCTGCAAAACCGGCATCAAGCAGCAGCGACCGTACCGTAAACTCAGTCTGACAGACTTTCATTTCTTCCAGCCAGCCACGTTTCACCAGCGGGTCAAGCCACAGGGAATTTCCCAGACTTCACAACAAATACAGCCGACTCAGAAAAATCTCACCTCAGATTAATCATATGATTAGTTACTGCTGAGCAAAGACTTCTAATTAGCACCTTTCAGAAGTTCTTACAAGGTGAAATCTAAATGCTTTGGTCTAAACGTTTTAGAGGATGGTGGGTCACAAAAACAACATTTTGAGAAATATTATAACCTGCATTAAGAATCTGGATAAGCGTCATCAGAAAAATCAAAATTACTGGTAGCATGCTCATAAGAGTTTGGCTGGTTTTATCTGCTGTAATAACTAATGATTTACTGTTTAATAATTAAAGATTTAATGAATTAATAATTAGTTTAAAAAACAGTTGTAAGCAATGTAACAGGTCCCATGTTGGTTAGCAAGGCAAGTATTTGATAGTCCTGGTAATAAAGATGCACCGTTTAGAACTGTAAGAACTCGGCACCTTTGCAATGATCTAAAAATGTGTTGCATAAATGCATGGAAACATAAAATACAAAGAACTGTTATTTGCCTGCATAAAACCAACAATGGTATAAACGAATGCACATTTTCTAGAATTCATGGTGGAAAATCCCCAGTTGACCTTACTAAAGACTGCCAAACAGACCTGAGAACGATATTTCCCTCGAGTATCTGATTTTCAATTCTCTCCGATACGTAGACATTTGCCTATAAGGAATGAAAGCAACGGTTGATAGCAAAAGAAATTTGCTTATTGAAATTATCTTACATTTTGTAACAGCTTGCACAGAAGACAATGCATCACTTAGTAGAAGGAAAAAATTCTTTCTTGTTTTCCTTCCACTATCAAAAGCTAAAAGAAGAGCCGTGCACAGCTCAGCTGTGTAAATAGAGGTTTTTTCAGGAAGTTGCACCAAAACACAGCTTCTTTTGAGCCATCACTGTATATTTTAGTATAACAAGTGTAAGATACAATTACAACAGTTATCAAAAAACTATTGAACAGACCAATATGCCTCTCATAACTAATGCAAAGTAGCTAGACATTTATATACAGCCTTCTAAATACCTCCTAAACGACAGAGTTCTAGACACTTGAAATGGTCTCAGTGCAGCTACAGTATGGGTGGCTCTCTGGGGTCCTTTAAAGAGTCTAACAATTCAGTCACAGAACTGGGATAGTGGGTTAAATAGGTAGTAGTTCTTCTCTCACTCATGCCACCCCACAAAATGGTATTACTAAATGACTAAAGATAACAGTGAAACAAACAAATATGTGCACAATCAACTCTAAAGCAACATAGGTGTACCTTTTTAGTCCATGAAACATCCCTGTCGACAGGTTTTATGCGACAAACAAAGACTTCAACAGCCTGGAAGCAACCAGAAGCAGAATCTTAAGTTTTGATAAAACATAACAGAAATCAAAGGAACAAAATTACCAAATCCATAGATTACCACACTCACACACAAGTCAAACTTTCTGATGCAGTGAAAATCCATGGGTATAAGGTTCCTATTGCCCTTATGGCTGTAACTCTTTAATCCTGAGCAAAGAAAGCGTGGTCGACAATACAGACTTTTTAACCCTGGAGAAGGATTGATCTTCGAAGATCAGTCCTTGTCCCATTTTATAATTAAACGTAAAAAAGTGTTGGACATTGTGGCCTGTTCTCACTTGGAGATGACTGCAACAAGACTGTAAATGAGAAACAGAGGCAGAGACAAACATACACACATAAAGAGACAAACAGACAGACACAACCAGAAAGACAGACATAAACTAATACATATTCAAGGGGACATAGACAGACACCGATAGGCAGATAGATATAGATACACAAACACACAGACATAAACAGACAAAAACAAACAGACAGACATACAGACTAACAGAAAGACATACACGCAGACAAACAAACAGTCAGACAGACAAACAAAGTCAGACAGACAGACACACAAGTAGGCAGGAACACAAAAATTAACAACTGCTGACCTGGTGAGGGACTAGAGCTAGGTGTGGAGGTAGTTCGTATAGTTGTGCAATTGGAATTTCTGTTGTCTGACCGATGTCCACGTAAAACACTTCAGCCTGGTCTGGATAGTTAGCCACATCCGTCGAATGCACATTCCACACCTCAACCCTAACAAAAATCAAGACAAAAACTCAAGAAGTCCAAAAATGACACAAAGACTAACTTACGTAGCACCATAACCAGCTTGTATCTATAACGGTGAATGATACGTATATATGCATGGATGTATGCCTGCCATCGGGCACCTGGAGGTCAGGTACCTCCAAAGGGTGGATACCCGATACCCGGCCATTCTTAGGCATCACTTTTAAGTGTGGTGAGCCAGAAGCCAAAGACCTGGGATGCCAGCATGCAGGTGTTGTTGCCTCTGCCCACACAGCAGCTGAGCTCAGGCTGGAGTCACCACAGACCCACAAGTGGCTGGTGAAAGCAGAGGACTCAATTACCATAATCTATCTTACTGATACCAGTGAACTTACGTAGGTCTGGTCCTGTCATCACGTCTGGGGACATTTGCAGCTATGGCAAGTTCACCTGCTTGGAACAGCCCTGCCTAAGCAGAACTTCAAGCCAGGAACATGGTCAAGAACAGCGAAAAAAGGAAAAAGATCAAGAACAGGGGAAAAGGAACAATATCAAGAACAGGGAAAAGGAACAAGAGCAAGAAAAGGGAAAAGGAACAAGGTCAAGAACAGGGAAAAAGGAACAAGATCAAGAACAGGAGAAAAGGAACAAGATCAAGAACAGGGGAAAGGAACAAGATCAAAAACAGGGAAAAGGAACAAGATCACAAACAGCGAAAAAAGGAACAAGATCAAGAATTTCAAGCCAACTGATTTCACTTGATGCAACCAATGACGCCATGTGCATTATGATTATTGATGGTTGCTTCAAGTGAAACTGTAGCAAACAAAATTGTAATTTGCTGGAGAAACCAGAAATCACATGGAAACAGAAGAATCTTGTGTTTAACCCTAAATGACATTCAAGAACTAAATTCTACATATTTTTCATAATACTTGTATTCCCTGCAACTGAACTTCAGAGTCTACCATTAAATGAAGGCTTTTGTGTTCTTACGTTGCCACTAAATAATTTTGTCATTGATCAGATAAGACCCAAAACAACTCACCTGTGAAAAACATGCTGAATGTCTTCCAAAGCATATAGCTTTGACAGCTCTGCAGTTTCTGAGAAAAAATATAAACACATCCACTAAAATTGCTTTGAGCATCACTACCCTTACCCAAAGAATACTTTCCACCCCTGGGAATGAACCAAAAAAGTAGACATGGATAAGAAAAGCTTTATCTATTTAATTTATTTTATCTATAAATTTTCTATCCAGCATATTTGATTGTGGGATTCCATCGGTTAGAGCCTGGAGAATGAACCTAAAAGCTGGCTAGGATGAGAAAATTTTTCCAAGAGTTTATTTTAAAAAAACAGATTCGCAGGCCATAGCATCACAACAATTTCATATCAAATTTATGTTTCAATGGTCATTTTCAGAAATCACATTTTGTCCAAAAAATAAGCAACTATTCTCAATCCAATATACAATAACCATTCCTCATTGTCGCATCTCTACAATAAACCACATCACCTGGAATAGCTAATATTTTTCAAATTCTGGCAGAACAACTCACAAGGAAAGCTGTTAGGTAGAAACACTGGACTGCAAATGCAAGGTGCGAGAAAATAGCGAGGATTATTATTACTGGTATCATTTTTATTATTGTTGCAATTATGATTAATATTATTATCTTTTTCTTCAAGTTCTCTGCCCCGGTGCCATTCCTGACATTTATGGGCCTCCTTCTTCAGTTCACCGTATCCGTCCACCGTCATCCAGTCTAGTAACATTTGTCTAGGTCTTCCTCTTCTTTTCTTTCCCTCCATTCTTCCTTCTATGATATCTCTCAGAAGGGAATTACCTCTCTGCAAGTGTCCAATCCATTTGCTATTTCCTACTATTATCACCACCCAGTTATACATAATTCATAATACATAATACAAAATACATAATTCAATGCACTAACCAACAGGACGTTGGTTAGAGGCACGATTGAAGTGGAGAGCCATCTCCATTGAAAGTTTGGTGCCTTCTGCCCTAAGACAAGTCACACGTCCATCTGCATCTCGATGCTCAATCAGCTGAACAAAGCACAACGATGCATCCACCACGTGCTTTATCCATACCTGTTCAAAACAAGAAAAACACTGCTCGTCATAGAACTAGCTCTGAACCAATAACACATTGAATGACGAGCACACCTACAAGTAAGTATGTATAATAGGTTTTGATGCATGGTCTGTGGTCCATTTAGTACATTCAGAAAATGAAACATAATGCTGGCACCATCTCACAAATATGAGAATCTGAAAGCTAATAGCTAAGTGGGTGCAACACAGGATTTTCCACAAGGGTGCTTTCCCAAAAAGGGACAAAGCTTAAATATAAAACATGCTCTGCATGGGATAAGCTTGGTGATCGGTAATTTCTAATTTTATCATTGTCATCGTCATCAGTTCCTGATAACAGCCATCTGGTGACAATAGGTGCAAATGAATGATCTCCATTCAATCTGTCTTCTGTCAAGTACAACGTTTCTCTCATGTTTACTCCTTCGAAGTCTTGTTACATCTTCGTTTAAACCATCTACACAGTATAGTTGATTTTGGAGTGTCAACGTTTGATGCCTTGTGCATTTGGCACTTGTCCCATACATGTTGCTAATTAATAATAATAAGATTAATTAATTAATAAGAGTTGTGCTCTTCCTCTGCTTTTCTCTCCTTTTAATCTTGTATTTAGTGCCTAGTGTTGGATTCAGCCAACTAGTTCCATTCCTATTTAATTATTATTTAACTATTACAACAATAATATAAGATTTCTTCTAATGAATAGATCTACCTGGTATGTGCATGATTCACAAGACAATGAAAGCTACCCATTCCCAAATGCAACCAAATTGTATAATATCTGTACGTATGTATGTATGTATATGTGTATGTAGATATGTATGTATGTATATGCATTTATATGTATATAAAATTATACATGCATACATATGTGAATATACGTATGCATAACATACTTTAATGTTGCCTTCAGTTGGCAGTTTGATGTAGCGAGACGAAAGGCCCGATAGATCAAGACTTGAGAAGACTTTGTGTCGACGATGACAAAGGTTCTGGTGCCTACACAGATGAAGACAAATAAATACTCAACAACTGGTCAACCTCTGCACTTCAGCCACAACATCCTCCAATGCCTAAAAGAACACTTGTTCAAAAAAGGCTGAAAATAAGTGAGCAATCCATGCATTCACTCATTCATTCAGAGAGCCTACGTATGTTTCGCCTTCAAGACATCTACTCAAAGCCCAGGTACTTGTATCACCTTAGAACCATTAGAACAATTACACCATCACTTCCATACGCGATGTGCAGCCTGACATAGTTCTGGCAATTTCACAAGCTAGACCAGTCCAGGAAGCGAACTCACAATCATATGGCCACATCACTGGCAATTCTACCACAGGGCCATCTGTATTGTATGTACAAAGGTTTATTTATGTATGTATGTATGCATGCACGTATCTGAATATTTGTAAAGCACCATTTACAACTTCTCAAGTCACAGAACATGACTGTTCAACAGATCTAAAAAGATGTGTCTGAGTTTAAGCTGACATAAGTACCTGCAGAAGCCAAAGCTCTTGAAATTGTGGCAGAGCATGCTTCGTTTCCCCTTCTCCCTCGCTTCCATATGTTTATCTGACATAGCAGTCAGTTCAGCTGGGATGCTCTCTCCACACCGCTGCAGGACCCGAATCAATCGACTAGACAAATGCTGGCACTCGTCCGTGATGAAGATGAACGAGGTGCACTGATCAACAATCTAAATTCAAACATGTAAATTAAATACAGTACGGCAGAATACAAAACAAATACAAAAGAACGAAACACAAAATAAGCACAAACTACAGAATACATGATAATGCAATGCAATAAATTAAAGTCAAATATGCCAATTAAATACAATACGCAGTATGCAAGACAGCACAATCCAGTGAAAGGCAAAGACAACACACTTGTTTACATGTCTCCACAGAAACTCTTCCATGTACAAAAGCGTTTGACAAACTGGAATATTATGCCAGCTGAAGTCAGGCATTATGGTATAAGGTCTACCATCAACTTCAGCTTTTTATCTGACTCTGTTTGCATGATTCTGATATGACACTCACCAAAAAATGCTTTATCGTTTTAAGTCATTATATTATTAACATGTCAGTTTTCACTGCAACTTTACATCTTTTATAAATAAGAAATTATAAATGTCTAATATTAAGTAGTTATACTTACACTTTCTTTCTCGTCCTCGTAGCATGCAAAATACTTGCGAAGGCACCATAACCGATTTGCAAAGATGTCAAGCTGAGGTGGAACATCAAAATGAATGACCCAAAATGCGTCTGATATGCTGAGCAAACTCAGTACAGTGTCTGTGAGGACTGCAAGCAACAAAAAACACGAGTAGACTTATCATTTCTATGGTTTATTTATCCACTTTAATGCTTTATTTAATTATTTTTATAATTTATTATTCCACTTTTGTGGCTTAACCATCCATTTTCATGGTTTATTCATCCATTATTTTTGTGGTTTATTCATCGGCTTTCATGGTTTATTCATCCATTTTTTTCTATTTATCGATTTTTATGGTTTGTTTATTCATTTTTATCTTTTATTTATTCATTTTACTCTGCATTTTTAGATTATAAACACTTACATATTCAAAAAGAAACAGTTTATTTTTGATAAGAATTGCACAACAGCATTTTTCCAATCATTTCTACTCCGAAACTAATTTCTATAATCATGAGGAATTATTTCTAATTCGAGTAAAAATTGCTAAAAATAACCCAGAACAGGTTGAGAATCATCTCGGTGAGGGAGATTCCAGTCACGATTCACCTTTGCCAGATCGCTGCTGTTCATTTCATCATGAGCCAGAAAAGAATAAACAGAAGATGCCTTTGTCATCTGAAAACCACATGACCAAATACTAATTATTTACACTAAGTTAGACTAATTATTCATACGAATGGGAAAATGGGATGCAGTGGTAACTTTTTTAGTTATTTTCTAGTCTGTTCTTAAGTGAACTAAAGTTCACTTAAGAACAGACTAGAAAATAACTAGAATGTCCACACTGGACATACCACTTGGGTATGTAAGCAGTATTTTTGTGAGATTGTATTTTTGTGAGATCGTATTTTTGGGAGATACTTAAAGGCATTATATTATTTCTCTAAATACTTGCATTGCATACATACATAGCTTGACACAGGTAGTGTAACAAGAAAAAGCAACTGCTTCACATACCACTTAAAAGTTAATAAAGAATATAAGTTCTTTGACACAAACTCGTACAGACACAGGCTGACATGATGGCTTCCAAAGAAGGAGAAATTTTTTCACACATTTCTTAAATGTTATCTACATAATTGTAGTCTTAGACGCATAATCCAGCAGTATGTACGTGACAGTGAACACTATCTGGTGAATAATATGAGAATAAAAAAGGCTGTTTAGGAAAGGCAGTATGCTGGGGTAAAGTCTTAAAATCAAGACAGCTTTTGGCAATTGCTTTCAGGGCCCATAGCTAACGAGAAGTAACAGAGGATTTTCCCCACATCGGCCATTTTGTCGAACTAGCATACCAATGCACTAAATATGTAAGGCTAGTAAAATATATAAGTTCTTTGTCTTTGGTACCTCATATAGCTGTTTGGCTTCAGAACTGTCTTTCGTGAAGATCAGAACTTTCTTCTTCCTTGACTCGAGAAGCGAGAGCACTTGGTTGTAACGCTGATAAGTAAGACACATCAGCGGCTTCTGTTTCACCCGGCCATAATAAGCAGACTCCATTTTGGCAGCAACTACAACCATGGGACACACCTGGTTTTCTAGCGAGAAATCCTTGAGGGCTAGAGTCCATCTCTGGCTGAAGATGAGGACCTGCTGTGGAGCAGAGCCACCACGGCGCTCCTTCAGTTCCAGTTTGTACTGGGACATCAGCTGAAAGACCTGAGAAAAACAGTACACAAGCAGCCCACACAAATTTGTGTTGGCTATTCACACAAGGAGGTAAACACACTATATAATTATATTCATGCATGCTTATATTATGAATAAATATAAGATACATCAAAAACATACCGGTACATATTTAAATACCTACAGACATACCTGCATACATCCTATATATGTATACCCATACATACATACATACATACATACATACTGTACATACATCATAGGTGCATGACAATGTGACATCAAGGACACATAGTGTAATGTCAGCTCAAATGCAAATCTTCTAGTTTGTTCTTAAATGAACTTTAGTACCGCTTGGGTATGTAAGCAGTATTTTTGTATTTTTGTGAGATACTTAAAGGCATAATATGATTTGTCTAACTGCCTGCATTGCAATATTGTAATACACAATTTTTATATCTTTGTCATCAGCTTCAACTTCAACTCAAAAGTGCAAATATACTGTTGCTAACACGAACTTCACAATAGTTGCATAGGACAGCATAGTACACACAAACTCAGTGTTGTTCACTGGACAGTTGGTTGAAGCCTTCTGCAAACAGTTTACTGACAACCAAGAATAAAACACTACCAATTTGATTTCTCTGCTTACTTACCTCTGGTTTGAACTGCTCCATCAATATATCTGCATCTTCCAAAACCTATTTTAAACAGGAAAAGTAAGGTGACAGTTTGAACAAAGTAATGATTTCACAGCAGTTCATAAGGCATCTGTGCAAGACTGTCTAGTGGTTAGCATGCTTGACTCCCAATCAAGTGGTTAGGGTTCAAATCCCCACCAAGGCAGACAGATGTTGGAAAATTTTTTCCTCACTTGCATCCCATAGCAAACTGAGTAAGCTGACCACAAACTGTCATTGGGAAGATTAGCCGCGAGGGAGAGGATTGGCCACCCACCCTCACATACCAATGCTAAAAAATCAAGTCGTTAACTTTTCATACTTATGGCTGCCTCCTGAGGTCAGTTTAAGGGACTGCTCTTTTGATGTGTCAAATAATACTGCATCATATTGTAACGTTAAAGTTCTACATCAAAGAATGACTTATATTTGATACAACAGAAATTATGATGTGCATTAGTTGATCATCTACAACAATGTCACGAGATTAAACAAATAACAATAGTCTCTGTGATTCTTATGTCACTTGCATCACACTTTTCTAACCAAGTATTAACAGGTAAATCAAATGATGCATTAATTTAGGATATTAGCTTCTGCATTACCATCAGTTTCTGCCTAAAGAATAAAAAACACTTAATGGCATTAAGATTCTTTAAAGAAGATGGACTACTCAAAGATTAACAAGTAATACCCTACACTTAACCTGAACTAAACTAGCATCACTGAGTTCGAAATCTGATCTAATCTGAATATTTCTATAGCATTGTTATTGTCATGCACAAGGCTTCAATCAATGATCACTTCTAAACAAAACTGCATTCAGAAACACTATCTTTTGAATGCAAGCAGCTAAAAATCTTTTCAACAGAACCAGTCGAGAATCATTTAGATAGAACCAGTCAAAATTCCTTTGGACAGAACCAGTCAGTCAAAGTCTTGGACAGAACCAGTTGTGAATCCTGTCAACAGATTCAGCCAAGAAACCTTTGGGCAGAGCCAGTAAAAATCCTTTGGAGAGAACCAGTTGAGAATTCTTTGGATGGAACCAGTCAAGAAGCCTTTGGATGGAACCAGTTGAGAATCATTTGGACAAAGCCAGTCGAGAACCCTTGGGACAGAACCAGTTGAGATGGCCAAAATGAGTCGAGATTCCAGTGAACAGAAGCAGTAAAAGTGTATGGAACATTAAAAACAAAGACAAGTCAAAAAGAAACCAACCACATGAGAAACCCTGTTGAAGCTGATCAACTTTTTGTCCATCATCCGTAGAAAACTGTTCGGCGTGCTGATCAAAATCTCACACCCGTTAATCACATTCACCTGAAAAAAACGAACAGAAGAGCATATTTAAATTCCATTTATCTTAACATTACTGCTTCTTAGTTAAATCAAAGGGCAATCCAAAATCCAGACCCAGTCCAGCTAAAATCCAAAAGGCCAAAGTACCTCCCCTTGCTCACTCCCCACTTTATCCTCCTTTAGCAACAGTTTACAATGCCAGGTAAGTAAGCAAGTAATCCTGTATTCAGTGCATGATAAACACCCATACATACAAGTTAAGCTAAATTATCAAAACAGTAAGCGTCACCTAGTCAACAATCAACTGCCATATCACCAAACCTCTGTTGCAACGTAATGTGACAAAACATAAACATATAGCACCCTTCAAGACTCTTGCTCCAGAAGAGAGCTGTAATGCATCACCTGATTACTTAATTAGTAAGGGGACTGTTGCTCCTCATTTCTCTCTTTCCCTCTCCCTTTTCTCCTCCTTCCCATGCCTCCCTCTCTTAATCATCACAAAACTTAGGGACAGAACTTACCATACTTCGTTTTCAATCGCAAGTTAGCGTAATATGTAACCTGTCTTAAACGCATTTATCATACACATTAGTATCGTTTAATTGACCTGGCAGCACCAGCTTTGGCCCACAGGTACACGCATCTAACAAAATATTATATAGATTAGTTAACCTCTTGATTTTCATCACCACCTCCGCCATAGAGCAAGTGGACTCGTAGTCTGATCTGGTGGAGTCGGAGTTGGTCCTGGCAGCTGAGAACATGTCGACACTGATCATAGATGGTAAGCACATTATTCCAGTAAGGGCAGAGGATCAGCACGTATGGCTAACATGTTAAAGAAGAACAACTTTTGCTATAATATAATGTAATATAACTGAAAATATTTATATAGCATCTCTTAGGAGAATTTCAAGATTGTTCTACAGCTTAAAATTAAACATTTTGAGGGGGAATGAAAATTTCGTCTCCGAGACAAACTTGAAAGCTGCTGCACACCAGTTTTAATACAAATGCTTTCATATGTCCCAAGTGTGAGTTTAGTGCACTCTTCTTCCAAGTATATCTCTTTTTGATCCAAAATGGTAGCTGGCCATCAAACCATACCATACCATACCACTTCACGCCATATATACCTTGCCACACAATGATGAAGATGAAATCAATGGCAATGATGACACTGATGATGAAGACGATTTCAGTCTGAATGTATACAACATAATACAACCAGTTTGGTAATGCCCCTTACAAGAGCTCGTACAGTGTATACGTTTACTACATATATTGGAATTTTAATTTAAACAGCACATAAACGAATGCCTCAGATTATTTATTTTTTTATTCAGCTGTCTAGAAGACAACCTGGGGTACAAACACTGAAAGAACAAGCAAATTCCTAGCCCAATTCTGTGTGTTCTGTCAGTTCTTCAACGTCCTTTAGGGCCGAAACTTAGGCCTCACCCATTTCAACTTGCTTACTTACCATAAACTCACTTCTGGTTTCCCTGATTTATCAGATTTTGACTGGGCTTCTCCAAACAATTCTGACTTTTTTATAGGGCTGTACCGAATAGGTGATTATCACTATTCGGCCGAATACGAATAACTGGACCAACTATTCGGCCGAACACGAATACGAATAGTAACAACTGACCTGCTCAAAGGCTGAATGTTAACGTTAACCAATACAAATTATTGCAGTGTCATTGTGTACAGTGACTGAATGTTAATGTTCAGTCACTGTACAAAAAGAATGAGATACTGACACTGCGATACCGCGGTCCAGGCAGTAGGCAACGCCTGGCTGCAACCACAGCATATATTATTTTAATGAGAGAGTCACTTCAGTCCACTCGCTATAGCAGCCACATATGCAGAGATGGATGTCACGTGACCACAATTCGTATTCGGTCCGACCGCTACTATACGGCCGAATACCGAATAACTTTTTGGCCCACTATTCGGCCCCGAAGCGAATAAGAAGCAAATGTTCGGTACAGCCCTAATTTTTTACTATGGTTGCACAAGGAGAGATCACTGACTAATGCCTTGAACATTATGATGCTGTTCTAAAGATCAGACCCGTTAGGACAAGTAAACTCCCCAAATGGCTCAGGCTACTTACGCTGGTGCTGTACTTCGGCAGGTCCCTGTAGGTGCTACGGAAGTTGAGCACAGATACAAGTGGCAAGAGATAGGCAAGAGTTTTGCCACCAGGACTGCCATCTTTGTTCCTTGACTGGGAGATGCCGATCACATCCAGGCCTCTCATCACGGATGGCCAGGCAAACGACTGTAGCTTTGTTGGACGAGTTATGTCATACAGACCTGGAGTCTAAAACAGAAATGAAGTTCAGCTGAGACTAATACAAATTACACCAACACATTTGGATTATGCATTAGTTATTTTTGCAGTGCATTTCTGTTTTTTATATTATTTACAAAATGCTGTAATATATAAAATTAAATTAACTTGTACAATCGCCATATATTAACATAGAAAATAGGCCACCAGAGCCCTATGCAGGGCCGCCATCTGACCCTAGTTGGTTCACCTTTTGACTTCCATATCAGTACTTGATGTTCACGTTCTCAGGTCAACAAACACTCAGTTCAAACTGCTTTAAATGCTTTGTATTGTAATGTATTGTATTTGTCAATTTCAACAGCACCTCTTACAGAACAAACTGCTAGTATGAAAGTCCCAAAAAAATAGGCGAGTCTCGAATAGCAAGCGGAAGATTGCGTCAAAGTGACCAAACCAAAGCCCTGTGTTGCATATGCCTCCAGTTTGCTCCCAGAAATTCAAACTTTTGCTCCCCTAACAGTTCAGGAAACTTTCTTGGTCTGTCTCAAAAGACGTACCTTCTTTCAGAACTTCTACACAGCCATGCCACAGCACCTTGAAATGTCCTATACAAGTGCTAGGATACATACATACATACATACATACACACATGGAAGTCAGCCATCAACTGATTGCTTGAGCCTTATAACAAGTGATATAAAGTCATAAGATTAGATTAGATTACTAAGCAATACCAGGCAAACCAGGACTGAGATTTGTCTCATGAATGCAAATAACCTGACAAGATATTATGGCAAATTGGACAGGTAAACAACAAGGTCTGAGAAGCTCTTACATTTTGGATTAGATCAGCAAAGGGCTGACCACTGATGTCCGTGACACATTTGACAAATGTACCGCCATCGACTAGAATCTCCAAATCCTCAGCTGTCAACTGTCTCATTGTCTGTAACAAGATACACAACACTTGCTCAAACACAGTGTCAACAATTACTCTCGAAGCCCACCACTAGTCACTTCTAGTTATCTGAGCATTGTTTCCCAACTGATCAACTACTTGTTGTTAATAAATTTTAATACTGTTTACGCAAGTAGAGCAAGTGTCTCTAAATGGTTTCACGTGCAGTGGTGCTAAACAAATTTCTGATAACAATGATCATAATCATTGTTTTTTTCATCAGTATCGAATAAAATAAGTCATTCATTCTCAATATCATCAGCGTCATTGTCGGCTTCATCGTAATCAAATATCAGGTCAGCATTTTAAAAAGATGCTATGATTTTCCTTTCAAATAGCAAGTTTTCATCCACTGTGCAGAAATTCAACTGTCTAACTGTTCACAAAATAATGCAAGAAAACATCTCGGAACAGATGACTTGAAAAAAGCTGGATACGTTATGCACAGCTTTACTTTATCTGCTTACGTACATCACAAGAAGAACTGGGCAGCGCCAAACAAGATGACAAATGAGGTTCATTCAGATCACTGGAAACAGAAAAACACACACAGCGCTAGTGTATGGACTGGGCAAAGGTCAGTGGCAAGCTGTTAACCTGCAATAGGTGTGGGTTAATAAACTGAATGAAAGTGGATCCATATCTTCATAACATGATAGCACATTTGTTGTGCATGGCCAAATCGGTAAAGGTGTTTTAGTCCTGCTCCACCCATATGGTCTGGAACAACAGCCCTGTGTTGAGAAGGTCTGCTTCATCAAATGCGTCCTTCAAGCGGCATTTCTAAATGTTTTATCTCTTAAACTCCTCAGTTAGTCTTCTCTATCCACTAATTCACTCCTCTGAGCGATGCCAGGAATTTCTTAGTCTCTCCCTCTCTTTTCCACAAGCGCTTGAAGACCTTCCTATTTCCCAGTGCTTCTGGGTTGTCGGGCCGGGAGCGCCTCTGAGGAGTTTATCTTGAAGTTGTGGTTTACAAATTTTTGATTACATTACATTACATATGATTCAAGTTTGACATCTGGCAAAATAATCTCTTATTGTTAGTATTGTCACTGTGTGTCTCTTTTGTCTATATCTCTTCAAGGTAAAAGGACTGTATTTTCAAATTCGGTTTTGCTTAGAAGCAACCATCAACAATAACAGAGTTTCACAAACACCTATAACAAAACAAACATCTCCGACAGTTTGCTCGACACAACAAGAAATCCTTATTTTCACATAAAAGCCATAAACAGAGCCCTGCACGCAGAAATTAAAGGCATATGCTTTACCACATGGTGTGGTACATCAAGAAATGCAGAAAGATACACAGCAGAACACAGTAAAAACCTCTTGATCTGTTTATGAACACTGATTTCATCTGAGGATAACTTTACAGTTGGCTGGGGTGCAACTTCTTTCTTTCCTACAGCACTAAGTCTGCAACAGAAGTGACCAAAAGAGTCTTAAACAACAGTCTAAAACTTCACCATGTCTGTAATAGAAGCATCCAATAGTCTAAAACTTTAAAAAATGCAATCTAGAACATGAACAATACAGTCAAAAACAACAAAACTGTTATCAATCTCACAAAAGAACAGCTCAAACCAATCAGTAGCTGACTGGTTGAGTACTAGTCTTGAAAAGTGGAGGCTGCAGGTTCAAGTCTCCCAAGATGGTTACTGCATACAGACCTTCAAGTCCTTCATGCACAATTGCTCAGCACCATCAATCAATGCTTTTGCCATACAATACAACTTCTGCTTCTGAGTTTTAGATTAGATTTCATAACTTTACAACAACACCACTGTTACCAGTCTCACCTTTCCAGAGGAATTTTCGTCTCCGAGTTCTGAACTGTGGACCTTTTTGGAAAGCTTTGAGCATTCGAGACATTGGTTTTTGGAAAGCTTTGAGCATTCGAGACATTGGTATTTGGTACCACAAAATCTAAATGAGGCGATGCAGCTGTTGGAGTCGAGTTGTGAACACTGGATTTCAGGTGTTTAGGCAGACGGCTTTTGACAAGAGACTGAACTGGAGATATCTCTCGCGTGGCAGTCAATACATTTGATGCCTCTTGTGCAGATTTACTCTCCTGTTGTACGGCTCCACTTGTTGAAGTGCGGGATTCTTCGGCAGACCTAGCTGAAAGAGCGCCACCTGGTGATTGGCGCTGAGTTCTGGAACATGGGACTGCTGCACCTGGTGATGAGTAGTATTCTCTGTCCGAGCCAGAAGACACAGCTCCACCAGTTCTTGACAAAAGAACTCTCTCTGGTGTTGGTTGATTTTCCCTCTCTGACCCAGAGGACATGGAATAACTTTGTAACGATGAGGCCTTCTGCGTCGATGCATCCGGCTGAAAGGAGCCATTCAGCCGAGTTCCCCTTTTGGCTCTTTCAGCCGACTTAAGTCCAACCAAAGGAGTTGGTTGACTTGTCATCAGAGACTTCAGCAAATCACCTCGTCCCAAAGAATTCGTGCCAACACCTCCACCCAGTGAAAAACAAGCAGTATCAACTGCAGACCTTGCGCCAATAGAATCATCAGTTCTGATGTCGTCACGGTCAACGGTTCTGTTGTCTCCTGGCAACTTGTCTGATACAAAATAAAATTTAACTATATTTATCAAGAATCAGGAAATAAAAATCTAAGCTATGAAGCACAGACAGATTATTATCAACTGGTTTTTTGCCAACACTACACTTCCAAAACATACATACTGAAACACACACGCACACACATACACGTCCTCAACGTGGACATTTCCTCAAAACCATAACTTTGGCAGCCAAATCAAGTACCATGTTATAAAGCGGACTTAATCCTTGTATGCATTTCCATGACTGTGCATGTCATCATAATGGTGCAAATGTCAGAAGAGCTCAAAGTACATTTGTATTTATCCATAGCAAAGAAGAGCAGTTCTTAAGCAAACCAACAGAGGCACCCATAGGTACAATGTGTTAGCAACTGCGTTTTTCTTTAGCCTTCGCATAAGTACATAAGAAAGGAGGGTAGCCAGTCCTCTCTCATCACCTGTTCTTCCCACATACATTGCACTGGCAGCATACTTTGAAAACCAGCAAGATAACCGTTAGCCTACAGCGCCTTTAAAGAACCTCTCAAACAAGATGTCAAGCAAACCTAACTGAGGTGATTTCGTCTGGCGAATACTAGTCATGGTGAAGGAAAGTTTGGGACTTTTACCTTCGAGTTCGTTGCTGTATGCAGCATATTTCTCTCTGACGAGAAGATCACCAATGTTGACTGTGTTGATGCCATCGAGAGCGTAGAGCTCGATGTTGTATTTGCCATCGCTGTGTGAAAGAAAGGATGCCTTCCATGACTTTGTTCCTGTGTGCAACATAGCAACAATTATTTGTTGTCTCATGCAACAGAACAAGTTTGCAACTCAATGAATGAATAGCAATGATTTTACTCTTCTGTGCTAATATGTGCTTTGTTCTTAAATGGAACAGCAACAACAACTTAGTTCTTCTGCACAACGTAACAATAATAATTTACAACTTATTGCTTGGAAGCACAGAACTAAGATTGGCTAACAAATCCTCAGAATCCTCGAAGGAGATTTCGAATCAGGCACAAGCACAACAGCAGCAATTCAAAGCAATTCAACAATAGGTTACAGGTTACACAGACTTGAAAAAGAACTGTTAATCATCCACCATTCTACTTTGTTAGACCAGTAGTTATAGCCCTAGAAATTCAACAGAAAAATTAGGAGTAATTTAGGACTACACCCCATGTCTTACTTCTGAATATGTCGGTCATGAAAACGATTGATGATTCGTCCCATTTATGAGCTGGCCTAAACACAAACATTCTTCTGAGGAAAAAGAATACTTAGAAATATTTCTTTTATAGAGTTAAATAGAATCTGAAAAACTTAACTCATTAACTCAACAGTGACAACATCCAGTATGAGATTCCAACAATGTCTATTGCATACTCTAGAGTAATGTGGGGTGTCAGGGTTCAAGTCTCCCCTGAGACAGTTACTGTGTAAGGACACTGAACAAGTCCTTCACACACAGCTGCTCTGTGCCTTCGACTGATGCTTCACCATTAAATGGTGGCACTTAATAAATACAGAAATAATAATAATAAATAAATAAATAAAGATCAATCTATAATTAAACCAATCTCTACAAGCAGCCACTGGTGCAACAACATATCCTTGCTTCAGCGAATGATGGCAGGTGGCATGTTCTCCTCTTGCCACCAAATTTATCCTCACATCAACACTGTACAGTCAATGCACTCATTTTATAACTGAATAAACTAAAGGGCAACAGTGAACAGAATCCTAAATTATCTCTTTGTCCTGGCTGGGATTTAAACCTCAGCCTTCTGAGGTGACCATCCACTGTGTTAACCACTAGACCACTGTACCACTCACTGAAAGATCGTACATTATACAAATGGTATTGAATGACAAATTCAGCAGCTTCTGAGGGTACGACACAAATGGCAGTAACACTGACGCCATCTTAAAATGCACTTTCGATAGATCAGTCGTTGTAGAATATCAATGTGTGCAGTTATACCCAGTGTCCTGATACATGCAAACCACTGAAAGTTAAAGTAATGATGGAGCAGCTACGAACATTTGGAAAAGATAAGCATACCCCAACCTCGTATTCAGATTAAAGTCCATAAGCAGCGTGACTGGATGGATATTGCGCAGGATGCAAGACTTCACCAGGAAAGGCAGCTGGAAAAACTCTTCAATGCATTCTCTCAGCCTACACAGACATGCAACAGCAGTTAGTACTGACTATACCATCACCATTGAACACAACCCCACTGAAACCTCCAAAATTTGCCACCATCATTGAAACAAGTTTAGCACCTTTGTGAGGTTCTTAAAAGGCGCAATATAAGTAGGCAATACATATACACATACACACATCATCGTCATCTTCATCTTGTCTTTTACTGATCCAAAATGAAAATGGAATGCCTTACAAAGGAACATGGAACACTCAGAAATAAGTCCCTTAAGCTAACTCTGAGAGGGAGGCGGGTGGCCAGCCCTCTCCCTCACCACCTTCTCACTGACAGTCTATAATCACTCTCCTCATTGCAGCCGAGTTTCTTTCCTGGTGGGGATTTGAACCCTTGACCTCTAACTTGACAGTCCAGCATACTAAAGTCCACCTTAATTAGGGCCACCTATTAACATACATACATACATACAAACATACAAGTACTACACACGTAATGATGTGATTGGTGGGCAAGTCAGTAGCTGGTTTGATATGTTTTGAGGTTTTATTATTGTCACTTTTGCTTACAATACTCTTGATAACTTAGAACTGACTTTCCATGTGAATCACTGTTGGTCATTACAGTTGTAATGGCAAAACAAAATGCAGTGTTGTATATTTATCTGTATTTTGCAGTGTAACTAAGTTCTCCCCCCAGTTTTACATTTAAAGAGCAATCGCTAAATCTCAAGTGATGACAACTGAAAGCTGAGTTTAAATTTTGTCTTCCTATCATTGTCATCAGCATTATCTATCATCAGGCAGTTTAATCATCATCTGCATCACAGTCCATTCATGTATCATCATCATTACTATTAGCACTCACTTCATCATCTGAAATATCATCATCAAGTGCTTGATTATGATTAATATCACTATCAACACCGTGTAATCAATGCTTTCGAGCGGTACTTAACATACACACACACATACATGTATAATTATTATAATCACATTCTTCATCATCATCATCACCATCACAGAAATTATCAGAGTATTGTTTTGATTACAAATATATATCTTCTTATCTTCTTGATCAGGTCAAAACTGGGATTCACATAGACTCAGATGACTAGGGGAAATCTTTTTAATTTGAAAGCACAGTTGCCTAAAATTTACTTTTAACTGAAGCTTAACTAACAAGGTACGTCTTGCCAGATAGTTACAGTAGCACAAGAGAAACAACTTACCAGCGAATGGGAATCATAACACAGTCTTTGCCATAATCCAACAGGTAACAACTGAAAAGAAAGATCAAGAGATTAACATAAAACATGCCACAATTCTTAACTTGGAGATAAAACAAAACACACTCAATGCAGTCAGGTTCAATGGCTAACTTTTGGCATTTTCGTAATGACAGTGCAACCCAAAATATCGCCCAGTAGCAAAGTCAGATTTACTGGATTTTTGCAAAAGATAAATAAATAATAAAATAAAGCATAATGCATCCAGAACCGTAGTTTGATTTTTTAAGGGGGAGATTACAGCAACATGAGGTAGTTGTTAAAAATGGGTATGAGAGCTTGGGATGCAGTTAGGGTTGAAATATAATGTGCAGACAGAGTGAGGATGGTTCTTTCAAACTGGTCAAAACCTCTGCATAATTCCACTTTTGTGCACCATGTTAAGTTCCACAATACCTGTATTAACATCAAATCCTAAAACAGACTTAATCTGTGATCTGCATCCCCAAATGCATTAACACTAAGTTAATAAGCATCATCAACAGTCTCATACCCAAGAACATGAATTGAATGTTACCTTGCATGTGGTCCCGTATTTCTTTGGACAATCTGATCGACTCGTACTCTGTACCATTTGTCCCTCTCTTTGCCAACATAGCACTATTGTAAATAAACAAAGTATTATAAAAGACAGAAAGTTAAGATAAAATGCTGAAAATGAATGACTTGCTAATTTAATCAATTTTCTAACTTAAACAGCTTGAAATATCTTTGTTCTGGCAGCAGATCCAGAAATGATAATGATTTGCTGTCATTTGGCAAATCTTAGCCACAACATACAATTGATAAGTACATGTTGTATGATTGTTCAAGTGTAGGAATGTGTGCATGTATCTGGCTATTTATACAGTGTCTTTTAAGAACCTCAAAAACGTGCTAAAACATAGCTATCGAAAATACAGCTATAGCGTGATTCCCATCAACTGAATAAAACAACCAAAACTAAACAAATAAAAAGCAATTGTAAAACACATACAATTAAAGATCAAAAAATAAGAAAACTGCTGAGAAAATTCAAACCTGTCCTAAAACTGGAGTCACAGCTTTTGATATAAAAGCAACGCTGTTGAAATATGCATTCATCTTCAGGCACAACTCATCAAACAATCGATTTTCTTTGCTAAGACCCATTTCCTTGAGTAGGTAACACCCCGGATCAACCATCTAAAACATCCAGAAGTTAACAAAACAGTTTTACTATCTCTCTTCACCCATATTAGTAAACAAAATATCATGGTAGAAATGTTATGACTAGATTAAAAGCATAGTTATCGTGCTATAGCTGACTATGGCTTGCTATTAGTGTGCCAATGTTCATACCTTGTGCATTTGACACTGGCACTATAGAAGTTGCTGTTACATTATTATGTGACTCAATAGTCTGTTCAGTTATTGCATGGTTGTGGGTTTGAGATTCCTTAGCAGACCTCATGTAAAAACCCTGGGCAAGTGATCACACACATGCCTCAGTAACCACACAGAATTTGGTGCAAGACGGGAAGTAAATGGCAAGTCAGGTGATGCACTGGCCCTGCTACTAGCATTCCCACACCTTGGGATTTGTCCATTACAGTATCAAGAGCCAAGGAATGGTAAATAAATTCCACCAAGGAACATGGGAGCTTTACTTTATCATGACTTGCAGGCTGCAACCTCATAGTAATGTACATCACCAAGTGCTTGAGCCAAAAAACCTTCAAACCCAAATCCACATATTTAAGAAATAAACTATTGTTGCTAGAAGCATGCAATAAGCGATAAATGTATAAAATTAGAATAAATTTTTAAATCACAAGTTGTCATTGCTAGGGTGCTAGTTGCGTTTGGCTGCAGGGAGTTATATGTATGGGAAATGTGTATCTTCAATACAGTGTGACCTACAAGTTGAAGCGTAATGTATGGGAAATGTAGAGGTAATGTATGGGGAAAATGTGTCTTCACTACAGTGTGACCTACAAGCAGGAGTGAAGGTATGGAGAAAATGTATGATGTATGGTAAAGTGAAATATAAGTGAAATGTATGACAAATGCACAGGAAAATTAATCTTCAAAGGGAGCTATTATGAACCAGCGTAGGGAGTGCAAGCCGTATAACCAGTGTAGGCACAATTCATCTGTTCACAGCAAGCAGAAGTTACCTTTAAAACTTCCACATCCACAGCTAGCTCCATTTTCTCAAGGCTGAGTAAGTTATTCTGAAAGCAAAAACAAAATTTTAAAAATACATATATAAATAAGCTACAGAATAGAGGCAACAGCTATCTCGTTTACTGCCAAACTAGAAGCCCTATTCATTTGCTGGCAGGTGGTCTTGCGTACCATCTGTAAAGGATTTCGTCACCCCTTACATATGCATGTGATTTACCTGGACATTTACACAGCGCCTTATAAGAACCTCTTCAAGGTACGTCTTGCCAGATTAGATTAAGTTAGTTCAATAAGAACAAAACGTTCATCCGTAGGCAAATAAAACTTGAATCGTAGAATTCTCTCTCTATTTACCAACGGCAGATACGATTTACTCTTTGGGGTGCTTCAAGCATTCGTTCTTTCAACTTTCCAACTCTAACTGGGTAGAACAAATAAGCAACCAGTTTGTACTAGTGCTTTTGCAAAGTTCCTAAAAATAAGGGTGTGATTTGTGGCAGGGTTTGATTTGTAAAAGACATAAGGAGTTAAATGGACGGAAGACAGCTTGAACCAGAGGGATTTATCTTCCAAATACCTCTGTATGTGGTTGTCAAATAACCCCAGTAAGGTAAACCACGGTATACTGTGCAGCCCACACGTAATACTACAGAAGCAACAATGCTCTTCAATATCTTTCACAATAACAATAGGTTTTGTGCAAGTTACTAGGTGGGCCATATGCTTTGTACCTTGGCCGACATACTTAGAGTATCGGGACCGCTCTGTTTTGGCCGTTGCTTTTCGGCGTCGCCCGTCGTAATGACGTTAATTATAGGCGTGACTTCTGTAAGTGTCCTGTAATTGACTGAAGTAAATAAACACGGATTCTAATGTCCGCTCTTAAATAAGGGTGAGGGTTAAAGTTAGGGTTAGTTCGGCTTTTTATATATTATTCTGGGTCACAACGCCACGAAATTGCTTTCTGATTTAGTTATCACACCGGCTACTATCGAAACCATCCGAAAAAGCACGCGCTGATTCAGGTCATTATAAACTTTTATATTTCTGAAAACTGTGCACAAAATCTTACGGTGAATAATCAACTGAAAACTTGCAAATTATTCCTTATGCCCAAAAAATAACAGATGCAAAATCACAAGTACGCGTCAAAAAACTAAGAAATGAAAAACAATTTTATTCACTCCCCATCGCCAATCTAAAAATAAAATGGCTCACGAGGGCAGCAGTCTTCTGTGCAAGCGATTGAGAATTAATCGGCTGGAGATCAGCTCATATTGCTGTCTAGTGTTTAAGTCAGCTAAATAATAATAGTAATTAGGCCCTACTGTTATTAATCAGATACTTATTTCGGGCTAATTTATGAATTTACCTAAAAAAGATAAGTCTTCAATTGTTTGTGATATGAAATAAGAGAAAGAGAAGGATCCCTCAAATCTGCTGGTAGTGAATGGTCTCAAGAACCACTGTACAGATTTATGGATTAGCTGAATTGGTCTTATGTAATTACATAGGTCCTATGTAATTACATAAGACCAATTCAGCGAATTTCAATATTTCTGTTACTATTACATAGGATAAATGTAATTAACTTAAATTATATGTTAAATTTCTTAAAGACCAATGCCATTCTGACCATAATATGGATCTTATTTATATACTTCATTTGCTAAATTAAACTTTTTAGTCGATAACTATCTGGAGCTGTGAAAATGACTGCTGTACATAATTTCCTAATGAATGCCTCAAAGGACTTTGCTACAGTGCTGAGTTTTTATTACTTTGTCGTGATTATGGTCACTATGTAACTCTGTTGCACCACAAAATATAATCGTATTCGTAACATCGAGATTTCTACAGCGCCCAGTGAAATCTGATTCCCCCAATCACCCAGGCGCTCAATCAAAACAAAATTTAAAAAACGTAAATGCAAATGCACAGTTTTCTGTAGCAACCTTATGGCCTCGACTCTGCTCATGTTTCAGCGATGCCTCGTGCAAGATCCTTCACCCGTTTCAATTTGAGGTCATGTGTACGAACCATTGGACCGTAGAACTGATCGTGTTTTATGTGCCAATTTTTCATCTGAATGTACTTAATTTCATGTCTGTATTTTCTACTTAGGTGATGAATGAACGTATATATATATTGTAGAAGTAATTTAAATTAATAATTTAAATTAGTAATTTAAAAGAAACTAGACAGCGTTAACAGATGGCAACGGGTCAGTGGCGCTATAGCAATAGCCAGAGCCTGGGCAGACGCAGTGGCTGAACAAATTTTAAAGCCCAACCTGTAAAGTCCAGTTTAATTTTGCGTCATGACGTCAAAAGTCTCAATTAAGCTTATTTTACGTTTTTGCGGAAAAACATCATCATGTTGTACTTTTTATAACTGCCATTTATAAAGTTAGAAAAGCAATTCTACCATCAAAATGTTCACAAGTGGGTCTCTTTTATTTGTATCAATTTATTTTATGAACCAAAAGCTTGAAATTCCTTCTCTTATCTGTCCATGACATCGACAATGCTAAACATCGTCTTTCTTCCTGTTTCTCTTAAATTCAAGATTGGTGTATTCCATGCGTTTGAAACTTAACGCCTCAAAGACGGAACTCATTTGGTTCATTCGTCGCCCTTTCTGCGCTCCTGATTCTCAAGACCTTACTCTCAACCTTTCAAATGATTGCTCCATCACTCCATCCGAAGTTGTCCGCGATCTTGGTGTCCTGCTGGACTCCTCCCTTTCTCTTAAAAAACACATCTCCTCTATAACCAAATCCTGTTTCTTCCATCTCAGACGAATTCACCAGGTCAAGAAAAGCCTAAACGAAAAATCTCTTCATATTCTAGTACAAGCGCTTGTCATTTCGCGTGTAGACTACTGTATTTCGGTTCTATATGGCCTCCCTGCCTCCACTCTTCATCCACTTACTTCCATTCTTCATTCTGCTGCAAAGCTTATCAAGAATCTCTCCCCACGTCATCACATTACCTCGACTCTACGTGAACTCCACTGGCTTCCTATACCAGCCCGCATTATTTTCAAGATCTGTCTTTTAATGTATCGCATATCTACCCACTCCTCCCCATCGTACCTGACATCTCTCGTCACCCCGTGCTCCTCCCTCCAGTCTAGACGAGGACTGCGTTCATCTACGTCCGGCTCTTTTGCTACCACCCGTTCTACCAGGAAGTTTGGAAACCGTGCATTCGCTCTCGCCGGACCAACAGAATGGAATAAGCTACCAATCGCCATCCGAACCTCACCTACGATAACTACATTCAAAGTTGCACTTAAAACATATCTATTTAGACTGTACTATGCTTAACTTAGTTCATGTTACGCGCTTTCGTGCAAGACTAGTTTTGTTTAAGCGCGCTATAAATGCTACCTTACTTACTTACTTACTTATTCTGAAACTATAGGCACTTGCAGTTTTTTTTTATTTAAGTGAAGAAGTGTGATTTTTAAAATTTGAAATTAACGAGAGTAGCGCTTAAGAATTTAATACTGAATAAGGCGGTGAACACGTTTTGAAATCGGATAATAAATATCCCTCAAAATAAAAAATCTTACACCTCCGTCAGCTCCAATTTTGCATTTTAAGGATAATCCCACAACTTAGCGAGGTGAAAGCGGTACAACTTTTTACTTTCTCACCTTTATAGCATTGCCTTACTTGGAGTTACTTGTGGAGAGGTGATCGTTTCACATGGAAAACACTGGAATTCTAGCTAGGCCTATTCAGCTGTGGGTGGAATGTAATAAAGTCAGCTTGGATATAGGCCTAGTTTAGATTTTTCTGCAAGATTTAAACAAAGCAGGTGTCATGGCTGCCTTGCCCGATCACACTTAGAAGTGTATACAGGGATTAAAGCTTTTAAGGGAAATGCTGTATTGTATGCTCACATGTACAATTCAGCAAACAAAGTAGGCCAATAAGCCAGCGAAGTGTCACAATTTTCACAAGCATTAGTTACCGAAGTCTAGTCAATCCTACCGAAAATGTCCAATCGAATCATCAGTAGTTAGTCAGTCTTGTAACATGCAAATTTGAATTGTTTACAATAGCTGGATTTAAATGGCCCCAGGCAATAATTAGTAGACGGTCAGATATATCACTTACGAGAATTGATGACTCAAATGAATGTCCATATGCATTAGTACAACTAGGCTATTTATTATCTATTAGGGCTACAGAAGAATCGGTTATTCGCGTAGGTCTAAGTATTAATGAGATAAAATGATACGAGTAGAGACTATTGTAGAAATTGTGAATATAAACATGTTGCTCGGCTTTAATAAGATCGACATTAAAATCACCCCCAATAAATACTTTTCCCAGTAAGCGACAAACGAGACAATAAATGCTCCATTTCAACATTAACTCAATTCTGACGAGAGAATTATTTCGGCCGAGGCCGAAAAAAGGCGCTGCACACGAACAACAGTTATTCGTTGACTGCAGCCACGTGGGGCACGGTAACACATTGGATAGGGATCTCGGCTTGAGAGTACGGGTTCGAGCCTTCTCCGATACGGTTATTGTGTAGGGACCTTGAGCAAGTCCTTAACCCACAACTGCTCGTCGCCATCGATTGATGCTAAGTCATTATATAGTGGCGCCTAATAAATAAATAAAACATGAGGCGCGTGTCAGCATATACACTATAAAAACAATTAATTATCAAATCAACATGACAAAGACATGAAATTAATGTTATAAACTAACTTTCATGCATAGCCTACATGAATACATACAGAGAAATATAAAATTTCAGCGCTTCATAAACCGCAATTATTTTCCCCTCACCCCTTTTTGATTTTAATAGCAGAAGGCGGATGTGACTGTCAGGACCAAGGGGTGGGCAGGTCCCACTTACTTACTAAATTTCATATACAAGGGGCAGGTTGACAGTCTAGAGGGAGACTCCAGTTATGGCGGTTTGAGATTGCACAACGAGAAGAAGAAACGCGCGAAAAGTTATTGTGTTGACTTATTTCTGAACTCTGACTTTGCGACTAGCTCGCGACAGTGACGATCAGGAGCGGTTGGTTGCCATGGCAAAGAATTTCTACCAAGACCTTCAGTGAGACATTGTAAAACAGCAGCATTGGTGAAATTTGTGAGAAATACGCGAAAGTAAAAGAAAACTCGCCACTAAAGCACTTTTCCTCCTCCTAAGTAGGTAAATACATCATATAGCTATACAAATTTTAAGATGGAAGGGTTTAATTCGAAAATATTCGCAGTGAATTTGTGTTGGACACATTAAGATTGAATCTTGTTCGAAGCAAAGCTATTTTAGGGTATAAGGTTTATTCAAAACATTTGGACGGCCGGATTCGAAAATGTTAACAGTTTTCAATTGATAATATTCAGAATGGGTACATACATATACATTTACGTTTATTCTAATTGGAACAGTTGGAAAGTGAGATTAATACCTTATATATTTCCAGATGTACATGCAAGTGTATATGTACACGGTTTTGTGTAGCTACAGTATGGCTTTGACCCTACTCGTATTTTCAATGTATTTATTGGGTGAGGTCCTTCGCCACCGTGACCTGTTTGAATGGGCGCCACTTAAAGTCCCCATGCACGGATTTAAATAAATTTTTCGTAAAGGTGATTTCGTTCTGCCTATAGATCTTCCCATTTCTGCCACTCATGCATCACACTCAAGTGCTATTTGGCACTATAGACGTTACTGGTTTAACAACTGTAGGGTCATAACAATGACTATGAATACTACCGTCAACGTCAACAATACTGTTGTTGTCCACTCCTGCATCCAAAATTGTAACAATGAAACACATTCATATGCATCGAATTGGAACTGGGCTGAAGTCCTCTTGATATTCTTGGTGGTTCTGGTGATATTCATAATATTCGCATCATGCATGTGGGTGTGTCTTTCTGGTCGTCCCAGCCGAGCCCACAGGGCACCAGACGATGACGAAGAAGATGAATAAAGTAAGTTGAATACGTAATGTTAGTTTATATGAAACCACAATGGAAATATTTAGTTGATAGAACATTAATTATTAACAGAATAAGCTAATCTAGGTAATCATACTGATTAATAATCTTAGAATCACGATTTATATTTCTAATAATTATGACTGAGTTGCAATTTTCAGATTTTGGGGGCACAGTAGCTTATTGGAGAGAGTGCTCGGCTTGTAACGTGGAGAGCACAGGTTCAAGAATCCCCTGAGACAGTTACTGTGTACGGACCTTGAGTAAGTCCTTCACTCACAGTTGCTTGGTGCCATCAGTTGATGCTGTCAGTATACAGTGGCGCAAAATAAATGCAGAAATAATAATCTTTAAGCTAAAGCTCTTGGTTGGATGAGCCTATGTTTGCCAACCTGACCGTTTCAATTTCTGAAGCTCTGTTTTTTCTCTAAACCAAGAAATAAACTGCCTTCTTAATAATGAAGTAATATGATTAAAAAGGTAACAGAATCAATATTGAAAAACTGCATTTATTCTGTTAATTGTGGAAAATAAAGTGGGTTGTGCTGGTGAGCATCAGTGGATGATTATATGTATTTCAAGAAGTGTAAACGCAAGTCACATTGTTTGCCCACTTCTGGATCATATGAAACTCATCTGGACTCAAAAGAGCTTGTTGCAGTTCACAAGTCTGAAGATTTAAGATGTAGGCTGGCATCATATGCAGTATTGTTTAGTAATAGTTCCTGATCAGAAATATATTTTGTTTGCTTGTATGTAAAAAATGTACAACATAACACAAAAGGTTATGGAATATTATTTGCTGTTGTATTCTAATCATATTACCTTTGCATAATTTCAGTGTGACAAGATAAAAGAATGAACTGAACACAAAAAAAGAGAGAAAAAAAGAAACTGATTTCTATAAAATTAAAAACAGAAAAACTGTCACTCTAAGTACAACGACGATAAGAAGAATGAACTGGATCGGCGATCTGGAGCTCAAGGATCAATGGGCAGGTGCATCCTCACCGATGCGCATCAATGCTGTGAGTGTCCGGGACCTTTATCATTCTACTATGCCACATTCTTGTCCTGTTCATATACTGTTACAATTTCTTGGCTCAAGATTTTTTAACTGTTCTGAACAGGGACTCGCATAGTAATAATAATGATAATAATAATAATAATAGCACAGCAAAATGCATGGTAAAAAACTATAATTTGAATCTTGCAGTAAACCTGAATAAATTGGCAAGATTCCCTTATACAGTGGTAGTAAAGCACACTATCAAAACCCGAATCAGACCACTTGAAGACAATATTACGACATTAAGACACACAGCAATTGTTGGTGTTATTGCTAGGAATGACTGTACACTTTTTAGTTTAAAAAAGTCTCATTCTTTGCCTAGGAGGTCATAAATATGGTCCATTTTCTCATTTTCTTTTGGTTAAGGTATTTCCTTTAATTAAGATATATTAAATATTTGGTGAAGTTTTTTGTTGCCATCTGCACTGTTTGGTAATACTGGTAGGTGGCCCTAATCAGACCACTTGAAGACAATATTGATGATGGCGCTTTGGGCGTGTGAACTCCGAATCATCTCGGCGTCTTGTTTTCTTATTTTTTACTATCTATATCTAGTTTTAGTTCAACTTCTTAGTTAAACTTTCGTCGGAAACTGGATTTAATCTTCGCTGTTGTGTTTATCTACGAGTTTCATCATAGTTACGGGGCTGCTTGCCCTACGATTCGTTTACTTCTACATGGATACCTCCCCTTGTTCGTATTCGCGTGACCTAATTTTGGCTTTGCGCTCGCCAGCCTTACGCGTCCCGCGTTCTACACGAAAGTTATTGTTCTTCTACCATCTGTGGAGTCGCTCGTCTACTACTCGCCGTCCTCATCGTCTTCGTACGGCCTTGCCCGAACGGGCTTCTCCTCGTTCGCTACCAGTGTTAGGGGACGTGTGCCTGCCATTGCAGACTCAGGCCGACTTGTGTTCGTTGGCTCTGACTGATGTCGCACCGGTCTGTATTCTGCCGGATCTCGCTGACGCCAGCTCACCTGGTCCATTCCAGACTTCGACTGGTTTGCTGCCGCCACGTTCTTCACCGGCTTCGTGTGACCTTCGTCCTCCGTCCGGTACCTGTCCATCGCGTGATGGAGTTCGTCTAGCTACATGGAATGCTCGGTCCATACGAGACAAGTACCTCGCTGTTGCTGACATAATCTCATCCGAAGAAATCGATCTATTCATTGTCACTGAATCGTGGCACCGCTCCTCACAGGACACAGCTGTTCGTCGCTCAGTGCCCCATGGGTATTCAATTCTCGACTGCCCTCGACTCGCTACCTCGTCGGAAGCGATTCGGGGTGGTGGTCTTATCCTGTACCACAGAGACGGTTTACGAACGCGACGGATTCCTCTGTCCTCATCTCCTACCACATTTGAGGTTCTTGCAGCCTCTGTCTCCTCCCTCTATGGTCCTCTTACTGTTTTGGCCATCTACCGCCCTGGTTCATCGTCCCCATCATCGCTCTTCTTCAGCGAGTTTTCCACCCTCATGGAACAGTTCGCTCTCTACAACACCCAATTGGTGCTTGCCGGAGACCTCAATCTACATCTGGAAAATTCTTCTGAACCTGCCACTCTTCAGTTTCAGGCCATCCTTGATCAGTTTGGCCTCGCACAGCATGTGACATCGTCGACACATCGTGGTGGTGGCTGGCTTGATATCATTCTGACAAGAGATGATTGTATTGTAACTGATCTTCGAGTTCATCCACCTACTCTCTCCGATCATGGTCGGGTAGTCGTCAATATTCCGTTCCTCTATGAGGTGCCGCTCTGTACTGCCCGGCGGGTCCGCCGGTGGCGCAACTTAGATTATGATGCCTTCCGTGCTGCTTTGCTCGAAATACCTGCCATCGCTAACCCTTCGACGGTGGCCGAGCTACCGGTGAGTGATTTGTTTGCTGAGTATGACATGGCCATGAAAGACCTTATTGATCGTTTTCTTCCTCTTCGCACCGTTACCATCCGCAGCTCCTCCCTGTCTCCGTGGTTCGACGCTGAGTGCCGCTCCCTGCGTCGCGGTGCTCGGCGCCTCGAAAGAATCTACAAGCGTTCCGGACTGCTCTCTGATCGATCGGCCTGGGTGCACCATGTCCGAGAGCTACATAGACGCTATAGAGAGAAGGAAAAAGAGTACTGGGAATACAAGATTTCCCACCACACTGGTGATCACAAGCGGCTCTGGTCTACTCTTAACGACCTATTGGGTCGTCGACGTTCCTCCTCTGGTGCGGTACTACCGTCCTTCACTGCTGCTGACTTCGTTGAGTTCTGTGCGGCCAAGATTCGCTCTGGTCGTGAAGCTACTGCTGGGAGTCCTCCGCCTGTCCTGCTACCGACGGATAAGCGGCTCTCGGTCCTTCATCAAGTCTCTTCGGATGAGTTGCGTCGACTCATCCTTGCCTCTCCACCAAAATCCTGTGAACTAGACTCTCTACCGCCGTTCCTCATTCAGCATTATATCGACGTTCTTCTTCCCTTCCTGACCCTCCTCTGCAATCGCTCATTGGCAGAGGGTCTTCTACCTCCGTCTCAGAAGAAGTCCATCGTCATTCCGGTTCTCAAGCGTGATGGCCTCGACGTCTCAGACATGTCTAACTTTCGACCAATATCTAATGTTACTTTTTTGTCCAAGGTCATTGAGAAGATTGTATCTAGTCAGTTAGTTACCTATCTCGAAACTAATGATCTACTACCTGTTTCTCAATCTGGCTTTCGTAGATTTCACTCCACTGAGACACTCTTAACTCGACTTCTGTCTGATATATATAGTGCCATAGATCGTTCTCAAGTTACCTTACTTGCATTATTTGATGTTAGTGCTGCATTTGATTCGGTCGATCATGCTATACTTTTGGAACGTCTGGCTATTTCTTTTGGTTTATCTGGCAACTTTCTCGATTGGTTGGCCTCTTTTCTATCTGAGCGCACGCTCTGTGTGGTTTATGGCCCATCCCGCTCACCTTGGGTTCCTTCCTTGTTTGGATTGCCTCAGGGGTCAGTTTTGGGTCCCTTGCTTTATATATTGTTTACTGCTGACCTTGGCTCTTTGCTAGCTGCGTGCTCGGCTTCAAGCCAGTCCTATGCCGACGATGTGCAGGCCTACGTTCATTGTTCTGCTTCTGATGCCGCAGCTGCTGTTCGAGCTATGTGTCGTGCTTCTGACTCCCTTGTGGCTTGGATGTCTTCAAATCGATTGAGATTGAATCCTTCCAAGACTCAATATATTTGGTTGGGCACTAGGCAGCAACTGGCTAAAATCAATCTGCCTGTGCTACATTTAGAGTTTCCTCACATCACCTTCTCAGTCACTGTTTATGACCTTGGCATTGAGTTGGATCAGGAGCTCTCTTTTAAGGCTCAGGTACATCGTCTTTGTCGTAGTTGCTACTACCAGCTACGGCAACTTCGTGTTGTCTCACGTTCTCTCTCAGTCACCTCATCTAAGACTCTGGTTCATGCATTTGTCACTAGTCGGTTGGATTACTGCTCTTCTTTATATGTTGGACTCCCTGATGTACGGCTTTTGTGCCTGGAACGTGTGTTGCGGGCGGCTGCACGGCTTATTGGTGGCATCTCTAGGTTTGGTCATGTCTCTGATTTCATGCGAGATGAGTTGCACTGGCTTCCTATGAGTCAGCGCATTCACTATAGGGTCATCGTCTCTGTTTGGAACTCCTTGTTGGGTATTGCCCCCTCTTACTTGAGGGAGCTTTGCCTACCTGTCCGGTCCAATTTGGGATGTGCTTCTCTTCGCTCCGCTGCTAGTTGTAATCTAATAGTACCTCGCACTCGCACCTCGACCATGCAGCGTCGTGCTTTCTCTGTTGCTGGCCCAACCCTCTGGAATGGACTTCCTGTTACTCTACGTCTTCTGCCCCGGGATTTTACTTCTATCTTCTATTCTTCTCTTAAGACTGTTCTCTTTCGCCGAGGTTGGTTTGGGAGCGCTTCTGAGTAGTTTTCTTGAAGACAATATTGTGACATTAAGACGCACAGCAATTGTTGGTGTTATGACTAGTGTCCGTGTCAATTTCATTTTTCTGATCAACAAACAGAGATGATGATGAACAGGTATGGAGGTGTTGTACGAGTTTATAGTTTATTTATGGATGGCCCACTCAAGTTTCATTATAGAGCAGGTTGACATGGATCCTTATATTTGGAGCCATCCATATATACATAGACACCTACATACACACATGCATATATACGCACATGCATACATACAAAAACGCAGCTGATATTGTATTATATAGTGTGACGAAGCTCGACGTCTTCCGGGATCGAGCGTTGGTGCTTCAGGCATATACTCAGCATTCCTTACACATCTCTTGTCACCAACGCAGAGATATCGCCGCACGATGCACATCCCAGTGTCGGAGATGATTCAAACAAGGAGGCTCCGATTGTTTGGACACGTCGCGCGCTGCGAAGGTGCCAGGACCTTGCAAGCAATGATTTCCGACCCTCCGAGAGGTCGGAAGAAACCTGTCAGACGCTGTTGTCATGCATGGACAACAACAGTAGATGAGTAGAAGCTGACCTTCGCCCACTGAACTTCTGGTTACATATGGCATGGAGCCGAGCACAGAATAGAGACAGCTGGCTACACGTTATGGAAACGGCAACGCTTCAGAGAGGAACAAACCATAGATAATGACGGCGACGATGATATTGTATGATAAAGCTGAATTTAGTTTCGGATCCATTTGACCAACAATTGTCTTATGTTCCTTTCAAAATGTCTTGTTCTTTTTATAGAGTTCCCGGTGCATCTTCAATGTTTTGTTCTTCGTAAAAGCTTTATAGTCTCCAGGAATCACCACTGCAACAGCCTGCTGGCGGATATGTCGATTTGCCAGGTAGAGAGGATACAGTAAGTGCTAAGCTCATCTTCACGTCTCATCTACGCCCGGACACCATCCGATCACGTCACTGGTCTGCGGCGCGGCAGCTAAGCAGTCCTCAGTGGATCACCTACAAACTGTGCCTGATCGCTACATTTCTGACTTCTGCATTCGATTAGCAGACAAGCAGAACAGTTATTGGCTGCGGTCCTAATTGGAGAATCAATTGCATGTCTGACACTTTTGGACTGAGTGATGGTAAAAAGTTGTCTGGTAACACAGCAGTCATCTGTTACACAGCCACACAACTTTTACTCATCCAGTTCGTTTTCACTTCGAAGCAATCATCAACTGGTGTCTTGTGCATTATGAAAACGGCGCTATAGAAGTCCACTTATATTCGACCCAACATTCAAGATTATGCAGGACATATTTAATTCTATATATAAATGTTATGGGCCGAAATTCAAGTGTTCATAGACCAAACTGTCGAGCAACTGCCATTGCATAAACGGTCAGTGCTTATATGAAGCGCATCAAGTGCAGCTTTCAGCGATCGTATGCTAGGCGTACTGATTGTGTACGCTTGATGTCAGTTCAACGACCACACTGTTGATGACTATGCTTCAATAATTGTTATTTCAGGCCTAATTGTAACTTAGGCCTATAGCGTCAATTTTTTACAAGAAAAGGTCATCCACGGCGGGAGACAGAATCAACATCAAAACTATCAACTTCAAAGCGACATTTTCGAAACGACCTCTTCAAAACGCTCAACTTCAAAATAACGACATGTCGTGAGTCCAGCACACAGTAGCACAGCAAAACGACCAACAGGGTCAAACCAAAAGCCCGACTGAATTTAACTCACACTCCCGCCCGAAAAGGGGATACTCATATTCTATAACATACGTTGCAGGTGGCAACTGCAGGTAGCATTCTAGCCTAGCATAACGTCACCGACATCTCAACACAAATTATCCTTGACCTATCTCTGCAACGCATCAGCACTGGGTTCAGACTGGACCTGCCCCTGCCTGGTTAGCATAGCTCGATACCCGTCACTCGATTACAATACAACTATACCCTGGGACAGCATATAATCTGCTATGGCTTCCACTCCGCTGCATGACCATTCTGTCCGTCATGATATGCGATTATCTGTCTAACTACGTGGCGTCAAATATAAGTGATTTGCCACGGACATCTCGTGCACCTGCAACGCACTCGTTCATCCACCTTTTAATTGAGTCGTCCCTTATTATTCCTCTTTTTGCATGAAAAAGCTCAGTGCAAGGCTACAAAAAGCCTTCGATTAAAAGCAAAAGTCATCATTTAGAATTACTCTTTCAAAGAACACATTACGCATACAAAGTCGTGATCGAAAATTAACAAACAGATCATTGATACAACCAGTTTCCTAAAATCTATGTAATTAAAGCCGTAGACGTGTTTGCAGTGGTCCATTTAATAAACTGGGAAAAGACGGCATAGAATGCGGGCGCCATCCATGGCCATCTAAATGCCATCTCCCGAATAAGAACCACAAACTTGTAGCTAACAGGGAGCAGCAGCGGATTCACAGGAAGGGCTGAAGCAAGAACGAAATTCTACTGTTTAATAAGACAAGTGAGTGTGAACAACTTGACCAGGATCGCTGTGCTGAGTCCGCTCAGCAGGCTCAAACCCACAATCGTTGAATAACAAAACAAGTGCTCCACTGTGACGCACTTTTTGCATCTCGTGGATGTCCCAAAGTTTCACAGCTCTTTATTCCAGTCTTCTTTTGGACTATGTGGCCACAGTTACTATTTGTCCATTTACAGTTTTAGGCAATCACCAAGTTTATAATCTTCTAAAGGAGCAATAGCGCTTAAGCGCTCTTGAGAAGTTTTCATGCGATGAATATCCAGATGCAAATACAAGTTAACTGAAGGCGGTCTTGACACCGTTTCTTACACTTCACGTTCTAGCCACGCTAGTGTGAGCAACGTCTGCTGAGAGCAGATATTACACACTATAAAGGCTAGAACGCTAGCAGACATAAATGTCACATGCCAGAGCACATTCATTGTCGCCTGCCGTTACAAGCAATGTCTGATTACTTGAGATGGCCACAATGATGTCTGGCTATGGGTCACAGTGATTGTTTAACGTTATTTATTACTACACAGCTGATGACAATACATCTGTCTGTCTGTCTGTCTGTCTGTCTGTCTGTCTGTCTGTCTGTCTGTTGATACACATCTGATTTCTATTACTTAAAGAAGCACAACAGAAATATTAAAATAGTTCTCAAAACAAGGTTGAGATGCCATGAAGTTTTAGGACATCATCCTTCAGTCCACTGGGCGAAACTTCACCACCGGTCTGAATTTCCAGCTAAAAAAGTATAAACAAACCTGCGAATAAATGAATGTCTATTATTAAAGTCAAATGTAAGGTTAGCACTGAGGAAAAAATAAAGGTAATTAATGAAAATTTTTTGAATAAAACCTGCTGTCCTTTTAGGCAAATCAATCATTCATAAACTGTAATTTATAAACATCTCAACCACATCTTGAATAAATAAAAATATAAATAAATAACTATTGAAATAAATAAATTAAGTAAAAGTCAATTTTTAAAAGAAGTTATTATGTTTGTTAGCAAAGTTTAAGGTGCTTTTGAAAATATGAAAAGGCACTTTTAAATGTCCAGATAAAAAAGTCAGTCTCATGTACAGTAAACAAATATATGCCATTGGACGAGGGTAGTGACGCACGATGATGTCCTCTTGTGAGGTATACTGAAATTCTGGAAGCAAAGAGGTAGCCAGGTTGTCCATATTGTCATGCTCCACGTTCGGCATCATAGTCTTTGTCTCCTTCCTTATTTCACAAAGAATCGTGACAACCCCTAGAAAATAAAAAGTTATTCTTAATGTTAGCTTCTGCTTGGCACCAAGAAACATAGGACATTAACATTATCAATTGTATTCTTCCATTCTAAAATACTAGGGTGATGCAACATCTTCATCAGTAGTTCCTGACAGCCGTTTGCCAGTGATGAGTATGAAGGAAATGTATATTTGGTATTAATAATGCCAGTGGTATGATACAAAATCATATTAGAGATGCTTACAATAAGTAAATCCATATTATCTACTGATAATTATTATAAAGGATTACCAAGTGCCTGGATGCAGACTTTCAGGGTCTCACCCCTATCCAGGTGTAAACCTAGTGACGTTCGTGGCTCGGCTCTCGAAACGCATGCTATCGCACGCCTCCGCTCTTCACTGTTTAAGTGAATTTCAACTTTTTCTGAAAAAAAAGTTACACAAGTTTCATAACCAACTTTGGGAAATAAAAAATTATAAGTGAACTTTAAAAATCTAATGTATTCAAATTTTGTAACTTCTCTCTCTGTCTCTGTCTCACTGTCTTTGAGTGGTGCTAAATCATACTAAGGTGTAAACAGTGACGTTCATGGCCACTGTCTAAGTGAGCTCTGTCTTTTCTCGAAACGCATGCTATCGCACGCCTCCGCTCTTCACTGTCTAAGTGAATTTCAACTTTTTCTGAAAAAAAGTTACACAAGTTTCATAACCAACTTTGGGAAATAAAAAATTATAAGTGAACTTTAAAAATCTAATGTATTCAAATTTTGTAACTTCTCTCTCTGTCTCTGTCTCACTGTCTTTGTCTCTGTCTCTCTTCTGCAAGTGCCTGAAGACCGCATTATTCCCCACTAGCTTTGGGACATCGGGATGGGAGCGCCTCTGATGAGTCTATCTTGAAGTGGTGCTATATAAATTCTAAATTACAATTATAGCGCCTTAATAGTAATGCACAACACATGATATTTGGTATTAATAATGCCAGTGGTATGATACAAAATCATACTAGAGATGCTTACAATAAGTAAATCCATATTATCTATTGATAATTATTATAAAGGATTACCAAGTGCCTGGATGCAGACTTTCAGGGTCTCACCCCTATCCAGGTGTAAACCTAGTGACGTTCATGGCTCGGCTCTCGAAACGCATGCTATCGCACGCCTCCGCTCTTCACTGTCTAAGTGAGTTTCAACTTTTTCTGAAAAAAAGTTACACAAGTTTCATAACCAACTTTGGGAAATAAAAAATTATAAGTGAACTTTAAAAATCTAATGTATTCAAATTTTGTAACTTCTCTCTCTGTCTCTGTCTCTCTGTCTTTGTCTCTGTCTCTCTTCTGCAAGTGCCTGAAGACCGCGCATTATTCCCCACTAGCTTTGGGACATCGGGATGGGAGCGCCTCTGATGAGTCTATCTTGAAGTGGTGCTATATAAATTCTAAATTACAATTATAGCGCCTTAATAGTAATGCACAACACATGATATTTGGTATTAATAATGCCAGTGGTATGATACAAAATCATACTACAGATGCTTACAATAAGTAAATCCATATTATCTATTGATAATTATTATAAAGGATTACCAAGTGCCTGGATGCAGACTTTCAGGGTCTCACCCCTATCCAGGTGTAAACCTAGTGACGTTCGTGGCTCGGCTCTCGAAACGCATGCTATCGCACGCCTCCGCTCTTCACTGTCTAAGTGAATTTCAACTTTTTCTGAAAAAAAGTTACACAAGTTTCATAACCAACTTTGGGAAATAAAAAATTATAAGTGAACTTTAAAAATCTAATGTATTCAAATTTTGTAACTTCTCTCTCTGTCTCTGTCTCACTGTCTTTGTCTCTGTCTCTCTTCTGCAAGTGCCTGAAGACCGCATTATTCCTCACTAGCTTTGGGACATCGGGATGGGAGCGCCTCTGATGAGTCTATCTTGAAGTGGTGCTATATAAATTCTAAATTACAATTATAGCGCCTTAATAGTAATGCACAACACATCAACCAATGGATCAATGGAAATGAAAAGTCAAAATTCATTAAACAAACATTTAAGTTGTACACATGCTATATTTGCACTAAGACAAGTTGTTGATTTTTTTGTATCTCATGGGAGCTGTGTTTTTATGGCATCTCTTGATGCAAAGAAAGCTTTTGATCGGGTAACTCATGTCAAGTTATTAGAACTACTAATAAATAAAGGTTTACCTGCAAGAATGGTTAAACTTATTGCTGACTGGTATGGTAAAATCTTTGCGATGGTAAAATGGAATAACACACTCTCGGCGCAAAGGTCAATTAAAAGTGGAATTAGGCAGGGTGGCATTCTTTCTCCGGTCTTTTTCAATATTTACATGGATGTGGTTATCAATGCCTTGGAAGGGTTGGATATTGGCTGCCACATTGGATACACTTATGCTGGATGTTTCGCATATGCAGAGGATATAATTTTACTGTCTGCCTCTGTGTGCCAACTTCAAGTTATGATTGATATATGCTTTCAGAAGGGTGCGGAAGTTGATATAATATTCAATGCAAGAAAATCCAACTTATTATGTGTAGGTCCATGTTGGAGTAGACAAGTAAATAATCTAGTCATGGGCACGGACTCTGTGAAATGGGTGAATGAGTTGAAATACCTGGGATTATACTTTATCTCTTATAAAAAATTTAAAATTGACATATCGGTTGCTATTAAACGGTTCTATGCTACTGCTAACGCCATATTTAGTCACTCGAGATTTGTATCTGAATGTGTAAAATTGAGTCTATTAGAATCTTTTGTTTTACCAGTGTTAATCTATGCGTTAGAGGCTATAAACATATCAGCAGCGCAACTCCAACAGTTAAATGCATGTTGGAATAATATCTATAGGAAGATTTTCAAGATGCATAAATGGGAATCAGTTAGAATTGTTCAGTACTTTATGGGACGTATGGATCTTATACATATCATGCATCTGCGAAAAATACATTTTTCCGCTAGGATTTTATTTGGAAGCTATAAAAACAGTATTCTCAATACCTGCTGTACAGGTGATTATTACAATGATGAAATTTTGCATCTATGTCGTGACTATAACATTGAGTTATCTATGTTGCATCATAGATTGGATGAATTTATGATGATTGATTTTGCTAAGGGCTGTACTTAAGCCCATTTAATTTTTCTTCCTTTTTTTCTTTATTTTTTGATTATAGTTTGTTGTACTTTCTATATTGTCTACCTTCGTGGTGAATAAACGTATATATTAGTCCAGTGACGTATACAAACAGTTTTACAGGATAAGCAAGCTGAAACACATCTTAATCCGATAGTGGAGTCACAGACTCAATAGAGCAGAAATATTCAGGGAATGCACTTGAAACTTAACTGCCCTGTTTACATTCCCAGCAACAATCTAACCATTACAACAGGTATTTGTCTGTCTAGCAGCAGGTAAAGCTGATTATAACCGAATTGATCAAATGCCTTAGTAGCATCTAACAGGACGCATTATACCTGCATTTCGTTTGCTGTGTAATAACCAACATCTTCTTTGACCATCATTTTACATGTATGTATACTGCTATCCTTCTTCAAACTGTAAGTCAAGTAAACCTCCCAAAATAAAAATGTACAGTACTAATACCAGTACCCAAGCTCACTGTAAGCCCTGTGAATAATGAGAAAGCATTGTCTGGGCTGCTGAGCTTGTTAGGATACAACATCTTAAAATCTTACTTATTGCATTAAAATATCAACACTAGGCAAATTTCTTTTAGGCAGTTTATTATGTCGTGATGTAATATTAGGTTAATTATCAGGTGATTAAATTATTGTACTGTATTTCACACATACAGTAACCAATTATTTTCTTAATTAAATTATTCTTTATTTACTTATACACTTAAACACTTCTCTGTAGCAAGATTTCTTTTTAGGCCTACAAGCAAAATCATGAGAAGGTTATACCGTTATGGCCACGAGGCTGGTCTTGGATATAGGCTGAGACTAATCGAACTGGCACCAGGCATTCAACTTCCACATAACTATCGTCATAAATGTCAACATCTGAAATAAAATTAGTATACATTATGCCGATAAAACTGCATAGTAAGATGCATACAATGTAATGAGGGTTTCATTTGAGTGTCATTCAGCGAACCCAGACTGGTATCGGTTATGGCGGGTTAAGTAGTGAGTTGGATAGTAACTGATCCCATATGAAAAAAAAACATTCAGTTAATTTGGAGATAAAAGACAGGTAAAAACAGTTCAGTAGTTCAAAAAGATTTCTTTACCACGTGATAATTTCTTGAGTAGAGGGGTTACCAATGTTTGAAAAGGCGGAGAAATTACCAGCATCAAGGAAATATTAACTATTAATATTAATATTGGAAAAAGGACATTGGAAAATTAATTAACTGGCTTTCAATTTCACCTCATTGCATCTAGGCCTACACTGAAAGAGTGATGAAAAGCTGATGAGCCTACCTGCACAAGTGCAATTTCACCATCAATACTGTCATCTAGTCGTTTCCGTTTTATAGCAAATCTATCTATTTTCGTTCAGCAAATTCAAACAATGTTTCTAAAATTTTACTTGTTCAAAATTAACGAAATCCTATATACATATATTTAACGGAGGAAGCTTTCTTCGGCCAGCGATGCAGAGACTGAGTGGGGATTATAATTATAAAGGGCGACTATACGAATATGGTTATATATGTACCCACCCCATATTTACAAAACCATGTGTACATAAGGTACATGTATATGGTTTTGTAGCTGAAGAAGTTAAATTAGCGGATCGGCTTACATCCCTACTGCCTGACTGGTCAAAGATGACATCCAGATGGCGATGGCAGTAATGTGAGGGCGTTGTTTGACCTGCACTCCACTAATTTTTCAGGGTTCTGTCAAATCTTGCTATAGATCTGTGCCCTCTGGCGACCTGTGTGGCTTAAGGTCGGTATTTCTGACTGCCACTGACTCAGTTCCCTTGGTCGAACTGCGTATAATTAAAAATACATATGTACTGATGTAGTACATATTTATGTACAGTGTATCTGTCTTTCTGTCTATCCGTTTGTCTACCTAAGCAAAGGTAGGCATAGACAGCAATACCTAGAGAGGTACAATTGGAAATTACGGATGGCATTGTTTAATAATGTCTTGAAGTGAAGACTGACAACTAAAATTATCAGTCCAGAGCTGCCTTGTACCGATTTTACAGCTAAAATATTGCCTGGGCCCAAGTAATGGCCAGGCCCCCAGGCTCAAAATATTGCCGGGGCCCGGGCCCCAGGGGCACCCATAGGATCGACGCCACTGCTCTTCCCCTTATCTCACTTTCCGCTCCGGTTCAATTCCAAACACCATCCACCATAGCCGTCTGCTGCCTGCCTAACTCTTGGATCTTGACCTGAAACCAAACCCTTCCTGCCCTTCGATTTTGTTTTGACTGAGCGCTTGCGAATAAGCTGGTTCCAGCGACTTGCTTAGGTTGGGCACTGTAGAAATCCCGAACCTACGATTACGATTTCAACAAATGTAATATTTCAGCTCTGATGTGGGTTAGAACTTAGAAGACAAGCTTAATTAATCAGCCATTCGAAAGAAAACTCGTTAATAACATTATACAAGCTAAACTGCTCACATTTAAATCCCATTTTCTTGCTTTCCCAGAAAAACACTTAATTTGGAATCTACGCACGCGATTAGCGGGTTGCAAATTACCGGAAGAACTCCCAATAAAGTAAGTAAGTGAGTAAACAGGACGAAAAATATAATATTTCGTCCTGTATTTTTTACAGGACGAAAAGTTGAATATTTGTATTTGGAGGGAAAACTATAAAATAAAGAACTCAACGCCAAAAACCGTCAGCAAGCCAGGAGGATCCCCTTCGCCTGTTCGCGTTTTTCAGATTCCCACTCTAGTACGAGGATGTCCAGTATAAGGATCCATGTTATATGTACAGTGATGCTTTATCATGCTTTTCGCTAAACAGCATACCTCAACCATATGAGCCATCAACAAATACAGATTTTACAGTTTTGATATTAACTGTCTAGTGACGGTATTTTATAGTTACACTGGCCTACTAATTGCCGCATTACAATTATGTGACCATTCTGGTGTATGCTGTTAGTTTCTAATACTTTGGTCCATTTATCGCAATCGTAAGCTCGAGATTTCTATACAGCACCCAAAGAAAGCTAAGTCAGAGTCGTTCAGTCAAGGCAAAATCGTTAGGCAGGAGAATTAGAAACGGTCTCGATTCAAGATCCAAGAGTAAGGCAGGCAGGCAGGTAGGCAGACGCAGAGCCTTCTATTTTAGAAATAGAAGGCTCTGTGTGACTGTCATGTACACAATACTATTTTGAAAATAGTATTTTTATTTTCAAAATACAAAGTAACATTTTATTTCTTATTTTAAATATGTTTTCATATTTTATTTTTAATATCTTCAAAATACTTTGAAATAAAGTATTTTAAGAAATTACTAACATTTTGAAAATACTTTTCACTAAATACTCTCTGACATCCAAAATCTTCTTTGGTTACTTATCAGAGAAATTGGCAACTATTTGAATACTGAATTTTTCAGCGTATGTCTGCCACTTGATTTGCTACAGTTGACAGTCTGACAGACACCGCAGCCAAGTTGGACGCTTGAGAAAGACGGAGCATTTAGACATTCATTTGCAGGAACTGTCTCCTAACTGAATCAACGTTGGTGACGTAGCCTTTGTTGGTGGGGATCAACGTTTGTATAGCACTGTCATCATCATCATAATCATCATCATCGTCACCATCATCATCATCATCATCACCACCACCACCATCATCATCACCATCATCAATAGCGGGAGCGTTGCCGTCTCCACAATTCTGTGCCAACCGTCACGGTCCTGAGCTCGCCTCTAGGATGTATGCAAGCTAAAGTTCAGCGGCTGAATGCACCTGCTATCATGTATCAGGACCTTCCTTCATCCATCACCCCGGTGCCACACTGCCCTGAGCTTCCCGTACCCAATACTCCGTAGAGAAAGCAGCCGTCTTCAGAAGACAGCAGTAAGTCAGAGAACGAGGAAGACGTTGGAGATTAGAATTTCCCAGCTGAGGAGAGAAACCCATACTATCCCAACGAAAAAGATCTCAGCGTCTTGATCAGAGATCTAGGTCTCACCAAATCCAATGCCGAGCTTTTGACGTCTAGGCTCAAGCAGTGGAATTTGCCGGATGAAAATGTGCAAGTCGCAGATCAGAGGAAGCATCACCAAGCTTTTTCCAGCTTCTTCACCAGTCAAGATGGGCTCTGCTTCTGCCAAAATGTGACTGGTCTGTTCGAAGCAATTGGAATCGACTGTAACCCGAACGAGTGGCGTCTCTTCATTGACAATGTATCCAGGAACCTCAAAGCCGTGCTGCTCCATAACGGGAACAAGTACCCGTCTCTTCCTCTGGCTCACTCGGTGCACCTCAAGCAGGATTACAACAGCATCAAGAGATTACTAGACGCCTTGAAGTATGATGAGTACGGCTTAAAGGTCATCGGAAATTTCAAAATGGTGGCATTCCTGATGGGTCTACAAGGAGGTTTTACCAAGTTTCTTTGCTATCTTTGCCTTTGGGACAGCACGGACAACAAGATGCACTGCCACAGGCGAGACTGGCCACAGCGGACCGAGTTCTGTGTGGGGAGGAACAACGTCAAGTGGGAGCCACTGGTGGACCCCAGAAGGTGCTGATGCCACCACTGCACATCAAATTGGGCCTTATGAAACAATTTGCCACAGCTCTAGATAAGGAGTCGGCAGCCTTCAAGTACCTTCAAGACTTCTTCCATAAGCTGTCTGCGGCAAAGGTCAAAGCCGATGTCTTCGTCGGACCACAGATAAAGAAGATCCTGTAGTGCAAAGAATTCCCCAAGAAGCTCACTAGGAAGGAGAAAGCGGTTTGGAACAGCTTTGTCGCAGTGATCAGGGTATATATATATATAACGAGAACATGATGGGAGTCTATAAGTAGTAAGGCCTTACTACTGTCTATATTTGGGGGCTGATTCGTGAAAGTGATTTACAGTATAATCGTAAATCTCGAAAAACTGCTCACTTCTAAATCTTTTTGTGGTCATTTTTGTATAACTGTAGTGTAAATACATGTTAATATTGATTCATATGTTGTTTTCTTACTTTAATTGCACGAAAACACGCAAATTCGCCTGTTTCTTCATTGGAAATGAGTAAATTTCGAAATGTCATTGTCCTGGTCACAGAAGTAAAGTTTGAAGGGAACAACAGCCATTTTCTATACTTTTGAGGTATAAGCAAGTAAGAAATGACACTTACTACCTAGGCACAAAAATTGTGTTACTCAATGAAATCAAAGACTGTGTGTCTTTTTAAATTTAACGCTACATTACAAATCGGGCAAAGTCGAAGACAGCACAGAGATCTATGAGGCCAAGAACACTGTAATTGTCAAAAGTAAATACTTACAACGTAGCAATGTAATGCTACTTTGGTGTCAACTTTGTGAAATAACCTGAACTAAAGCTAAAACAAACCAGTAATTAAACACAACGAACAGCATAATTAATCACTAAAGTATTAAAGACAGCATAAAAGTACTGTATAAATTATGTTCAAAATTACAAAGTATTTTCACAAAGTATTTTCCAAATAGTATTTTATTCTAAATTTTTAAAATACTTTTTTGAAATGTATTTTTGAAACTTTCTGAAAATATATTATTTTTTACTTTCAAGAGACTTTTTGGTCAGAATTTTTATTTTATATTTTCAGAGTATATTCCTACAATATTGTGCACATCAGTGGTTTGTCTGTATGTCTCCTTCTCTGTCTGCACCTGTATCTTTGTTTACCTTACTGTCCGTACCGTCCGTATTGTCTCGGGTTTGGCAACGTCACTCTGCGTCGCTCATCCGCTTCATTTACTGAGGTTTCAGAGGCTGCAGAGGCTGCAAAGGCTGGATGTCCTGAGGCCGGACGATGCCTTCGTCCTCAAGGCCATCGGCTTTATAGCCGAGTTCATCAATAGGTGGCTTCGAACTAGAGACCTATCAGCCGCAGGTGCCGCCGCTCTGTATTGGCAACTTGCTCTATAGAATTTCTCTTCATCGGCGCCAAGGCCTGCCGCCGCTGCAGCCGCCGAAGCAACGCTGTGGCATGCGCGCTGCAAACAGAAGCTAGCATCAGCAGCAGCAGGAGCAGCAGGGCCAGAGGCCTCTGGAGGGAGTGGATGAGACATCCGACGTGTCTGCAGAAGCGAGGCCTGTTTGCGATGCCATTGAATCGGCTTGTGAGTAGGAGGAGGATTCGTTATGGGAAGAAACGTCGCTGTGCCCGGGCCAGCCGCCGCCTGCGTCCTCCGTCGACCGCATCTCATCGGCCCCGGCTGCCACCGACGGCGTCCGCCACCCCACTCCCTCTGCCTTGGCCTTGCAACGAAAACAGTCGCTCACTGTTGTACCCAATGGATATACGCTACGACGACGATGATGATAATGGCGTCGATGCTAGTCGTCGTTGTCGTCGTTGTTGATGTTGACTGCAAGCAGGACGTCATTCACAACAATATATATATATATATATATATATATATATATATATATATGCCACACATGGTGTCTGTTTCATTCTGTATCATTAGCTTTCTTACTTCCTCTTTCCTTCCAGGGATGCCTCTGCTATTCTGCCTCCTCGTGTTTGCGTGTATCGTTGATTACCACTCTGCCTTTATTTCTTTCCAGCAGATGTCACAGCGACATCAGGCGGGAGTTTTACGACACACATTCCATCATGATCGCATCCTGCTTCTTGTCAGCCGCGGTGCTTTCATGCGCCCGGTGCTGATTCTAACTGATTCACGCTTCGGCTTTCACACGCATCTCGTGTCATCGCGTCTTCCGTAGGCCTACGCATGCTCGAGCAGCAGCCTAGTGTTTAGGCCTAGGCGTTTGTCTTGTTTGCTTGATTATTTATGGAATCTCATCAGGCGACTCTTTGCTAATGCGTAGACCCTATCACTGCTGGAGTTCGAATCCTGGTGTGTTATGCTTTCAAACTGTTGCTGTTGTCGAGTCAGATGCACCTGGAAAGCAGCTGTTGTTCTGTTATTGGATTGTGTTGTTCAACAGCATGCGGTCTTGGTGCTGCAACACAATGACCACCGAAAACAGCTATCAAAGGACGCAAGAAAAATTAATGAACTACTGTATTAGGACTACGGCACGAAGCACTTTTCAGTAAATATTTTGAAGAGGCGTTATGCAACTAGTGTATTACATTCCATTAAATAATTAGGCCTGCATTACTTGACTTAATCGGCTCAGATAGGAGTATAATTATGTGAAAGGCAAAATGCCTTATTTGTCATAAAAATATTCAAAATGTTCGAGATTCGTTTAGTTCACTGAAGGCCGTCAAGTGTGTTTGATACTGACTTTCGTAGAGTTGAATTAATCACTGCACCCGGTTTGTGTAGAAGCAACACAAACCATGGATGTTGGCTTCGAAACTGAAGTTGCTTCATAGATTTATCTCTCAGAAATCCTATCAAAAGTACTGCGTGAATTATCGAAATAAAATACAGAACTGATGCTTTCTCATTGAATTTAATGAGAATGTTAATGCACTTTCTGCATGATGACGTACTGCCCACGTGACCTCTTTACTTGTGACATCTTCTTCCTGGCCTCATGTATACCACTTGGCTCCTTTCCTCGTTGACCTCTACTGATTTCCTCTAACCTGTTCCTGTGACATCTATTTCGCGGTCTTTGATGTTCTCTTCCCGTGTTAGCTGTGATAAAGTAGCATCTGTTAATGTCGTTAAAATCGATTCTCAGGATAATTATAACTAACACAGACCACTCGCTACTCTTCGTCCTCCTCCTACTCGTCATAATCACCATCGTCGTCGTCATTATCATTGTTATCATCATCATCATCGTCATGCCACAGCCATCGTTGTTGCTGTCGCCATCTTCCTCTTCCTCCTCCTTATCCTCTCGTCGAGGCTCATTGTTATAGTCATTATCATCATCATCGTCGTCGTCGACTTCGTTGACCCAAATGCAATGCAGGCTCTGCAGCAATCAGAGCGCGCAGCTGGCGTCGAACTATGCCTCTATGTGCCGACCAAAATTACTAACGTTGTGTCAGGTGATGAGACTCGCACAGCACAATCTGAGAATTATTGATAAATAGGCATTAGGTAGTCGAGTAAAGGTCGTACACTGTAATGAACGATTCTTATTAGAGTTCGATTCTTGTTTGCTATAGGCTCTTTTTCAGCTGGTTTTTTTTTGGTAAAGGAAAATACTGCGTCCATCTGCGTGTCGTTTCAGCATATTTACTGTATACCAGGGCAAAGGCATTGCTACGAAAACACTCTTTCGTGCGGCCGATGACATATGCCTTCAATTGCGATATTTCCCGAAGCATAGAATAGTTTTCCTGTTCTCCCGTAGCTTTGTGTAGCTGTCAGTTTCTGACCAATCAAACACAGTCTACTGCGTGTACTTCTCGGCCGTCGGAATTCATGTGCGATAATGCTGCTTTCACCAAGCAATTGCTCGTATTAGGCCTACTGTAGAAATTCGTTGGTTCATGAAGACGAATTAAGGCCAAACTTGAGTAGTATGACATAAAATGGGTTAAAGTGATTTAGAAGACTTCCTAGATATGTGCTAACTCTAGCCCTATACATAACAGACTGGTAGAATAATAATCTGACTTCCTCTTTAAAGCAATGGCTATACCAATGGCAGGGCCAGAGACTGAGAAAGGGTAGGGCAAACTTTACCGTAGTCGAGGTGTTGTATGGTGGACAAACGTTTGGCCACTCCCTAAATTAAAGGGAGGGAGCAGGGCCAGATTGGCTACTTAGATTCTCTCTTGGGATGTGTCTACTCAATCAGTAAGTAAAAGTAAAGTCCACAGTCCAGTCCAGACAAACAGACGACATATCCCATATCCCACAAGTGAGTCTTGGGGGAGGCGCTCATTTCCTTTTCTTTGGGCCTTTGAATTACAAAGTCCTGGGCACGGGGCCAGTGCATCGCAGGATTTGCCGTTTACTTCACAGCTTACTCCGTTACCAAATTATACTGCTTGTTAACACGGCGCGAACAACTTGCCCAGAGTCGTATCAGTACAGTCCTTTAAACTGTTCCAGAACTCAATGACTCTTTCGCTAAAGAATACCTGCATTAAAGATCCTGTCGGTTTCATAAAGAAATGTGTAATTGGCCGCCGACTGCCTTGTTCAGTGCTAATTCAAAGAACATGTTCTATTGGATAATGCTTCCTTTCCAGTTTCCAGCGATAATCTCATAGTCTTAGATCAAGTCTCCTTGACGTGCTACCTCGCCCGTTCTTCTTTCCAATAATATTGACCTACACCTTTCCAGCCTTCCTGGCTCATGTCCTTATAACCTCAAATAGCTCTTCTCTCCACTTTTAGCGCCTCTATGTCTTGTTTAAGGTGTATGGGTTCTGTGATTGGACACAGTCTCCTAGATGTAGCCTGACCAGATATGGGCAGTCAGAGTATTGAATCTGTTGGCCGTGCTTATTATTGTACTCCTATTCACTTGTTCATACCTCTTCCTTCTCCTCTTCTGACCTTCTCGTCCTTCTGACCGCAGAGTCGATATCGATCCAGCATACATTGGCAGTGCATTATGACTTTGCATTTAGCTAGCGAATTGACATTTATTATCGCACCAACGAGTTCCTTAGAGACGCGTTGCATGTCTGCGATAACTCTCTAACAACTTCTTTACTGCTAATAGCTATAGGCCTACCTTTCCTTATCTCGCTAAGAGTACTTGAAAAGTTTCATACGGAGTTAATCGCCTTCAAGAAAAGAGAGTGTACCGTATGCAATATAAACAGATCAAGAAAAGCTCCTTTACCCAGGTCAAGGCTATTTTCTAGTTTAGTCAACTTCTGATCTCTCTCCTCACTTAAAATCTCCGTTACATAAAGCCTGTTAGAGATGCATATAAATCGATACTGTAATGTTCAATAAATCCTTCCGGAGCAATTAAATTGTTGGCGTTTTATTGCACATGCAGGCTGGATTATCTGCGCTGCACTCAGTGTCTGGGATATCACTCGATGCACCTGGTCATGGCTTCTAGCTAGAAGTGTGTGAACGGGAATAATTCTGATTTGTTTTATTTCTCCTTTTACAAAGTTTTATTTCCAACCCAAAACCAAACCAAACCAACCCAAAACCAACCCAAAACCAACCCAAAACGAACAAAAACGCCTACCCAAAACGAACCCAAAACGAACCCAAAACGAACCCACAACCTACCCAAAACGAACCCAAAACGAACCCAGACCAACCCAAAACCAACCCAAAACCTACGAAAAACCAACCCAAAACCAACCCAAAACCAACCCAAAACCAACCCAAAACCAACCCAAAACCAACCCAAAACCAACCCAAAACCTACCCAAAACGAACCCAAAACGAACCAAAAACCTACCCAAAACGAACCCAAAACGAACCCAAAACGAACCCAAAACCTACCCAAAACGAACCCAAAACGAACCCAAAACGAACCCAAAACGAACCCAAAACGAACCCAAAACCTACCCAAAACCAACCCAAAACGAACCCAAAACCTACCCAAAACCAACCCAAAACGAACCCAAAACCTACCCAAAACCAACCCAAAACGAACCCAAAACCTACCCAAAACCAACCCAAAACGAACCCAAAACCTACCCAAAACCAACCCAAAACCAACCCAAAAAAAACCGGGTTAGTTTTGGGTTCGTTTTGGGTTCGTTTGGGTTCGTTTTGGGTTCGTTTTGGGTTCGCTTTGGGTTCGTTTTGGGTTGGTTTATTATTATTATTATTATTATGTATTCGGTCGTCTGCAGTAGAGAAAATTTACACCTATGGTCCTAAGCTAAGCAGTTGCTGTGGGTTTCTATGTCCTTTATTTATTTATTGAGTCATAAAGCCTATTTTGTAGGTAGCAATTTATCCGACGAAAAAAGGACTTTATTTAGCTCAACAGAAGGTCTACTAAAGATTCTTTTTTGCTTCTAATCAAGCGCATGCACAGAAGGCGATGTGTCCTATGCTCTCTGAAGATTGCAGCCACCCCAATGCTGAACGTGGCGATCTCTTCGGCGAGGTGCTTTTTTGGCAGTGTCTTGACTGGAGAGAATAATCATTCCAAAGCGGCAAATTCTCAACGGAAGCCGAGACGCGGATAACTAATTTGCGCCTGGATTATCTTCAGCCAAACTGCATCTGATTGCAGAGCCAACAGTGTTTCTCGGGTCTATTACTGGATGCAATCCTAGACGCATTCGTTGTGTTTACGTCTTTCTGCCGCACCTCTTCCTTCTGTTTAAAAGCACTTCCGAGTTCAACTGAGATGTTCGTCCAGATTTGACCAATTCCGACAACAGAATCAGACAACTTTACAATAATTTGATTTGGCTACAGTGGGCTTCTGAAACCAAACAGAACTATAACCAGAAAAGAAAACAAACTGAGACGGGTCCAGACAAAATCGAATGGCGGTCAGAAGTAAGGAGACCAAATCGAATGGAAACTATAAGAAGAGGCCAGAGTGATAAAGGGTAAGGGCCTGAAGTACCAGATGATAATCGAAATGTGACAAGAAGAGAGAAAGGTCAAATACAATAGGGACCATAAGGATACAATCATCAAGAGCCAGAAAGAGTCAAAAGAAAAGATGCCAAGTGCAACACAGATCAGAATAAACCCAAACACAACAGACGCCAAAGAATGGAATAGAGGTAGAATGGAATTTCGAACTCGAAACAGATGAGTTGGAATGGGTGGAAAATGGTAGCTGATGTCAACTACTTCTGGTCAACGGGAATGATAGGCCACCGAATAGCAATCAAACGTAAATAATCAACCAGATCAGAAAAAGGTTGGCAATATTTCCTAAGAATTTGAAGGTTTTTGCAAGTCCCGGAAACCAACCCAAAACGAACCTAAAACGAACCCAAAACGAACCCAAAACGAACCCAAACGAACCCAAAATTAACCCAAAACGAACCCAAAACCTACCCAAAACGAACCCAAAACAAACCCAAAACCAACCCAAAACGAACCCAAAACGAATCCAAAACCTACCCAAAACGAACCCAAAACGAACCCAAATCCTACCCTAAACGAACCCAAAACGAACCCAAAACCTACCCAAAACGAACCCAAAACAAACCCCAAACCAACCCAAAACCAACCCAAAACGAACCCAAAACCAACCCAAAACCTACCCAAAACCAACCCAAAACCAACCCAAAACCTACCCAAAACCAACCCAAACCAACCCAAAACCAACCCCAAAAAAACCGGGTTAGTTTTGGGTTCGTTTTGGGTAGGTTTTGGGTTCGTTTTGGGTTCGTTTGGGTAGGTTTTGGGTTCGTTTTGGAAAGGTTTTGGGTAGGTTTTGGGTTCGTTTTGGGTAGGTTTTGGGTAGGTTTTGGGTTCGTTTTGGGTTCGTTTTGGGTAGGTTTTGGGTTCGTTTTGGGTAGGTTTTTGGGTTGGTTTTGGGTTGGTTTTGGGTTGGTTTTGGGTTCGTTTTGGGTTGGTTTTGGGTTGGTCTGGGTTCGTTTTGGGTAGGTTTTGGGTTCGTTTTGGGTTCGTTTTGGGTTCGTTTTGGGTTCGTTTTGGGTAGGTTTTGGGTTCGTTTTGGGTTCGTTTTGGGTTCGTCTTGGGTTGATTTTGGGTTCGTTTTGGGTTCGTTTGGATTCGTTTTGGGTTCGTTTGGGTTCGTTTTGGGTTCGTTTTGGGTTCGTTTTGGATTCGTTTTGGGTTGGTTTATTATTATTATTATGTATTCGGTCGTCTGCAGTAGAGAAAATTTACACCTATGGTCCTAAGCTAAGCAGTTGCTGTGGGTTTCTATGTCCTTTATTTATTTATTGAGTCATAAAGCCTATTTTGTAGGTAGCAATTTATCCGACGAAAAAAGGACTTTATTTAGCTCAACAGAAGGTCTACTAATGATTCTTTTTTGCTTCTAATCAAGCGCATGCACAGAAGGCGATGTGTCCTATGCTCTCTGAAGATTGCAGCCACCCCAATGCTGAACGTGGCGATCTCTTCGGCGAGGTGCTTTTTTGGCAGTGTCTTGACTGGAGAAAATAATCATTCCAAAGCGGCAAATTCTCAACGGAAGCCGAGACGCGGATAACTAATTTGCGCCTGGATTATCTTCAGCCAAACTGCATCTGATTGCAGAGCCAACAGTGTTTCACGGGTCTTTTACTGGATGCAATCCTAGACGCATTCGTTGTGTTTACGTCTGTACTGAAAGAAATGATTTTGCTTGCGAGTCCTGCGATGCGATGGATCGCTGGCGAAAACAAGTCTCCTTTCAGGATATGGTGGCGAGCGGTGCTATTGATATGGCTTTATCTTCGGGGGACTTTAGGCCTTTAACAGCACGCGGGTTCGTGAATGGATCAGTCCGACCGTACAGAGACAACACCGATTCTTTCTTTCGCACGTATATTACACGTATTTACACCGTATTTACAACAAATTCAGCAAACTCAGAGTCTATGATTCGCATCGGCCTATTAGTCTAGCGAGGTCCGTTTAAGAGATACAGGTTTATTATCTTTTTTCTGTTCTCCGGAACCTAAAGCCTCTTTCGACCGTTGTTTAGCGAATGCCTTCTTCGCTTCGCACCCTTCCTTAACTTTCCCCTTCATCTGTCAATCACCCAAATTCTCCCTTTCGCCATCCGATCAGCATCCCTCTGCTCCGCCTTTCTCTCTCTCTCTCTCTCTCTCTCTCTCTCTCTCTCATTCTCTCACTCTCCCTCTCTATCGTTTACTTCTACCTGTCAACTACGGGCGTCCTATCCGCCTCTCGTTAATTACATCCAACTGTTCCCCAGTGTTCCGTGCAAATTAATTACATAAACACAATAGCTAAATTGTCGGACGTAATACAATCTACAATATGCAAAACCCTAAAATCCTCATTGTTTTTACAACTTTTCACTACATCTCCCCACTTCTGAAGCTGACGGCACCCCGCAGTAGCTTCGGAAAGTACACAGTTGGCTTTCTTTAGGTGGGCAAACAGTTCAATTTAACGCTGATTTGTTTACAGAAGCACAGACGAGCATCGAACGGCGTTAGATTTAATGTCTTTCACAGCCGTACGTCAGCGAACTCGCCAGGCGATTTAGTTACAAGTCTACGTATCTATAACAGAAAGCACAAACAAAACCAAAAACGAGTAATATCGTTCAAATACATAATAATATAATCGTGTAACACTTTAAGATTTAACTATTCAGCTAATTACGTAAGTTTTTAAAGACAACATATCATAATGAACTAAAACATATTACAGCGTAATGATATCTAATTCGTCATATACGCTCTAGATAGTCCATCTGCCAGCGAATTATGTTTCCCCGGGACATAGTTGATTTCCAGGTTGTAACTTTGGATTGCTAAAACCCAAATTGTGATCCGCTGATTTTCTTTTGCCATGATCTGGATAAGCCTGTAGCCTTGTGCCATGTGTATACTACTGGAAATTATTAAGAACCAGATGACATACAGGGACCATATCACGCATAGCAATTCCCATTCGATGGTAGTCGTATAGGCTTCTCTACCTTTCAGTTTTCTTCTATCATATTCAATTAGTCTATCTATTCCTTCTGGGTTTAATTTCCTACTCGCTACCTGAGGTCCATCCCATTTCGCCGGTAACTCGTTCTCTAAGGTATGTCGCAAAAGTAATACTCTTACGTGACAAGGCGCTACATCAGCCTTCTTTACTATGGCCGTTTTCGGACTAATGGCGCATGTACTTAAATAAGACTGGATACCTCTTGTCCTAGAAGGCCAGGAAAATGCTTGGCACAATCGACCCTTTGTTGATTCAGTATCGCGTTGGCCAGTCCATAGAGTATGAAGGGCTAATTTGATTGTCTGTGATCTATTTTTCACGGGCAGACCAACCTGCTTGCTATCCCTCCCATTATCGTCTTGGCTGTGATCCGAGCTCCTTTGCCGAAACAGCAGACCATCTTCTATCAAATGCCCGTTATCTGCAGAGGGCGCTCGTTTACAATATTCTGATAACGTGGTATCTTGTTTTGGTGCTGCAGTGAATTCAGGGACTTCGTTAATTACGGTTTTAATCGGCTCCTTTGAATTTTCCTCGGGCTTTCGCTCCCACTAATGACGCTTTGCAGTGCGGTTTCGGATCGCGCAGGCGTCGTTAAGTTAATTACCTTATCTTCCTCACCTGAGATCCGCTTATCTTCTGCCTCGAGCTATCACTTCCAGTGCCATATGTTTCTACTTCGTGATCGTCACTAATTACCCCTACGTCACTGGGCTCATCGGTCGCTTCGTCGTTTGACGTGACAGCGCTAGGTGGCTCCCTCGGGTTTACGGTTTCCCTTTGATCCTTAATGTCGTAATTACGGGTACGGGTAGCTATACATGCTTGGGGTAAGCTAACTGGATCCCAATTACATGCTCCCACCGGGTCGACCAAGTCTGGATTATTTACAAATAGATCATGGCCTATTAGCAAGTCTGTTTGAAGTTCAGGTACCACACCCGCTTTGATCCTTATCCTTCTGTCTGTACCAAAATGTGGCGAGGAAATTTCAACTTCTTGCGTTGAAATATTAACCTGGGTTCCTGTAAGTTGAACTTTTGTGGGCCTTTTGTTTCGCCTGCTCTGTGCATGAACTTGTCCAAATACATTCATCCTACACGGCTTCCTCAATGCCACTTCCGATTCATGCAACAAGTCAGTTCTTCGTTACACTACGTCACGTTGGTTGCTGAAATATTATCTTTTTTCTGCTTCTACCTGTAAACACTACAACGTCTTTCTGCCGCACCTCTTCCTTCTGTTTAAAAGCACTTCCGAGTTCAACTGAGATGTTCGTCCAGATTTGACCAATTCCGACAACAGAATCAGACAACTTTACAATAATTTGATTTGGCTACAGTGGGCTTCTGAAACCAAACAGAACTATAACCAGAAAAGAAAACAAACTGAGACGGGTCCAGACAAAATCGAATGGCGGTCAGAAGTAAGGAGACCAAATCGAATGGAAACTATAAGAAGAGGCCAGAGTGATAAAGGGTAAGGGGCTGAAGTACCAGATGATAATCGAAATGTGACAAGAAGAGAGAAAGGTCAAATACAATAGGGACCATAAGGATACAATCATCAAGAGCCAGAAAGAGTCAAAAGAAAAGATGCCAAGTGCAACACAGATCAGAATAAACCCAAACACAACAGACGCCAAAGAATGGAATAGAGGTAGAATGGAATTTCGAACTCGAAACAGATGAGTTGGAATGGGTGGAAAATGGTAGCTGATGTCAACTACTTCTGGTCAACGGGAATGATAGGCCACCGAATAGCAATCAAAGGTAAATAATCAACCAGATCAGAAAAAGGTTGGCAATATTTCCTAAGAATTTGAAGGTTTTCGCAAGTCCCGGAAACCAACCCAAAACGAACCTAAAACGAACCCAAAACGAACCCAAAACGAACCCAAAACGAACCCAAAACCTACCCAAAACGAACCCAAAACGAACCCAAAACGAACCCAAAACGAACCCAAAACGAACCCAAAACGAACCCAAAACGAACCCAAGACCAACCCAAAACGAACCCAAAACGAACCCAAAACCTACCCAAAACAATCCCAAAACGAACCCAAAACGAACCCAAAACGAACCCAAAACCAACCCAAAACGAACCCAAAACGAACCCAAAACGAACCCAAAACGAACCCAAAACCTACCCAAAACGAACCCAAAACGAACCCAAAACCTACCCAAAACCAACCCAAAACGAACCCAAAACCTACCCAAAACCAACCCAAAACGAACCCAAAACCTACCCAAAACCAACCCAAAACCAACCCAAAACCTACCCAAAACCAACCCAAAACCAACCCCAAAAAAACCGGGTTAGTTTTGGGTTCGTTTTGGGTAGGTTTTGGGTTCGTTTTGGGTAGGTTTTGGGTTCGTTTTGGGTTCGTTTTGGGTTCGTTTTGGGTAGGTTTTGGGTTCGTTTTGGGTTCGTTTTGGGTTCGTTTTGGGTTCGTTTTGGGTTCGTTTTGGGTTCGTTTTGGGTAGGTATTGGGTTCGTTTTGGGTTCGTTTTGGGTTCGTCTTGGGTTCGTCTTGGGTTCGTTTTGGGTTCGTTTTGGGTTGGTTTTGGGTTGATTTTGGGTTGGTTTTGGGTTGGTTTTGGGTTGGTTTTGGGTTCGTTTTGGGTTCGTTTGGGTTCGTTTTGGGTTCGTTTTGGGTTCGCTTTGGGTTCGTTTTGGGTTGGTTTATTATTATTATTATTATTATGTATTCGGTCGTCTGCAGTAGAGAAAATTTACACCTATGGTCCTAAGCTAAGCAGTTGCTGTGGGTTTCTATGTCCTTTATTTATTTATTGAGTCATAAAGCCTATTTTGTAGGTAGCAATTTATCCGACGAAAAAAGGACTTTATTTAGCTCAACAGAAGGTCTACTAAAGATTCTTTTTTGCTTCTAATCAAGCGCATGCACAGAAGGCGATGTGTCCTATGCTCTCTGAAGATTGCAGCCACCCCAATGCTGAACGTGGCGATCTCTTCGGCGAGGTGCTTTTTTGGCAGTGTCTTGACTGGAGAGAATAATCATTCCAAAGCGGCAAATTCTCAACGGAAGCCGAGACGCGGATAACTAATTTGCGCCTGGATTATCTTCAGCCAAACTGCATCTGATTGCAGAGCCAACAGTGTTTCTCGGGTCTATTACTGGATGCAATCCTAGACGCATTCGTTGTGTTTACGTCTTTCTGCCGCACCTCTTCCTTCTGTTTAAAAGCACTTCCGAGTTCAACTGAGATGTTCGTCCAGATTTGACCAATTCCGACAACAGAATCAGACAACTTTACAATAATTTGATTTGGCTACAGTGGGCTTCTGAAACCAAACAGAACTATAACCAGAAAAGAAAACAAACTGAGACGGGTCCAGACAAAATCGAATGGCGGTCAGAAGTAAGGAGACCAAATCGAATGGAAACTATAAGAAGAGGCCAGAGTGATAAAGGGTAAGGGCCTGAAGTACCAGATGATAATCGAAATGTGACAAGAAGAGAGAAAGGTCAAATACAATAGGGACCATAAGGATACAATCATCAAGAGCCAGAAAGAGTCAAAAGAAAAGATGCCAAGTGCAACACAGATCAGAATAAACCCAAACACAACAGACGCCAAAGAATGGAATAGAGGTAGAATGGAATTTCGAACTCGAAACAGATGAGTTGGAATGGGTGGAAAATGGTAGCTGATGTCAACTACTTCTGGTCAACGGGAATGATAGGCCACCGAATAGCAATCAAAGGTAAATAATCAACCAGATCAGAAAAAGGTTGGCAATATTTCCTAAGAATTTGAAGGTTTTCGCAAGTCCCGGAAACCAACCCAAAACGAACCTAAAACGAACCCAAAACGAACCCAAAACGAACCCAAAACGAACCCAAAACCTACCCAAAACGAACCCAAAACGAACCCAAAACGAACCCAAAACGAACCCAAAACGAACCCACAACGAACCCAAAACGAACCCAAAACCAACCCAAAACGAACCCAAAACGAACCCAAAACCTACCCAAAACGATCCCAAAACGAACCCAAAACGAACCCAAAACGAACCCAAAACGAACCCAAAACGAACCCAAAACGAACCCAAAACGAACCCAAAACGAACCCAAAACCTACCCAAAACGAACCCAAAACGAACCCAAAACCTACCCAAAACCAACCCAAAACGAACCCAAAACCTACCCAAAACCAACCCAAAACGAACCCAAAACCTACCCAAAACCAACCCAAAACGAACCCAAAACCTACCCAAAACCAACCCAAAACCAACCCCAAAAAAACCGGGTTAGTTTTGGGTTCGTTTTGGGTAGGTTTTGGGTTCGTTTTGGGTAGGTTTTGGGTTCGTTTTGGGTTCGTTTTGGGTTCGTTTTGGGTTCGTTTTGGGTAGGTTTTGGGTTCGTTTTGGGTTCGTTTTGGGTTCGTTTTGGGTTCGTTTTGGGTTCGTTTTGGGTTCGTTTTGGGTAGGTATTGGGTTCGTTTTGGGTTCGTTTTGGGTTCGTCTTGGGTTCGTTTTGGGTTCGTTTTGGGTTCGTTTTGGGTTGGTTTTGGGTTGGTTTTGGGTTGGTTTTGGGTTGGTTTTGGGTTGGTTTTGGGTTGGTTTTGGGTTCGTTTGGGTTCGTTTTGGGTTCGTTTTGGGTTCGCTTTGGGTTCGTTTTGGGTTGGTTTATTATTATTATTATTATTATGTATTCGGTCGTCTGCAGTAGAGAAAATTTACACCTATGGTCCTAAGCTAAGCAGTTGCTGTGGGTTTCTATGTCCTTTATTTATTTATTGAGTCATAAAGCCTATTTTGTAGGTAGCAATTTATCCGACGAAAAAAGGACTTTATTTAGCTCAACAGAAGGTCTACTAAAGATTCTTTTTTGCTTCTAATCAAGCGCATGCACAGAAGGCGATGTGTCCTATGCTCTCTGAAGATTGCAGCCACCCCAATGCTGAACGTGGCGATCTCTTCGGCGAGGTGCTTTTTTGGCAGTGTCTTGACTGGAGAGAATAATCATTCCAAAGCGGCAAATTCTCAACGGAAGCCGAGACGCGGATAACTAATTTGCGCCTGGATTATCTTCAGCCAAACTGCATCTGATTGCAGAGCCAACAGTGTTTCCCGGGTCTATTACTGGATGCAATCCTAGACGCATTCGTTGTGTTTACGTCTTTCTGCCGCACCTCTTCCTTCTGTTTAAAAGCACTTCCGAGTTCAACTGAGATGTTCGTCCAGATTTGACCAATTCCGACAACAGAATCAGACAACTTTACAATAATTTGATTTGGCTACAGTGGGCTTCTGAAACCAAACAGAACTATAACCAGAAAAGAAAACAAACTGAGACGGGTCCAGACAAAATCGAATGGCGGTCAGAAGTAAGGAGACCAAATCGAATGGAAACTATAAGAAGAGGCCAGAGTGATAAAGGGTAAGGGCCTGAAGTACCAGATGATAATCGAAATGTGACAAGAAGAGAGAAAGGTCAAATACAATAGGGACCATAAGGATACAATCATCAAGAGCCAGAAAGAGTCAAAAGAAAAGATGCCAAGTGCAACACAGATCAGAATAAACCCAAACACAACAGACGCCAAAGAATGGAATAGAGGTAGAATGGAATTTCGAACTCGAAACAGATGAGTTGGAATGGGTGGAAAATGGTAGCTGATGTCAACTACTTCTGGTCAACGGGAATGATAGGCCACCGAATAGCAATCAAAGGTAAATAATCAACCAGATCAGAAAAAGGTTGGCAATATTTCCTAAGAATTTGAAGGTTTTCGCAAGTCCCGGAAACCAACCCAAAACGAACCTAAAACGAACCCAAAACGAACCCAAAACGAACCCAAAACGAACCCAAAACCTACCCAAAACGAACCCAAAACGAACCCAAAACGAACCCAAAACCAACCCAAAACGAACCCAAAACGAACCCAAAACCTACCCAAAACGAACCCAAAACGAACCCAAAACGAACCCAAAACGAACCCAAAACGAACCCAAAACGAACCCAAAACGAACCCAAAACCTACCCAAAACGAACCCAAAACCGAACCCAAAACGAACCCAAAACGAACCCAAAACCTACCCAAAACCAACCCAAAACGAACCCAAAACGAACCCAAAACCAACCCAAAACGAACCCAAAACCTACCCAAAACCAACCCAAAACGAACCCAAAACCTACCCAAAACCAACCCCAAAAAAACCGGGTTAGTTTTGGGTTCGTTTTGGGTAGGTTTTGGGTTCGTTTTGGGTAGGTTTTGGGTTCGTTTTGGGTTCGTTTTGGGTTCGTTTTGGGTAGGTTTTGGGTTCGTTTTGGGTTCGTTTTGGGTTCGTTTTGGGTTCGTTTTGGGTTCGTTTTGGGTTCGTTTTGGGTAGGTATTGGGTTCGTTTTGGGTTCGTTTTGGGTTCGTCTTGGGTTCGTCTTGGGTTCGTTTTGGGTTCGTTTTGGGTTGGTTTTGGGTTGATTTTGGGTTGGTTTTGGGTTGGTTTTGGGTTGGTTTTGGGTTCGTTTTGGGTTCGTTTGGGTTCGTTTTGGGTTCGTTTTGGGTTCGCTTTGGGTTCGTTTTGGGTTGGTTTATTATTATTATTATTATTATGTATTCGGTCGTCTGCAGTAGAGAAAATTTACACCTATGGTCCTAAGCTAAGCAGTTGCTGTGGGTTTCTATGTCCTTTATTTATTTATTGAGTCATAAAGCCTATTTTGTAGGTAGCAATTTATCCGACGAAAAAAGGACTTTATTTAGCTCAACAGAAGGTCTACTAAAGATTCTTTTTTGCTTCTAATCAAGCGCATGCACAGAAGGCGATGTGTCCTATGCTCTCTGAAGATTGCAGCCACCCCAATGCTGAACGTGGCGATCTCTTCGGCGAGGTGCTTTTTTGGCAGTGTCTTGACTGGAGAGAATAATCATTCCAAAGCGGCAAATTCTCAACGGAAGCCGAGACGCGGATAACTAATTTGCGCCTGGATTATCTTCAGCCAAACTGCATCTGATTGCAGAGCCAACAGTGTTTCCCGGGTCTATTACTGGATGCAATCCTAGACGCATTCGTTGTGTTTACGTCTTTCTGCCGCACCTCTTCCTTCTGTTTAAAAGCACTTCCGAGTTCAACTGAGATGTTCGTCCAGATTTGACCAATTCCGACAACAGAATCAGACAACTTTACAATAATTTGATTTGGCTACAGTGGGCTTCTGAAACCAAACAGAACTATAACCAGAAAAGAAAACAAACTGAGACGGGTCCAGACAAAATCGAATGGCGGTCAGAAGTAAGGAGACCAAATCGAATGGAAACTATAAGAAGAGGCCAGAGTGATAAAGGGTAAGGGCCTGAAGTACCAGATGATAATCGAAATGTGACAAGAAGAGAGAAAGGTCAAATACAATAGGGACCATAAGGATACAATCATCAAGAGCCAGAAAGAGTCAAAAGAAAAGATGCCAAGTGCAACACAGATCAGAATAAACCCAAACACAACAGACGCCAAAGAATGGAATAGAGGTAGAATGGAATTTCGAACTCGAAACAGATGAGTTGGAATGG